>VXBO01006695.1:456486-541216 GCA_013400135.1 Rhinoptilus africanus
ATTTTTTTATATATATATACACACATATATGTGCTTAACAGAGAGATGTAAAGCAAGTCTAATAGCTGAGTCCCTGAACACTGGTTGTGTTGATTACATTACATTCCAGAAATGTATCTTCTCAGTAAAAATAATAGGTTTTGAACCAGAAACTGAGTCAGACAACCCTTTCAGAAAGAACAGTTTTACAAAATTCTAGGTATCTGGAAACACTCTTCTAAGAAAAAAACATCAGAAAACCTTAGATTCGGAAGAAACTCCTAGGATTTTCACTTACTCATTATACATATTGCCAATAATTACTTTGAAATGTAAAAAAGATTTTTAGTCCTGTTTTAAAAGTGAAAAATCTAAAGAATCTTTCAGCTGTACTTTTTTTTCAGTAATATGTTATTTAGCCTACTAGGTGCAATAATAATTTATGAGAAAGGGATTGATACGTCATCTGAGAAGCTGAGGTCAAGTATGTACTTATTTGATTTCTCTAGCAATCAAATCATGTACATAAGATACTTTATAACTATTATTTAGTTCCCAGTTCAGGTTTGATGATTTTTCACTTTTATTTATGGCAGTTAACTGTGCTAAAGATCCACTGGCAATGTGTCTAAAGGGGGTGAAAAAGAAGGGCAGTTTTTCTCCAGAGGAAGGCTAAACCCCATCTAAATCTGAAAACAGATCAATCAGGTGGTTCATCAATAAATATATACCATCTTCTGGACTGCTACATGTGACCTGAGGCTTTGGGAAGCATGAGCTCACTCTGAGATAGACAGACAAAGCAAGGTTGAGTTATATTCTGTTTTTAAAAGCAAAGATTGTCCTCTAATTTATTGAGGTAATTTATTGAGATAATTAATTCTCAGATTCATTACAGGGAGACAAAGAATTAGATTCCATATTTCCATCCCAAAATATGGTTGAAGCTAGAAGTTAAGCAAGATGGTATATAACAAAGTAAAACCAAATTCAGACTTGCATTCAAAAGTTCATGGAGAAATCTGTCTGCAGATAGTCTCTAACTCTCATATTACCAAAAAAATTAAACACACACACAAAAAAATCTCTCATTCCAATTTTGTTCCACCCTCTAGGGGGAACGCAGGAACATCATTTTTCTTTTTCTTCCTTCCTTTCAGTCATCTTACAGGGAACTGCAATCTTTCAGTCAATAATACTGCCAGACTCCTTTTCCCCATAGCTGAAGATCTTGACTGCGGAACAGTGCAGCTCTTATGACTGTGAACCTCATGTTTCTCTTTTCATCTGTCTTATCTTTTTGAGTGCATCAATGCCATTGCACACCCGGTTTCTGTGATGGTATGTTTTATCAACTTAATGGGATAGATTGCAGTGCAGGCCCTCTAAATCTCCAGACTAAAGTAATTCTTTTCCTCCTGCTGCCATGCTTTTCTCTAAGGTAAGAATATACAGAGGTTGCTTCTTATTTGTCAGAACTAAGAAGCAGAGACAACTAGCATGCTAAACATGAAGTTTTTATTTCACTTCTAGAAGCTTAAAAAAGCACACTATGATACTCTTTTGGAGGCTTTTGTTGCACAATAAGGCCTTCCTGACTGTAGATTACGCAACACCGGCTGTGTGTTATCCATATTCCATTTTGATGGAGCGCCTGGATGAGGAAAAAAAACAGGACTCAGACTGGACAGGAAAAGCAAGGTCAGTAATTCAGGGAAGTCATTTGAAGCATTGCTAGAAAACTCTAGAAAGGCTAGGTCTTCTATATATGGATACAGATTATTTGCACTTTGTTTTGCTGAGATCAGGGCTCCTTTTTGCCTCTTCTTTTGGCCTCCATTGTGTTGATGTGAAGTGTGGGACTAACAGTGTGCCCACAGATTTGTGTCTCTCCTAATGGGTAACTGCCTGGTTGGCAAATATGAACAGGTAACCTGAAAAAACTTAGGCAAAACCTCATCGTTTCACTCTAATTTGAAAGGTGTCTTCAAATAATATGCATAGTTTGATATCATGTTTAACATGATTCTGAATTGAGCCTCCTGCGGTGGAACTGAAGTTTCATCAGATTTGTGCATGTTAAGTGCATGTAGATTCTCCTCCCTCTCCTCCATTTTTAATTAAACATCCAATCTTGTTTTCAGCAGTCAATTCTCTGTGTAGTTTATGGTAGTAAATTATGTCGGTAGTCATTGTTTTGTTGTGCAATAAGCTATTGCTAATTGGCATTTCCTCTTTAATAGACTCTGTTAAGAATTATGTTAAAATAATTGCTGCCAGAAAGCACAGTACAGAACTCTTAATTACTGGCTAACAGTTCTGTCCTTCAGATCCTTCCTCCAAGCTATGCTTTCATAGAGCATGTGCTTTTAATTTTAATCCAGCTCCGTAAAACTCAGGAGAATCTATTGTCTATCAAAGCCAAACTCGTAATAACAAAGGATTTGTCACAGCAGATCAGACCTCAGGTCCCTGTAGTCTGGTGCCATGCCTCTGGCAGTGGCTATTTCTTGATATTTTAAAAGGAGGTAAATCTCTTCCCAAATTGCTAATGCATCTTATCCATTTGTGTGACACTGCACATTTCTTTCTAAACCTTACAGTTCATTGTCTTACACCCTGAAGCATGAGATTTGATTACACTTATTATCTTAGCTTGCATAGCTACAAATGTTATTAGCAGACATAAAATTAGAAATGTAGCTATGGTTTTTATCTCAATGACCTGATCTGGCAGCTAGTTCCATTGACTACCTGAAAGAAATATCTCTTTATATTGTTTCTGCATTTACCATTCTTCCATTTAGAACTGCTTTTATTTTATGTGGTAGAGAAAAGAGAGGAACTTGATCAGATTTTAATATATCCTACCTAATTATGAATACCTGTATGAGAGTCCCTTTAAATTGCGTATCATTTTGGGTGCTATAAACTTCTGAACTTTGTTATTTCTTTTGTCCTGTTGTATTAATTGGTTCAGCCTTAAAACCAATAAATTATTTTTCTGTGTTTTTTTTCTGTTATTTTTTTAACTGAACACACTAATGGATGTTAAAATTTACCTGTTGTATGATCTGAGGCCTATATTTTTTTAATTTATATCCCTCTACTTGTAGTTTTCTTGACCAAAATTCTTTTTTCATTTTTCTTCATGGTGCAAATAACTTTAGTGAAAGAAAAATAGTATGTAGTCTGTCTTCTGAACTATTTTATTTCTAAATTAGTGATTGTAGAATAACTAGAAATTTTAAACAACTGAAATTTATGGTCTTTCAGTCTTTTGAACAGATCTTTTGTCTCTTGTAATCAGTATGTCATATACTGTTGGAATTATATAAACTGTTTGTTGACTTTTTTTCTAATTTGCATTGCCTTGTGTCTGTTTAAGCTAAATTTAGTAAGTCACTGTGGCAGATGCTTTCTCTTACATATTTACTAGAAAAGAAAAAAAGGCTAGTTGCTATACTTGGTATATCCAGAGGCAAATGCAATGTCTGCTTGCTATATAACATATCTGTGAAAAACTTGCCCACTTTTCATTTTTTTCCTTTGAAAAATCTACTTCACAGTCCCGCAGTGTACACTGAGATCTGTTTCCTCATATATAGCCTCATTTTTCCTAATGAACTTCCATTTTGCTACTTGTAATATCATCAGCTATTTGAAGATAGTAATTGTAAAAGTTACCAGTATTTACTTTTAAAAATAAATAAATAAACCTGCACTGCCACAGTTCCAAACTTGCTGAGCAGTTCCATTTCCAAGTCATTAATAAATAGTGCTCATCTCAATAGCAGCCCCAGGAGCATTCACTCTTACATTTTCTTCATTTTGAGGGGCAGCCATTTGCCATTACTCATTGTTTCCTATCACTTAACAATTTTTGAATCAATTCCAGGACTCTGTCCCTTGCCCCACAGTTATTTATGTGCCATAATAGTCTGTGATGGAGGAAATGTATGGAAAGCTTATTGAAAACTTGTAGAAATTAGGTACTTTGGGTCATTTAAGCTACTGTTTCAGGACCTGTTTCTAAAAGAGCTCAGGAAGCCTATCCTTTTGTTGTTGTTGAGGACGTTCTGAAAATAACTCTGGTTACACCATGCGCCACAAATCTTAATCTCAGTTTTGCGAGGCTCAGACCTGGTGTGCACCTTGGGCTGGTGGCCAACGTGTGGCCTTGGCCGAGCCACCGCGGTGGGCTGTGCCCGGCCGCCGCGGGGCGCCTGGCGCTGTCCGTGGTGCTGAACGGCCATGCTCCGCCCGTGCTCGGCGGGGAAATCCGCCACCGGCCTTTCCCGCGAACTTGCGTGGGGTTGTTGCCCCGCCGACTGTTCTGCAGTCCGGGTCCAGGTTTCCTGAAGCCTTACTGGTGAGAAATACTCTTCGTAGTCAGGCTGGCAAAAAGTTTTGCCAGATGGTTGAGGTGAGGTTGAGATGAGGGCTGTTACCAGACAGTTACTCATGGAAATAGTCACCCGTGGAGATGCAAATACTGAATATAGAATAATTCTGCCTTGGATCAGATTCTGACTCGAAGCAATTTTGTATATTTAAGTTATTAATTTAAAAAACATGGCACTGGGTCTTATTAAAATCAACTTGATAGATGTCTTTCTAAATGCAGATGAACTGATTATTTGCTGATATTTTTCTATGTAAGACTCCAGCATCATTGCTGTCTTATCTTTGAATCAGTCTTACTGCCAAAACTGATGGCTGGAACAATAGAGATCTCTCTGGAGCAGGAACTTCTCTCAGAATCCAGGTCTTATCATGGCTTTAACTGGCAAAGACTGCTATTCATACTGTCACTCACTGATGCTACATAATGGATGGTGTATGCCTTGCACACCACAGATAACTCGCCAGATTAGGAGTTAGATTTAATTCCACACACTCAGCTGACCCCCAAACCACCCAACCTCCCCAAGCAAAACAAGAAATACAACAAGAGCAGAAAATAAATCATTAATGATTTAGGATGTCTGAATGCGTAACTTCCTTTTTCACATCGATTGTCAACGGGAATATTAGCATACCCACTTTTGAATAAGGCTGTTAAATACTGATTCCCCTTAAAAATTATGACAATGTAATCTTCTCTGTAATTTTCACAGAAGCAAGTAGTATAAAACCCCACAATCTATGTGCACTTCCAGTGATTATTTTTTATTAACATGAAATAATTATTCCTGATCTTATTCCCCAGTATGTGTGAAACATGCCATAAATTAACTAAATAAGTGTGTGTATTCACTGCCAGTAGTGCATGGTATTTAATGGTTTTATGATTTTTCATGAGTAGACCTGTAGAAATAGTCTGAAGGTGGTGTCAACAGTACAACATGCTTTATAGGACACTGACAGAGAAAATTATACTGACAATAATAGCTGCCATTCAATCACCATCATAATTTTTTTGAATTGTTGCTTAACTGATGAAAGATACACCTAAAGTGAATAATGGGCTCTTTTTCTTGTTTATACCTTTAAATAAATAATAAATTATATTCCCTTAGAAATTTTTTTTCTATAAAAGAATTAAAACAATGTAGGACATGAAAGTAGAGGAAGTCCTTCAGTATGTGATTCGGAGCTTCCCCTCTGAGTCATTGCTATTTATTTAAATTTTTTTTCGTTAGGAAACAAATTGCAAAAGAGCTCCAGGGACACCATTTTGTATGACCAGGGAGACAGAATCTTCCCAGTCCTTTTTCTTGTCTTGAGAATTGAAGTGTGGGCTGAGAGAGGCTACATGTAGCTCTCCTTCCAGCTGGGCAAAAGAAGAGGGGTTGTTGTGATACGCAGCCTTTATTCCCTGCACCTGCCTCAACCTACCAGCTATTAGAAGAAAAGGGAAATACACTGCAGTCTCTATTTAGATGCAGTAAATTACTTCCTTCCTCTGTCACAGTAATGGAAAGAATTCTGTATTTAAATCACAGTTCCTTCCTAGGACTCATTCTAGACTGATGCTATGGACTGCTTATTCTATATCTTGAGTAAAAGAGGCTTATATTCTCCATTAATTCAGATTGGAGCTGTAGGAACTACTTCCTCCAGCAATAAAAATAGTGTATCCGTACATTATCTAAGTAAAGGCTTCATACTTCATATGTATAAAAATGATTAAAAATGTTTTTATGTGACATGCTAAAGGGACATTTCAGGTACATGTTTAATAGTTCCCCATTGATCTTGTGAGGTAAGTAATTGCAGCACAGCTAAATAATACCAATTCATTATTTTTCTTCTGTGTTCAGTTTAACCAGTGTTTAATTTAACCAGTACAGTGGTGTCCTGCTTGGCCAGAATGCTGTGTGGCTATTCCTATACATACTTTTTTTTTTTTTTTCCCCAGGAGTTGTTTTTTTTTAAAACAGGAGTTTAAATGAAACTGCATTTGCAATTAGTTACGGTGTCTCTCACCCATGGGAGCACAAGCCTCAGCCTTTTGCAGGGGTTACACCAATGCCTGTTGGGGGAGGATGGCTGCAGCTCATCCTTTCTTTGCTAAAAAACAAAGAGGTGCTTTCTTTATACGTTACTTTGAGTAGACATGGCTCTCCCTCAGTTCCTCTGTTGCTTTGACAAAGAATTCTGTTTTCTGTTTTAGGCCACTCTAAGTACTATCTCATGGTGTTATATTCTAGCATATTTTTTCCAAACTGTCATATCATAATATTTCTACAAAACTGTTCTGATCAGAAACACTAAGCCATGGTTTTCTCCCTCCTGTTGTTTCCCTGGGGTCAAGATAGGTTAGAGACAGGATTGTGGCAGTGCAGGGCTTGTGTGTCAAAGAGGATAGGATGATCTTAAACTTGCCTTGAACTCAGTTTTTAACTTTTTTTCTGTGTGTGTTATTTGGGACCTTTGCCTAGCAATGTAAGCGCTACAAGATGGGTGAAATACCAAGCTGTTTAGATTGGGTGGCAGCGTGCCCTTCACCCTTGAAAGCCTACAGCTTGATCTAGGAGGCTTTCTGGATGTCTCTAAGGCTATCATACACTGCTGAAGGCAGCAAAATATTTAGCAGAGCAATAACATAAATTTGCAGTGGTGGCGGAGGGGGTGACGAGAGTGCTTCGGTAATGACCTGCAACAGCTTCTCATTCTTTGGCATGTCTGACTTGAGAAGGGCTATCTTCCTTCTTGTTATCAATACCGGATAAAATATCCGCATTGCTTCACTGCAGCCTGCTTGAGTTGGGAGTGCTGAAGATCAAATAGTCTGAGCGTGTTGTTCTGGAGCACATAATCAGTATGCAGAGTTCAGTGAACCTTTTGATTGTAAATGACACATTCATTTTCACTTTTGTAATAAAGGTCTGTCTTCTACTTCTCCTTAATTCTGTTATTTTTTTGGGGTTCTTCTTTGGGCTTCTCTGGCATGCCTAAATTCTCCCTGATAAATCCTTTTATACAGAGAATTCATTCTTTCCAATGGTAGCAGTGCAGTGGATTGCCCAGTGCAGCCACTAATTGTTCCAGGTGGTCCTAGACTACATGAATAATTGATTTGCGGTAATTTTTAAATATTTTTAATGTCAAAAAATATATTTGCTTTTTTTTTCTGTTTTGAAAACAATGGGAGATTGTTACTATGCAAACAGTAAATGTCCTTGTTAAAGAAATGTGAGTGGAAGTGTTTTTCAAATTGTGACTATGTTTAATGTAAAAGTGTTAAAATATATGTTTCTATGTCTGCTCTTAATGTGATCAGCAAATGAAGGGGAATAAAAAGAAACCTCTTCTGGACTTGAAACTGCTTTCAAGCGTTCTCTATTTTTACACAAACTAAAATTGTAATAAGATGAGCTAGCTACATCATTAAAAACATCTACTGTACAGAAGATAAAACAACTCAGAGAGAATGAAAAGGAAAGGGTTATCCAACCAGGAACCTTACAATCAACTGAACATATTTCTAAGTACCAGGTATTACTTCTCAAAAGAAATACTTTTATTCTAAGCTTTTTCTGAAAGGCCGTTATACATGTATGCATGCATATACAGAAGTATAAAGTATATGTATACACAGAATCACAGCATACGCTCGTTCGTACACACCAAGGATAGTCTCCTTAGGTTTTTTTCTTTCTTTGAAGATGAAAGTAGCATTAAAATAAAAATTCCATTTGGGTTATTATCTCCCCAGCTGTCTGTGCAGACCATAGGGCTGGCCAGAGAATATTCTCATTACATGTGCTGAAGCAGTTAGTCGGTGATTGATGCTATATTAATTCACAGCACAGGCGCTTTGCCTTTGTTACCGAACATTAGACAAATTAGTTCTTACAAATTCACGTCCCACCCCCACTGCATCCAAGCTCGCCACTCTGGCTGGTTAGTATTGCTAATAACCTTCATTCAGAGTGAACCCAAGCATTGGGAAGGAGGAGATTCCTAAAGGAAGGGGCAGAAAACGGGCAGCAGCCACTGGGGTCTAACAATACATTGCAGAGCTCTGGGCATTTGCTGGCACAGCTCAGCATAGTAATGACAAATGATCTTTTCATTGTCAGACCCCCCAAATTAATTTTCCCTCCCACTTTTCATGGGGACACATTCATCACGTAGATTGCATTAAACGTACTTTTGACAGAACAGAGAGAGATGAGTAGTAAAATAATTTGATTCTAGTAGCTTCTTGTCTGGGAAAGTAAACCAAAGGGATGATACCTGTAAAGGTAAATATTTCTGTAAATGTTCCGGAGATAAATCTGCATTAAGATTTTTTACAACATCTGGGCGTAGGGTGAAGCACAAATGAATGAGCGAGAAAGCAGCAGAAGGAAGGTGGAGGAATATCTTTAGCTGTTCCTACTGACCTGGGAGTTAAGCCCTGCTTTGTATTGAGGGCATGGCAGCTGAAATAGAGTGTGTACAATTTATGTTGATAATATGTAGAGAATAAAACTGCTATTTTTTTTATTATCTGCTTTGAAGTTAATTAGTCAGAGATGGTTTTCAAGTGTGCTTTTATAACTCCTCATTAAGTTTTTGCTGTCTCTTTTTAGCTCTATATACAGATGAAGAAAATTATGTTGTATGGAGGATAACCAAGAGATTTGTCAAGGTCAGGAGAACCACTAGAGCACAAGGAAGTAGGGGAATCCCAGCACAGTCTAGTTGTCTGAAAAATTCTGCTTATGGCTGGATTAAGTCACCCTAATTGAGCATAAAAGCGGAGTGTTTAGTGGTTAGAGTGCGATTTGAGGTAAGGATTCTTACACAGAAAAATGCAGAAAGTGTGCTTACTGCAAACTTGTCTCTCATATTTTCAGTATATGATTCTCCTCCTCTATTTTGCTTGTGAGTGTTTAAAATAGCCTTAATGAACTGATCTGAAAACTACAGCTGTCTGGCCACAGATCACGTTCAGTGCAAGATGCCTTACTGTTAGCCTAGGTGCTCCACAAATCTAAGACTGCTTGGCCTCTCTTCATTCCCACTTACGCTGGCTTTTGTTAAAGGCATCCAAAATGTCTTTTGTATTACATCAGCACTTCCTTGATCCACATAGTCCAAACACCTACAAACATTTTCATATTTTTTCAGTTGGCTTCCTTATTTATCGCTGACATCCCACGCACTGGAGTTGTTTCTTATTCTTCTGGAATCCTGCTGCTCAGTTTCCCTAGGGTCTGATGCTGATTGCACATGAGCCATGCAGAGCTTCAGGCGTGGTGCAAATGTGAATTAAATATATAGATGCACTTTTCTTCAGGGGCATATCATTCACAGGTTGCACTCTCACTCATCTCTCACCACTTCTGCCCCTGTGCCTGAATATATCACTTTGGAATTCTTTGATGGTTAGTATAACACATGGGAGATAACATACTTTAGTATTTTTTATATATATAGTATAGATAAAAATATTGTCAGAATTCATACTTTAGTAATTAACTTTACACTGAATATCACTGACACTTGTGGACAGGGTTTGTGTCTTTCGTAAATCTTTTGTGCTTCTTTTCAGTAGTGACAGTTGTGTTGCAAGGGAGGTGGAAAAAGATGGAGTAGAGAAGTTCCCGAGATCTGTACAGTTTGCCTATTAATCAGTGAATTGCTTAGAAAACAAAATCTTTGAACTTTTAATGTTACAGAAATAGTTTTTAATTTTTGTTCAGGTACATTTAGAAGGATTATATCTTTTATGAAAACCATTGTATTTAATGCATTGTTAAAAAAGTATGCATATTATAGTATATATTTATGATAGAGATCAAACCCATTTTTTGTTGTCTCTATTTTCCTTCAAAGTTATGGGAAAAAACACTGTTATCTTGTCATAGACCAACAAGTATTTCAGCATTATTTCCTGTATTACATTATTCTTTCATTGGTGGCAACTGGATAATATCCCATTAGTGAATGCAAAGCATATGTTTACCTTTATGCATAGCCACGGTATTAAACAATAAGGCTGTGAAGCCAAGGAAATAGAAATTAAAATAGCTTCCAGGCAAAATTAATAAAAGGGTGGCAAAGCAGAATTAGAGTGAGTTGCTCACTTGCTTTAAAGGTCATTGCCCATCTTCTTGCCAGAGAAGATACAGGGCAGAAGCGATCACTGCGGAAGTTCTCTGTTTTACTTTACTTTTACTGGGGGAGTGTGTGTGTGAGGATGGGAGGAAGCATTCAGATGTCTGTCTTGGAGTTCTTGTGTTTACCTTTTTATGTAATTAGACAGACCAGATTGGTATTTAGTCTTGTTCTGACAACAGTAAATTAGGCTTAACTCTTTAATTACAATGAGAAGGAAATCACCTTTCTGATATCCTTCAATTAGCTCAAACAGCTGTTAAGTTATAATTAAAATTTCACATGGATCATTTGAGTTTTTGGAATGTTTCCATTTAATATAAAAAAACATTTGCATATATGCATTTGCTTTTCAGCAACCTTTTCTAATCTTTTGGTGCTATACCAGGAATACTGATACTATAGTAAGCAATATCTTTCTGGCTTTATGAATAGACAGCTGGTTCTAGGAAAATGAGAAATGGAAATAGAAGGTGGTGAACAGAAAATATCAAAGCTCCAAGGTGCACTGGAGCTAGCTCAAAAATAAACTTCCTTTTTTCCCATCTTCTTTCTCTTTTCTCATCCTCATTGAGATTTTGATAGGATCTTTAAAACAGGGAGCAGTACTGTTTGGCGATAAGCAATAACCTAAACACATATACCCGTTCTTCTATCACAACGTCTTGCACCTTTGAAGGAACTAGACCTGTAGATATTTTGATTTAAATAACTGTGAAGAAATATTTCACATCCTGAAGAGAATCCTGCTCTTATCTTAAACAACAAAAAAAACCCCAAATACCACATTTTACTCAATGGATAAAAGTTTGCTTTTGTAGTAGCTCTTGCTGCTGTCTGCGTCTTAAGTGCTCAGCTGCTGGTGAGGACCTCAACAGTGTGCAGAAGTGGATTATATCAACAGTGGCAAGCACTGGGTTAAAACCTTACAGCAAAACATTTTGGACGTTTGAAAGTGAGTTAACCAGAAACTGAATTGGACTGCTCAGCACACAAAGATAAGAAGCGATCTCCGTACAATTTGTTGTTGCTTCTAAATTACCTAGAACAGTAAGTTCACAGAACATCGCAGGCGGAGAGATTTGCAGAGTATGAGAGAAATAGAAATAAAATCATATATGATAGGTAGCTTTTTGTGATTCTCCTTTTTTCTCCTCTCCAGTCTCAGTGCTTCACTAGTGGTCTAGTTTGTTGTGACTTGGAGGTACTTTACCACATTCTGGATTTGGGCTCTACATGGTCCTCATTGAGTCAGTAATTTCCATCTCTTTTCTAAAGAATGGGTTTTTACTATTTGACATCTGATACTGGTATGTCTGCGTGCCTTTAAAAGTTTTTACTGTAACTTCTGCTATTTTCACAAAATAATTAAAGAATTACAGCTAGATTTAGTTCTTCGGTATATATGTGGGTGTTGGAGACGGGAGAGTTTAACAAAGTTATCTTTGCTTTTTTGCTGGACAGAAGCAAACTTCTTTTATATGGCTTTTCCTGAGCCTGGTTATTTCGAAGAGTGGAAATTCAGGGGTCTGACAGTACATGTGATAACTTGCAGAATTCAGTTTTGTTGTGCACATTGGCAAGGTAAAAGCACATGCAAGTCTTAAAGGATGAGATTACCATAACATTTCTTCCTTTAGTCAGTTGCATCTCCTTTTTTCCCTTCATTTCTTTCTCTCTTTTCCTATAGCTAGTGCTGAGGTTAGTTCTGTCTTAATTTTCTTTGAAGTATTATTGTACCATTGCATGCTATTAAATTTTCTATATTAAAAATATATTGATGACTTAGGCCAAGTCATGCCCCATCAAGAACTTCCAGTTTACCAGAGAGAAGGAAATTTTTGAAGTCTTGTGTGTAGAAATTGTGCAGTGTGATTTCAAATTAATACTTCACCAATACTATAAACTGAGTCATTAAATCAATGGCTTTGTCATATTAAAATTCTTAATATGGGAGTACCGTGGTCTGTCTTCCTGTGTCTCTGTTGCACTTCTGCTTGCCTTGCAACTTTGGTGTCTTCTTTAGAGCACCACGTTTAGCCAAAATGATTTTGCGCTGCTGTTAGAAAGCTCCCAGATTTAGTTTTCTAAAACTGTTATTTTTGGTTTTAAAGAGTGTCTCTTAAAGTACAATACCTGAATACTTATTTTTCAAGATTGTATATCAGGATTTTATATCTCCATACATGTAATATTTTCTTAAACTCATGGATTTGTGGAAGCTCTGCAGAGGTGTAAATGTAAGTGTGTACATCACTCCTAAACCGAGTTGGGGTAGCTCTAGTACAATTTTGGGGATGGTAGGGGGAGCATCTATGTAGTTTTCAATGGCATTTTCAGCTCATAGGAGGACATTTTTGCAGGATATCTGTCACGTTTACTTAATATTATGAGCTCTTGCTCTACGTTTTTTATCTGTTCTGTGGTTTGACTTATTTGTTTTGTTGTATTGAAAGATGCACAGAAAATGACAGTTTGTCATTTGGAGTGGCTGCTTTTATGAGCTTTTGTAATTCATTTTCAAACTTGGGCATAGGCTACTGTGTGTTTCCTCAGGTAAAGGAGGGAAGCTGAACTCGGGCATAACTGCAGGTGTTTATCTTCCAAGACAGAGTTTCTTTGCTATGGAGGTGTGAAGAGGCCATACCTGAATTATAAATGGGTGCATTGTTATGTGGTTACCAGCTGTTAATATCTGGGGAGGAAAAAACCCAAGAGTAAAGGCTGAGAGAAAAAACATTCACTCAATGAGATGTGAAGACTTGGCACCCAGCTTTTTGTTTCATATATCTGTAGTTTGCTAAATGTAGATATAGGCAGGCATAGCAAGTGCAGTAAAAATTTTTCTGTGATTTTCTTCTTTTTTTTTTTTTTCACTCTGGGAGCAGTGACATTTTGTATGAAGGATTACATTGCTCAGTTTAAAGACATCCGCTTTCTGAAGTATTCCTTCGAAAATCCAAGTTGATTTAGTTCTTTAAAATTTAAGTTTTGTAATTTGTCCTGTAATAAACAGTAGATATTTACGTCACCTGGATGTTTCTCCAAAGGTTGGACCACCTAAGCTTTTGTGGAGAGGATGCTGTTGTCATTTTGTCTAAATCAACTTAATAGAGCAATGTTGTTACAGATGTGCAGGCTGGCCATTGACTGCTTAACAGAAAGCAACAAGGTGCTCATTTTCATATGGAGGGAGGCTCAGCATCATGTTCCCGAATTTAGATTTCTGATGTTGGTGCATAACGTAATAGTTTAAAACTTGAGTATCGTCAGTTTTATCATAGTGTAGCACTACTGAGACAAATGGCGTTAAGCTAGGATAACACCGTGAAGAATCAGGTGCCATGTGTTTTGTCTTATTTAGTATAAAACGTGTGCATTTAAAAATACATTTATCAGTGTCATTAGGGGCATGCACTGGGACTTTGACTTAAGTCCTAACCACAAGACAGTTGAAAGCGGTCTGCATGTGTGTTGTGTGATTAAAGATTTTTAAATAGACTTTGATTACATCTCAAACCTGGTAAAGATCAAGAGTGAGTGTAAACCTGCATATCTTCATTTTCCAGTGCCTACATTGCATTGATTAGCAATACCATTTGCAATGTGCCACACAAACTGATGCAGCTAAATTGACAGAAAGGAGAAAACAGCATTAGCTAGTGGCTTGCCATGTTCGCCAGACAAGCTTTTGCATTCCTGATGTCCAAAGGCTTAAAATATTTTAATAGAACCCTGGCTCGTAATAAAATTTGAGAGCCAAGCATAAGTAATTATGTCTTATATTTACATTAAATCGTTGAAAATGCTAATAAAACATATTTGTGGGTTTTGCCTTTAATGAATATAACAATAAAACACAATCATTGCACAAGTCCCCCACTAGCTTTAAAAACCTAAAAGAGGAGGTTCATCAGTGTCTTGATATCAAGCTTGTTTGTTCTGAATTATGGCCATTTTTGCAATAAAATTTGGTTTTGTGGAAGAAATGGATGTGCAAGCCTGGTTTTATTAGTGTGACTAAATATTGTGGAACTAAAGCAAGGAAATTCTTGCATACTGTCACAATTTGGGGCCATATAGATCATAAACTCCTCTACGCATATTTCACTTGTAGACTTCAAATGGCATTATCTCATCACAGAGAGGGGAGCAAGGAATACACTTAACTTAAGTTTAGAAATTGTTCTCGTTACTGAATGTCAGATAAAGGTGAAGCTTTTAAATAGGAGTCTCCCTGATTTACTACCTTTAATGTGCACAGGAAGGGATGTGCAAAGCACATCATTAGTGTGACAGGGTGAAAGGGGCAACATGTTTCTTCTGTTGCAATGGAAAGAGGATGAATCTGGCACAGCTCTGATGTCAGAACCTCCATCACCTTTCTCACAGATGATGTAGATTTTAATTGTACTCCGGGCTGATTCTCATCGCACCAGCTCCTACGTGACATTGAGATAGATGAAGCCATTTGTTGGCATTATCAGAGCCAGCTGTGTGCTTGGCTGCAGCTACAGTAGGCATTATATCTCATGCATAATCCTCTCATTGAGAGAGGATCACAAGCATCTGAACCATATGGCAAATAATTTTATTATGATCAAAAAAAGGACTCTTGAAGCTAGTTAAACAGAAGAGTCCTTGAAATTCAATCAGAAGAGGTTTTTATTTTCATGTAACATTATCATCTTAAATTAATTTTTAGCTCTGCCATCATCTGTGAAATATAGGAATTTAATTTCTTACTTTTGGGGAAAAATAAATGTTGTAATTACAAGAAACAGTGAGCAGAACTGCATAGCTTGATATTTTTGATGTCTGAAGAGTGCCTTGTAGGTGTTAATGTCTTTTTTCACTAATTACACACTGGTATCACTCAGAAGCCCAAATAGGAAGTGCCTGAAATTAAAAAAGCTGGGGAAGGGGAGAGAATTACGCACATCAAGCCATGGGAGTGCTGTGTTGATGTCTTAATGCCTTGCTTCCTGAGGGCTCTTACCACTCCTAGAGATGAAAACATACAGCCATAGTAAGAGCTCATAAGCCATTGTTCTTTACACTGGAAAAAAAAAATGTTTTAATTAAGTCAATGCAAATGGGTGATGAGGAAAAAGAGAGAGGCTTCAGCTCTGTGCAGTTACTGCTGGGCAACTGTTAGGGAAGAAGAGCATTAGAGGCAAGAGCAGCCAACCTTTTTAGCCTAGGAATAGGTGATAGCAACTCTCAGCAGGATGCAGGTATTGCTCAGAGGCCTGGTCTGGTTTTCTTTTGAGTATATGAGGAAAAATCTCACTGATATCTCTGGCCATCCCTGGATATACCAGCGATCACATCGAGAGGAGCCAGAGCAGATACTGGCTCAGGACCGAGGTCCATGGCTGCTGGAGGATGCTTTGTTAATGGGGAGGCAGCAACCACTGTTTCTGACGTACAAAGGCAGGAAGCGATAACGTGAATCATGGCATGTGAGAATACACCGCTTCCCTACTGAAAAAGACATGATATTGAGGACTTGGCCCTGGGGACACAAGCAGTTTCCATGGGGCATCTGGTAATAATGCACATGCCTATCAGCAACTTTCATACTGCAAACTTATGGAACATAAATAAAGGCTCACCAGAGCCAAATGGCAACAGCTGCCTTATCTGGAGGATACCTTTTTTATTTGGTATTTTATTGACAAATAATAAAGCCTTTAATTGGGCTGTGGGAGGAATATAGCTGGGTAATTTACAGTACCTTTAATTTTGTAGTGCTGCATGCCTGAAGCAGATTGGGGTTGTTATCACAGCCTCGTGAGTGTCCTGGCTGAACCACTGAAGTACCGTGAAATATTCTTCTTTATTTTTGCATTTAAAAAGTGTTTGTGTGTGTCTTGGGGGAAGAAGCAGAACAAGGGGAGGAACCCCCGTTTCTTCTGCAATAACACAGTGATTAAGAATTTGCGACTTCAGTTGCTAAAATGAGAGTCAGCGAAAAATCCCCAGATCCGGCTATTGCTCCGGAGGCTTCCCTGCAAACGGCCCATCGTTCTCAGCAGGACGTGGAGCAGAGCTGTGCTCGCTGAGCGGGCTAACAGGGAAGGATTGCCTTTTGCTGCTGCAGCAGCTGCTGAACTGAGACTTTCTGGATCATGAATGTATGTAAATATGTCCAACTGTTTGCCCTTCACACATCTTTGGCAAGTTTGGAGTAAAAAATATTGCACTGCTCCATTAGTTTGCTTGTCTATTACCACAGCAGATGCTGTTAAGAGCACTGAGATGTGTTTCTAGGCAAGCCTTCCCATCCAAAATAGGATAAAGAAATAAAGGCTTGAGGGGCCCCAGACAGCATCTTGAAATGGATATAAAGCAAGCTTTGGCAGCAGGGCATACCCAGCGTCCACTGCAAAGACACGGTGGTGGGTAGCTCTTCAGTCCATTAAGCAAAGTAGAAAATGGTTGTGGCTTCTACGTGTTTGTTCCTTTCTGAATCCTCTCTCCAGCAGAATAAAAGCTATTTTGGAAAGTTTGTACAGGTTTGATTCCTGACTATATCTGCTGAGTGGCTAAAACAGCTATACCAAGCTATACTTCATAAGGATTTCATTGGCAATGAAGGTTGCGTATAAATAATGGATGAAGAAGGGTGACAGGACCTGAACACTTGGGGCTTGACAGATTATCTTGTGATGTATTACAATTAGATATGCTTCAGTGTCACTTCATTTATTCAACTAGTAAGGGTGCATAACTCTTAGATCCATTTGGAGGTGGATTTATTAAGAGCCTTAGTCATGTCCTCTCGAAGTTTGGAATTGATTTTTGAACATCCTTAGCAGCTTTCTAAATCACTTTGCTCTTAACATGTATGTGATTTTTTTTTTTCTCATCTTTTTTAACTGCTTGGGATTTTATTAGCACATATAATAGATGAATTTGTTTATTTTTTAAAATCTGTGGGTTTTTTTACTCTGCTTAAGGCATGTAGTTGCTAGATAAGAGACCACTTTGCCAATTAGCAGGTCAACAGATCAAATTGGCCTTCAGGAAGGATTTGTCTGGGTTGATCGTACAAGAAGCTGGTAGATAGAAGCCCCGGCCACCTTATACTACATGGTGTTACCTAGAATTGGGACATAAGATTATCAAAAATGTTGCATGCCCTTTTGCTTTTTAAATGGTGGTAATGAAAAAGCCCAGCATGGAAGGATGCAGAGTAAAATGCTGCAGGAAACATAAGAGCTCAGATCTGACTTTGTTGCAGATGAAAACTCTTGGCTTAAAGCAGCAAAGTGATTAGTGTTACAGTCGCTATAACTTTCTAACCTACCTGAATGCTTTAACGCTGGACTTTTTTAGGTATGTTTCTCTCTGTCATAAATGCAGCTGTAGAGCAATTTGCCTCAAATACCCATGGCTCAGGTGTGCCCAGCCTTTCCAGGCTGCTGAAGGCAGGACCTTTTTTCCTTTGAAGTCATCATTTACAAAACAAACTATATTTGTCTGCTTTGAGTATTTCTTGGCAAAGGGAGCGGGCGTAGGACAGCAGGTGGCCGCAGAACCCAGCAGAAGCTGCAATCCTCCAGATAATCAACAACGTCCCCCCCGCTGCTGCCTCCCGCCCCAGCACGTGCCGACCAACAAACATGTTACTCACTCCATAGCAACCCACTCGTTCTTCAGATAGGAGCTTAACACGGTTTGGGGATAAATTGCGCTCATAGCAAAGCTGATCCAAGCCAACAAGGTTTCAGAGCATTTGCTCATTCTTGTAAAAGCTGATGATAATTGATGGACGAGCGGCTTGCAGGACCCTGACAGGCTGGTTGCCTGCCCTTTGCACTCTGCCAGTTCAAGCCTTACAAGTGTGAAATAGCCAATTACTGGGATACCTATTGAAAGTAATAGGCCAATGAGCAAATTGCTACTGTGGGACGCGGTGGCGGTGTAGGTGGAAGAACGCCAAGATAAAGTTCTGCTCCGAGCAGCTGCTCCCACCACAGCTTGGTGATGCTATTGGATGACCAAGTGATGAGAGGAAGGTATTTCCCCATTCGAACTGCAAGTGTCCTGCCTTGTATTGACTTAAAGTTTATGATGCATGATACCGTCTTGTTACCCAGGTCCTAATTTGCAGAAATAAATCCTCCTTTTAAAAGGTAGTTAAATAGGTAATAGGGATAGTCACGGCCATAGATTTTGTGCAAAAGCATTAAATACAATTTTTGCTTGGAATGAAAAGTCATATAGTGTGCAGAGTGTTAATACTTGCCAGCCATTTGCTATTGACAGAACAATTTGTCTTGATAAAGGACGGTGAAAAATTCCAATCTATTCACTGACATCACATTATCAGCAGTAATATATGACTGCATCTAAATATAAGGTTCAGATCTGATACAGCTGAGGGGTTTCTGGTAATTTTCCTGTAAATATATTGTGTACTGGACAATGAAAAAATGTCGCTTTTACCATGTAATTGGATGACCTATTTTTATGTGAGATTTAAAGTTTTACTGTGTTTAATGGGATAGACCATAATGTTTCCTTTTTGGGTAACCTGTTTCTTTTTATAAGATTTTAGCACTAAAATGTGTATTACTAGGTCTGACAGAGCAGAAATAGCAGACAAAGAAAGGTAGAAGCTTAAATATTACTCTCATGAAAGAATGATTCTGTGACCACAGAAACTTGCTGTGGTGGGGAAATCTATCTGATTGTTGTGAAAATCTCTGCTAGCAGTAGTTAGTTTAATCTAAATAGTATGTCTTCTTTTTGCCAGGATAGGAATGCTTATTGGTAACTTTTAGGCATGTGCTTCTTAGCTTTCTTAGCAAAAAGATACAACTCATAATTTTAAATCGTATTAAGAACCTGGCTTGTTTAATTCAAAATATATTAGAAAGAAAGGTGGTGGGTATAAAGTAGCTTTGGAGGAAGAATTTTAAAAGTGCTTGGCAATTTATTTTATGCGGTCTATGATTTTGCAATCGGAAAGCAACCATTGTGTAAAGGCCAGAAGTGTAAATGAAGCCAGTGCCAGTGCTCTGTATAATCCATTTTTTCAGTTGCCAGTCACTTGTTTGGTGCTAAAAAGAGAAATGACAAATGACATATTGCAGTTTGGTTTGAATCTCTTATTAACAATTACCAAGTCCATTTTAGATTGAAAGAGTAGAAGATTGATTCATTTGCTATTAAACAAGGATCAACCTCAAAAATAAGATTATAATTTCAATCAGGGCACAGTATGAGAAAAAATGTATGGGCTAAAAACACAGGCATTTTGATCATGATTGCTTTATTACCTTTAAATACAAGGCATTTTTTTACTCTGTACTTAAAACTCAGAGGGGGAAACTATTATCCATTTGTATTTTTCACAGTGTCTTTTTTCCTGAGAATATCTGATTGTGAAACCCTCTTTGTGTGGCACTCTGTGTGAGGAAGAGAGCCTCTCTGCTTATCTCCTGAAAAGATAGTAGATATAACTCACCTTGTGAAGATTTCCACCAGAGGCATTTGTACCATCCTGAGGCTTGAAAAAGATTGCTAGGCATGTGCTAGGCAGGAAGTAAAGTTTCTAATGACTGGAACAGTGAAAAAACTTGCAAAGGAGGACCAAACTTGAATAGTTTGTTTCCATTTCAAGGAAATGAAGGATGCAGGGCTTTCTGTTAAGTTTTCATTTGTGGGCCCCTGTGTGTAGCAGATTTTGTATACTTTAGCAGACTTGAGACTCTTAGCCCCACCGTGGCTCCTGGGAAAGAGGGAAAATGTTATTACTTTCTCCTTCCTCTCTTTCTTCAACCCTAGAGGGTCCTAATATTTTGCTTTCCGAATACTTGGCTACCCTGGGAGGAGAAACAGTCCAAATCATTTGTCCATCTCTAGTAACTATGCCTGCAGGGGGCTGTTTTATTGAGCAAGGCTGGTATCTCCAAATTAGAGTGATTCTTCTGCCATTCCCTGGTTTGTTAACTCCTCTCTGTTGCTTCTCTGAGAAGTTATGAGGAGGAGCGGAGGTATCACGCTTGCCTGGCTACGGATCCAGTGGTGAATAAAGGCTCACATTGGGAAGGCTGCCTGCTCAGCCATGAGAGCAGAGCTTGCTGTCACTGAGGGCGTCTATTCCTCAGGAATTGATGGCCTGGCTCTCAGCAAGAAGAGCTTCCTTTTCTCCTCTGGCAAATGGGTAGTTCAACTACTCTGGGGATTTAAGAGCTTTTGCTATATATCCTTCTACTTCTCCATTTGTTAAAACTGTGTGTCAGTTCAGTGTCAATGGCATGACATTTGTAGAAGGAAATAAAGGCTGATGCATGTTAAGAGTCCTGTTTCGTGTTAAGGGCAGAGAGAGAGGATCTCAAGAATTGTTCCAGCTGCTTGAGATCTTTTTGTTGAGGACCATATAATTAGTTTTCATTTTTCCAGCTTCTTGACAAAGGCAAGAAAAATGGGCTGTGTACCTCTCAAATGAATGTCCAGGTACGACAAAGCAGAGGCAGTTACTTTTTCCCAGTAAAACTCGGTGTCACCTTCAATGAAAAGACTTTTATGTCTGTCAGGGAGCGAGTTCTGCTATAAATCTATTTGAGGAAATTGTGAAGAACAGACAAAATGCTGCAACCAATCCTGCAGGTAAAAGGGTGAGAAGTCCCCTGGGCATTTTTGACTTGAGGAGGACAATGGACACTGAAACTATTAGACATGGGTAAATGTGGAATATCCTGAGTTGTGCATTTATGTGCCTTTAAAGATTTAATCTTGAAGTCGTACTGGTAGTCTTGTGCTGGTTTCCCCTGACATATTATAGTATTTTCTCTCTTACCTTTCCTGGGTTTTTATACATTTCATCCAACTTTGGCTCGACTTGTGTCAGACAATTCTACCTAAAAGATGAAAATATCACAGAGGATGGAAGTAGATATGTCATCATTGTGCCCTTATTTCTTCATCTTTCACCAAAACTGTCCATTTTATTTTGTAACCTGTGAAACTGCAGCATTGCAGTGAAGTTTAGGCAGTGTGGTCTGGGAGAACTTCTCAGTAGTTCTTATCGGCACAACATGGGGAGTTACAGAGTGGTGAAACAGACTTCTCTTTTTCAACACATGAATTGACCACACAAATATCCCCCTTATTTTGTAGGTTATCCATTGGGAGTACATGCATCTCGTGCACGTTGCACCTGGACTGTCAGCCTCTCCCCTGCCTTCTGCTAGTGCAGCACCACAGTGGCACATTGATGAGAAGCAACCGCTTATGTATGAAAAAATAGTATGCTGATGGTTTACTAACAAGTGTACAGTCGCCTCGTGCCACTGATGCCTAGTGCGTCATGTTTTACAGGAGCACAGCATGGGACAACTTTTCTTTCTGCTGCTGGAAGGCATTTCTTTGCAAGGAAGCCTGGGCAGGGCGATGCAGTGACTCCCAGGGCCAGGCTCGCTTGGAGGCTGAGTGTGGTGGTGGCTTTGGGGGAAGGTCCCCGGTGCAACGCCGGTGCTGACTCATGGTCTTGCTGGAGGATGGTCCTTTGGCACACTGTGTTTTCAAGGAGATGAGTCTGTCACTTGTGGTTTGCCCCTTGCAGGCACCGTAGAGCCCATTAACAGGCCAGCATCTCTTAATTTCAAGCATCCAATTGTAAAGCTCTAGTACAGCCTGTCAGTTAAGGGCATTTCTGCAAACAAATGGAGAGAGCCAAAGTGTTGATTGCAAGGTGCTTTGCTTGGGTTGCACCTGAGATCCAGCAGTCACTAGTGCATGCGGTTGCCTTTGCTGCTGGGAAGGGAACCGTACGACTAGACTCTTGCATCTATTCCATCTGCAGCCAGAAGAGCCTTTGCGACTTCGGGAGAAAACAAGTTGCTTTTCGTCAGGGAACAGGATTTAAATTGGGATGTTTACAACACTGATTTGGATTGCTCTTGCCTTCCAGTGATTCACCCAATAAGCTCACTAATAAAAGATGTTGTTCATGATTTTTGGCATTGGGGCAATATTCTATTCAAACCTACTTCAGCTGTCTGGTAGGCTGGTTAAAAAAAAAACAAAACCAAACCAACCCCCAACATTTTGAATTAGTTTATGGTAATTAATGATACTATGCTGAAATAAACTATTATTTCTCATTTCCCCTTTTAGCAGTGCATTTCTTGTGCTGAGATAATTTTCAGCTACTGTGTAGGTTGATGGAATCAGTTGAATAGAAGCAGGAGTAATAATTTAGGATGATCAACAACTGCTAAACTGCTGCCTGCCTTAATTTTTTTTTAAGCTACCAAAAGCTTAATGAGCACGATGAAATATAAATTGGAAAAAAAAAAAAGTAATCTAAAAAACCTGTTATTGTTTGTGAAGTTTACAGTCTCGTTCCAGACATGTTGTAAGGAAGTAGTTGAGCACATGAGTAACATAGTGGAGATATCTGAATGGAGGACATGAGGATTTACTCCTAGCCAAAGAAAAAGCTACTTTAAATCTGTTGATTGATCTAAATCTGTGTAGACTGAGTC
Organism: Rhinoptilus africanus; assembly: GCA_013400135.1. Taxonomy (NCBI): domain Eukaryota; kingdom Metazoa; phylum Chordata; class Aves; order Charadriiformes; family Glareolidae; genus Rhinoptilus; species Rhinoptilus africanus. The sequence goes on from VXBO01006695.1 coordinate 479,529, forward strand.
AAAATATACAAGCTATGCTTATATCTTGCCTGTCACCCTGATGACTTACAAACTGCCTTTCAGTCTGTGTAGGTGAACTGATCCCTCTCAAACTACTGCACTTTAGCTGTTCGGGGGGGGTTGGTTTTCATACTTTGGGAGGAGAAAAGAAGCTCATTTCCTCTATTCTAAATTCAGAGGCAAGTTTTCAATGTTTGTAGTAGAAAGATAGTTTAATAAAAAGAAGTGAATGTTGCTATGATGTGAATGTAAATCTAATGGTGACAAATGTGTATTTTTGCACTCCTATATAAGTGTGCGCAATTAGCTGCTCTCACTCACCATCACTTCATTTGCAACATTCATTTTTAATTTCTGCATCAGAAGCATCTCACGCACTTCTGTTCGTTTGGCTCTTTCGGCTGCATTAGTTTGCCTCTAGCTGCATTTACCCTCATTCTGCATTTTGTCCATATTTTCATTTCACTCGGTTCCCTTGCACATTTGTGGGTAGGCGTGTATTTTTTTATCTTTTGTGGTGTTTTGGACTTAGTCCTCAGTGGCAACATTAACAGGGAGTTTCATCCCTCTTCCCAACACAAATAAAGATGACACTTAAAAGAAATCTCATTGCTGAGATCCCATGGTGTCCAGGCCAATTTCAAAATATTTTCCAGAGTTTTGTCACAGTGGTGTCAGATGTGGAGAAGGTGTGTGGGGGTCCAGTTGCTCCTGGCCCAGCACAAACAGGCCAGGCAGATGATTTCCTCTTCTTCCTTCCAGCCTTTATGTCGGCATGTCCTCAAATCCCACGATGAGGCTCCCCTAGATAAGCAAGAGTGACACAACGATTAGGCTTTATGCTGTATATAGAATTAGAGCAGGTGTTCATCAGCTGTGCCATGGATGACAGACTGCTATATCCTTGAATAGAAAGTCTGTCTCCACTTACAAATATTTGTTAATTTTTAATTAAATTAATTGCAAACCGTCACTTGATACAGGATGATATAATTTCGTATTTGTTTGTGTATGCATTCAGATATCTACCGCCCTTTATGTGAGTACTTGGCAACTGCCATCTTTTAAGGAGAAAAGTGCTCTTCTATGAGGTTTTTCAAAGAAAAATTAAACCTGAAGGATGTGCTTCCTTTTGCATGTGATGAAATACTGTCTCAGTTAGCTAAAGCAGTATTTTCATAAAAACACTATCTAAATGTGGCAATTAGCTTGGGAAATTTTCACACACAAAAAACTTTAAATTTGTTAAGTGTTTCTGTCTGAAATAAAGCTGAAGTCTGCATTCAGTAGCCTGAACCTAAAAGTGGCCTTTTGGAAAAGATAATGCCGACAGCAGCTGACTGCACCATTAATGGGGTTGGTTTCAGTGCCTTTAGGACTGAAGTGACCTTTTCGGAAACTTTCAAGCAAGTATCTGAGTGCCTCCTCTAACTCCAGCAGCGCGTTTGTGTGTGTTATAGTTACGTTTACCTTTAAAACTTGCTGGAAACTAGCAATCTTGCACATCTTGCCTAAGCAAAAGAAGACGGTTCAAGAGCTAATATACATATCAGAGGTTTGTTTCCTTCTGCAATCAAAGGGAGGAGAGAGTCTTGCAGTAAGAATTGCACAAGGAGGAAAATTAATCTGTTAAGTGGTTAACCAGGCCTTTTCTTTTAACAGAGCCCTTTATTTGGAAGAGCTGGGCATGATAGATCATTAAAGTACAACAGAAGGTACCGAGTAATAAAGAATTAAAAAAGATTAAAGAAATCCAATAATTCAGCAGTTTGCACATTAGTTACAAAATAGGGGCAGTAAACGCTGAATGGATGAGTGACATTAAAAGCCCTCTTTATGGTCCAAAGTTAATTTGAATAACATTAATTTACACATGACAAATTGTGTCTTTTTAGTGTTGGTAATCCAACCATTTATTAAACTGTAAAAGCAATGGTAATTAAGTATTACTGCCCAGCAATGCTCCTATGGTTAGTTACAGTGGGGGCGGGTGTGGAATAACTTGCCTTACAACGTCAGGGAGAATGCCAATGTTTTCTCCCCTAGCCTAGGCAGGGAGCCAGGAGAGCCACGATGCTGCCCCATGCTCCTTGCCAGCTGCAGCATCTTCTTCCTTTCTTTTACCCACTGAATCCTTTTGCAGTGGAGTGAGAGAGGTGGGGGGGAAGGACAGGGGAACAGGGTGGGTGCTCTGTCTTTTGCCCGCTGCTGAATGAAGCATAACAAAACTGGCAATGCTACTGACTCCCCTTCATCTCTCTGCTGCCAAAGGGCGAGGGAAGCAGGGAGCCTTCTCTGGTCTATCTGCCTTAAGTCTTCATTCAGCCAGCACTCAAAGGAATCATGGAATCATAGGATGGTTTGGAAGGGACCTTAATGGTCATCTAGTTCCAGCCCCCCTGCCGTTGGCAGGGACACCTCCCACTAGACCAGGTTGCTCAAAGCCCCATCCAACTTGGCCTTGAGGAGGGTGGAAACAAACCCTGAGGGACACTTGCTTCCCTTCCCCACCCCAAATTATGTTGGCCCCTGACATGCAGCATAGCCAGCTGTGGAGGCATGGCCTCACCCGGGTGTGCCACACTACTTCTCTTAATTAAGGAATGATGTGACCTCCTGCCAGCATGTTGCCCTGCCTTCCTGCAAATTCAGTCTCCCTTGTGAAAATGAAGTATTTGGGACACAGTCACACAGTGAAACCTCCTGGAGATGGAGGAAGAGGGAGGTGAAGGGAAGCATTTGTGGGCACTCGTGAGCCTGATGAAAGAGCCGCTATGCCAGGATGCTGCTGGCCACGAGGTGAGCATGTGTTGCTGAGCTGGCAACACTACTACTGTGTCTTCTCACTCTAATACCTGGGTTTAGCATTGTGTTACTTGACATAGCACTGAACTTGAGCCACAGAGTTCACATTTTTCCTGGAACGTTCTCAAAAGCGTAGTATTTTTGTGATGAGTAGTAAGCATCTTTACTTGCAGGTATCAGCCTTCTTATGGGAGGAGCTTCAGGTCAGGGCTTGGCTGAACGCACAGGGAGTCCTGCACCCGAAGGTCCCCCTGTGCCCCCGTACGCTGCAGCCTCTCCTCCAGGCACTGTGGCTGGAGGAAACAAATGTTTGTTTTGATTCCAACAAGTGTACCAGCAGGAGCGACCCTCCTCCTGCTTATTTACAAGGACTCTTGTTCACTGAGCTGCTTTGTTTGACCCCAAGCATGATTCCGTAAATAGAAATGAAAATTCTGATGTCAACCTGGGTAGTAAAGAAAGTTTTGTAACTGTCATTTATGTCTTCGCCTAACAATTACCCATGGGCTTCATGTGCAGTTTAAAGTGTCAGGGATCAGTATTGTAATTTCCATCCCTTTTATGCTAGTGCAGAAGTCTCTGTCTCTCATTAAAATTCTCTGCTTGTCTGCTGCATATTTCTTATACCTCCACCTGTTATGTCACCCAGACTTCTGATAGAAACTTCTTTGGATAATGTCTGCAAGCAAAGAATTTTCCCTGAAAAGGCTGAAGATGGAGACACTCTGTCAGGACCTGACAGGTGTAAATTTCTTAATGTATGAGGAGTATATGAAAATACAAATCATCACTGAGAGCCAGCCTGAAGCAGACTGAAAAGCTGTCATAAGCAATTTTCAAAAAGTATGAGTTATTTGGTTTTCTTCCAGGAGGAACAACTCCACAGGCATAAATTCGTGAATGGTACTTGACAATCTTAACAAGTCCTCCTCTCCTAGTGCTGAGTGAGTGACAGAGATGCAGTAGGGACTGTGCACTCTTCTGTCTTCTCCAGCTGTGGAGGAGCTGACGTGATAATCATGGGATGAATCCTGCTTTCCCAAACTCGAGGCATTCCTCTACTGAAATGAATTTCAAGGAATGGATTAATCTGACAGACTTAGGCCATGTTGGAGCTGATTATTTGCCAAAAGACGTTTTATAGATCCTCTCCGTTGCCATTTACTGAAAGCAATGATAGGAAAGAAAATAGCAGATGCTTTGTGACAGGCACCTTGGCTATTTTGTATGCTCCTCGTTTTTGTACGTTTTTACTTTGGGCATGTTGAAAGATCATTGCTAACTGGATGGGCCTACTCACTGGTGTATGGAAATGGATTTTAAGAAGGGTTGTGCATGTTTGGCAAATCAGTTCTAATCGAATAAATGTCAAGGTCAAAACAAACAAGTGATGAAGATGAGAAAGCCCTGGAGTGGTATCTGCTTCAAATCATATTAAAGGCTGTTCAGTAGCGAAGTGCTTCAAGGGGACTATGCAAAATTAAAGAGCAATGAAGTTGCTGTGCAGTTTTAAACCAGAAATATCTGTTTCCTCTACTGAAATTGAAAGCTGGTGTTCAGGAAACGTCCTGACTGAGGTGGCAAAATTCACTTCTTTTTTACCTGCGAGTGGCCTAGAGCTGATGGGGTGGGAGATTTCTGAGAGGTAGGAGGGCATGTGGCACTCCCCTGCTTGTCACTCTGCACTGGGGGACAGTGGAGTGCCACCGTGGCCTTTTGCCCCTCACTCAGATCACAGTGAACTGGATACGAATGGCACAATGAACATCTTATCGTGGTGGTTGTGGACAAATATCTAATAACAAAAGCTTGCAACAACACTATATGTAACTACAGTCCCAAATCCCAGAAGAATCATATTTAAGGACCTAGATCCTTTTTTTTCAGTCATTGAGAAACTTGCATGTAAATCCAAAGTTTTTTATGATCCTCTTAGCTCTTCATTAATTTTCACTGATGACTGAGGCTCCCTTGTAAACTAGAAATGCAGGTGAATATAAAAATGTACAATGCAGAGCCCAACAAACTCCTTTTGTCAATGTGACTTGCTTTAAATTAGGTGTAATGTGCCACAGTATGTCAATAAGTGCAGACTGTGTGTTTTTCAATGTCAAGTCTAAATATTATAAAACACCGATACAGCAGCTGCCTTAAATCATTGCAGAGAAGGGGACAACAGTGAACACTGATTTGTTTCAGGTAGAACATATATTGTCAGTTTAAAGACATATTGGAATGTTGTTTACTGAGTTACCATTGTATTTTTTAAGCAACTAATTGTTTTGGTCTGATTTCAAAGTCATTTAGGTGCTTGGAGTTAAGATAAAGTTCAGGAGGAACTGATCGGATACTTAGGAAATTTAGAGTATGTTTATGAACCTTTAAGTCCTTGAACTTCTTGCAAAGATTAGCTTTCTGTTATCCAAAGGGAGAATCTTTTTTTCATGCCTCTATTATCCAGGTTTTGTTTTGGATTCTGGAGGAGGTCATCTACTTAAAGTCACAATACCAAGATCAAATTATTTAAGCATGAAGAGTATCAGCCAAGTAACATCTCATTAGTGGCTGGTGTTAACAATAAACCATGCTGCTGTCTTTGGGGCTTTTCCAGTCAAAGTGGAAGAGCTACTTTATATAATTTTGTTGCAATGGTGTCAAGTATGTGAAAAGACCCATCTGCTTCATGTGAATGAAGTTGGTCATAAATCTGGTTTCTTGATGTAGTGAGAAGACCAGTCCAATCTTGACTTAAATATTTTATTTTTCTTACGCCAGTTAATCATTTGGGTACCTGTGTCCATATGAGAAAATGAGATGAGCTTTCGGGCATACAATAAGATGGCTTTAGGATTCTGTTTGACATTATCTTTACACAAGAAGTTGAAAATGAAATGTCATCACTCAATTTCTGTATGCCTGTCAAGGCCAGGTGAGGTGCCTCAGAAGTAGAACGTACCAATTGTTATGAAAGTATTGAATGCTTTTAAGAGATTACTGAGAAATGCAAATGCCTACACAAATGTATAGTAATCCAGAATGTAAGAAATTATGTAAATGACTTATTCTAAGGTATTTTTGTTGTGTGATCTCCCGTGTCCTGGCGTGCTGAGTGCAAACTGCCCTAGTGCCTTCTGAACCATCTGAGCGGATCCTTGCCCGCTTGTGTAGGACATGTCATTCTTGTGTAGCATTTGCCATTGCACATTGTAATGAGCTTAGTTTCAAAAAATGTACCTGATGACAGCTATAAACCTGATTTTGAAAATCTTCATGTCGGCACTCTTGTGTGGCACCATAGGATGGTGAGGGAAAGCTGCTCATGTGAGTAATGATTCATGAGATTGGTCTCCCCTCTCTCATAGCAATATTTGGCCATTAGTCAGAGTCTACTTGTTGCAAGTGTGATGTGGAGAAAAGATTGCCAAGTCTTAGCAGTTTAGATACTATTATTTTTCAAAGTAGTTTATATTTTCCAAGCTAGCTGTAAGCTGTTGCACCTAGCTTGTTCCTGTTTTCAGATATTTTTGTGCCTAATTCGGTCACAAAGGAAATCTCTGTGTGTTTATCAAATGTATGAAAATGACTGCTGATCCTACTGTATCTTTTGAAGGTAATTTCTACCACTGTAACAAGCCAGAATCAAAATGCCTAATCAGTTATAAGCCAGTCCTCATTAACTTGCACTAAATTATTTCAATTTGGCAGATAAAATAGCCACTTTTCCACCCTTAATTAGAATTTGGTCTAATAGGATTGACAAGTCAAGCTGGGGGGAAAATGCTCTCCTTAATTGCTTTTAGAATGGAGTAATTTTTTTAACAGCAGATTGAATTTGCTATTTGTGTTATAGGAAAATTCTGCCTGGTGAGCAAATGTATTCTTTTTGCTTTTAAAGCTTGCTGGGATTGCCCATAGCAAAATAAGCTTAACTAGTATTATCTTTAAACAAGTGTGTTTGTACAGTATTGCACTGAACTGAGACCGGAATCAGGATTTTAAAATGGAAGGGTTTGAAGGAAGTAGCCTTTCACTCACTTTATCCACTTTTCAGTGTCATCAAATGAGATCACTTGAAGTGACTTTCAGTGAAGCGAAAAAGGGACTTTAGCACTCATTTTCTCAACATAGCAGTGTAAATTTTTTTTTTTCCACTTACAGCTTCTGGAACACACTGAATCTCTCTCTCGAATCTGTTCTCTAGACATTTTTTTCTCTACTAACTTGGACGAACATAATCAAATTACTATTTTCTTTCTCATCCTTGAAAATCTTACTCCTAAAAACTTTGCCAAGTGGGGATAGTTGGTATCCAGCCAGCTCCAGTAACATGCTTCATTCTTCCTTTGGCCCATGAATGGCTGAATCCTGAAGCGTTCATCAAGACGGAAGCAGCATACTCCCTGCTACATCAACCCAAAGGGTAAATGTCACAGAGTCTACAAATACTCGAAAGGGTTTTCCATCAGGATACCCTGATGAGCAGCTTGACACAGTTCTGTTTTAATTGTAGCTAAAAATACTGGAGCTTATCCCCTGATTTCTGGGACACTGACTATGAAGCGCCTGCACTGATTGCAGTTAAAGCTAGTGGTTAGGTCAATTCGTTATATTAAGTTTTGTTTTAATGCTCTACTTTCTTAGACAATTTTTGTAGCATAAATCAATAAAGGAATACCTGTTTCCCTGGAGATCCCACAAATAAGAAATCTGCATATACCAAGGTTTCATAGTTTTTGCTCTTTTCCAATTTTTTTTAACCACAATTTGAGTCCTTTCTTTTAGTAATGTATAAAGGCAGCATGAAAAACAAAACAAATTCCCCCTCCAAAAAAAATACTGGTCTTTTCAACTCTTTACAGGGACTTCCTTCCACCTTGAAGTCTTCCAGGTATTTTTCATTATATGAGAATTCATATGAAATAAGGAATTCTTAAGAAGAATTGAAATCTTTAAGAAACAGTTGGCTAAAATGTTTATGGTAAGGTGGAAAACCCCTACTTTATGTCTGGAACAAGTTCAGTGAAGTCAGTGGTAGCTCATGTTACTCATTGCTATATGTCAATCCTAAAGTAGCCAATGCTCTTTCGATTCTCATTCAGGAGAACATACGAAATCCCCACGTCTGCTCTGACTTTGGCCTCTTTGCTGACGCTGCCAACAAGGTTATTGAATGAAGTGTTGTGATTTTAATGATGCAAACACCTGCCCCGTAGGAACTGGACTGGAACTACCAGCTTGTTTCAGATAGACCATTGAACACCTGTCTCATCATAATAATGTTCAGTCACTACCAACTGGGGTTGAATTCAAACTTGTGACCTGCAGGTGGAGGTCTTTGTACCCATTAGCTGTGCCTTGAACCATCTAGCTATTCAAATGTCTTCAGAAGGGACACGTTTTGAAAATCTTGTTGGGAAGAGAGAAGGGGAGAGGATTTTGCCAAAAAACTTGTCATCATTTCTTCCAATTAAAAATTTCATGCATTTGATACTGTTTTTTTATTTGCATAAGAAATTTGAGAGAAGCCAGTTTATATCAATTATGCCTATGGGCCAGGCAGGTCCTTACAGTTACGTCACGATGGTGCTCAGAGGTGATGTGGTATTATGCCATTAGATGCATCCTTTTCAGCTCGGTCTTCGCATGTTTGAATATCTCTCCATTTAAAAAGAAGAGCGTATTGACATAGTGTCTTTGTTTCGTATAGATCCTGAATCTGCAGTTTTGTAGCAGCTTTCCAGTCCCTATTGTGCATTTAACTCAGATTTGACAGAAACCACAGAATGGTTTTGTAATGGATATTATCCATGCTCCTGGTCCCTGAAATGCCTTTTGGATGGGCTAATATCAGCAAAATTTTAGTGGGTAGTTAGGGAATTATATAGAAAACATGTAATTGGGCTTCATGAGAAATTGTTGACTAATACCCTTCTGATAGTACCTTGGTATCGTCTATGGCTGAGTAATCTGTGTAAAGTGATTTGCATCACAGCCGAGTTAGCGTCAAGGGTATACTTTGGACAGAAGGCACACTTTAGAAATTAGGATCTCCATTTTTTTTTTCCATGTGAAAATACACTACATATGCTCCCTGTTTTTCTCAGGGACTATCACACAGCTCTAAAACATTTACAGCTTTGCTTATGCTAGAAGGAGGGGATGAGAGGAGAGGAAATATGACAGTGGGGGCTGGTGGCAGTGTGAATCTGCCGCTCTCCATGTGCTTTCAGTGCCTTGTTTATTGCTTCGTGCAGCACAGACTAGATGAGGCCCATCAAGAGCCAACTCTAATTGAAGCTGTCCAATAAAAGTGCTGTTATGAGCAGATGTGGCTGTACCCGGAATATTTTTTTTTTATGAACTTAGAATTATTCGAAGACCTAAAATATTTCTGGCCAGAAACAAGATATTTGGCACAGACCGAGCAGTTAAGCTTCATCGTGGAAACTTATCTCAATTTTCTCACGCCATTCCTAGTCTTCAGTTTCTTCTGGGGATCTGATCATTACTTGGCCCCATTAGTGCTGCATGCTTTAAAAAGTTTTATTTGGTGTGCTTTTCCATCTTGACATAAGACACACCTTTTGGGATAGATTTTTATTGGGGATTGGAGGAAAAAAGTCTCTCACTTGGTAAACGTATCAGGGAATATTTAGGCACATTTTTAACTTACATATTCACAATGGAGCCTTCTTCCAACTTTCCTAGGTGTACATTTCCACTTTCAGCCATGATAACTTGATGCCTGTTTAAAATATAGGTACATTTGAAAGCTGGAGAGGGACTTCTTAAAAGGGCATGTGGTGATAGGATGAGGGGTAATGGCTTCAAACTGGAACAGGGGAGATTTAGATTAAATATTAGGAAGAAATTTTTCACTCTGAGGGTGTGAGACACTGGAACAGGTTACCCAGGGAAGCTACAGATGCCCCATCCCTGGAAGTGTTCAAGGCCAGGTTGGATGGGGCTTTGAGCAGCCTGGTCTAGTGGGAGGTGTCCCTGCCCAGGGCAGGAGCATTGGAACAAGATGATCTTTAAGATCCCTTCCAACCTAAACCATTCTGTGATTTTATGATTTCATAACCCTTTTATCACCCACATATATCAACTGAAGCGATAGCAACCAAGATGCTGCTCATCTCCACTCGGCGTGAGATGAAAGTACAGCAAAATTCATCATGGCACATGCAGGCTGAAAAAAGGTGGTAATTTTATACGGTGAAGAACAATTACCGACCTGGGCAGCAAAACTCAAGCACGTGGGCCTTCCTGGCTGCAGCTTTGTGGTACCTCACTGCAACCGGACAGAGCTTCTCAGGCTGTCCTTCAGTAATTCACTCTCTTGTCATTATCTTTCTGGAAAACTGGCCAGTGAATTAAAATGTGGATGAGTCAGTTTAAATGAAATAACCTGTTATTGCCCATATAATTCTGCACATATAGTATTCTTGCACATATAATTCTGGGTTTGATTGAAGCAGCTGTCTTTAGGAGTCAGAAGCTCAAAAGAGAGGTATTTTCTAGAATGGTCAGAAAAGTTGAGCAAATGTGACAGCAGTTGGAGAAGGTGGATAGCTGAGTTTCATTTTAGGCTATTCAGGCTATGTCCTGCTAGTAGAAAAAGGGCTTACAAAAAAACAAGAGTCATGACTTGAAGGTGAAGAAGGACTATAATTGAAAGAAAAGCTTAAGCAGGTATCCCAGAGGTGTAACTTTCTTCTGTGCTTTGCTTTTTGTTTGATCTAAGCCTTTACAACATCCCTGCTGTGTTGTTTTGATGTGGAGTGGTGGCTCTGTGCTCCTTAGAGAGCATTGCTTGTGAATTCCTCCCTGGCAAGGAGGACGCTGCGGTGCAGGGGCATGCGTGCTGCTCTGGGGAAAGGAAGAGTGAGCATAACCATGCTTTGGGCTGTGAGGCTACCCAGGAGTGGAGAAACCATTCTGTACTAGACCCTAATGTATTACAACTTTAGAAAAAAAAAAGACATAAGGGAGTTCACTGTATCCCTGCAACAGAGGTCACTTGTTGGCAAGAAATTATTTAACCTTTAGCTGTGCAAGGCGATGGCTGATTTGTGAGCGTGGTTGCTCCTAGGCAGTCAGTTGTGTGTGCTGATGCAGAACTCGCGTTCCCATGGGTTCAGCACTGTCAGACCTGTTACTTTTTCTTACGGGGATCAACATTGTCTTGGGCAGAAGTGTCATGCCCCGTTGTGGGCAGGGTTGTGTCCTGGAGGGCAGATGGCTGGCGGTGGTGCCGTACCCTGGTTGGTGTTGGAGCAGCCGTCTGGAGGCACGGTCCAGGGAGGCACTGAGGAGTTGCTGGATAGGGCCGGGGAGCATGAGGTAGGAAGCAAGGAGTTATTTTATAGCTGAATTCTGAGCAAAGACTTCTTTGTCATAAGTGCTGTCAAACAGCCTCGTTGCTACGGCAACGCCGGCTAGATAACCCATTTGGGAAAATACTTGTAGGACCTAACACTCTATCATCTGTCATTCAATAATTTCATGTTCATAATAACTAGGAAATCAATGGCCATCCTCCGAGACAGTTTGCTGAGAGGGTAAGCGTGCCGCTGCCAGCGCGCAGCGCAGGCTTCTCTCGGCTCGCTGGGAGGCTCGCACTGGCCACAGAGCGTGGGCCATCGCTCGCTTGCACGGACCCACTTGGAGATTAAAGATAGGTTGAGGTTCATGATCTAATTAAACTGTGCTGTTGACACCTGTAAGAGAGAGAAGCAAATGGTATATAAAGCGGTTGTTATAGTGTGAGGAAACAAAGGTTTAGGTAGAATTAGAATTTCGTATTTTAAAATACTGAGGGAAACTAAGCGCTCAAGTTATCACGTGGACGGCATGAGCAAATTCAGTAACTTAAAGGCAGTTTTTTTCTTATCTTGGCTTTCTAATTAAACTGCTTATCATCATAAAGGCTGTGTTACCTGCATGTTATGTACTGAATATAAAGCAATCAAGGAATGGTAATTAAAATTCTTAAAACATGCGCCCATTGACTTTACATACAATTAGTTTACTGCAGTATGTCATTTATTAATAGCTTAAGTTTTCAGAACTGGTTAGGTTTCAGAACACCTGGTTGGCTATGCAGGGAAAGACATGTTTACTAATTACTTTGGTAATGTTTATCTGTTTTGAAAAAAATGTGCTAATATACATCTCTGGAAAGTAATACTATAAATAAAAAACATGTTAAATTTGAGGCTTGGAGAGAGTAGGAGGAGTCCTTGCTGATTAGGGTTTTACAGACATGAAGAAAAGGTAATTCTTAGCACTCTCTTAACAGGATTTGAAAGATGCTTATTCTCATAATTCACAACAGGAGTTTCTTTTTCCTTTTAAAGATTCTTTTGGAGCACAAAGATGAGGTGGCTTTTTTTTCCCACTGGCTGTTTCAGCACGTTTTGGGTCCAGTTAGCAGACAGTGCAAAGCAGACGCACACAGGGGCACTGTCCAGAGCTTTGGAAACAGATTTCTTGTTTGTGCTGGGAAATGTGGTGAATACTCAGGTCGGCTTTTATGGTTTTCTGCAAAGAGGACATGCCTTTTGAAGGGAAATTCATGGCTCACTCTGCAAGTGTAGTAGTCAAGAGTTTAGTGAAGTGATACCTTAGGCATTAGCATGGGAAATGGGAGGGCATCGTGGTCCTTCTTTTTATGTACCCAGAGGTGAAACTGAGGGCTTCCAGGGTGGTGACTTCAAGCTCTTCATTATTTGATGCCCTGCTGTGGTTTCTTGAGGTGAACATTTGCTTCTGAAGCATCTGAAAACTTGTTTGATTACAGCACATCCAATTACAGGCTCAGTGTGTGCTTTCTGCCTAAAATGTTTTCACTTGTTCAAATCAGAATAAATACTTGCAGGTCCTAATTCCCGGCTCTAAGTTGTGCTAGTTAAGTCTCAGAAGCAGGGTGTATTTCATTTGTCCACCTGCAGTTCAAGTTTGGAGTGGCTTGGATTTCTGTATAATGTCAGGTTTGGAAAAATAATTTCCTGGAATAGTTCTGTTCAAAAGTGGGAGAAGAAACCTGTTCTTTTGAAGCTCTCCAACATTCTGGGCTCAGAGAAGATGGCAGAGGTTTAGGAGGGTGCCAGAGTTGAAGATGTCAAAGCCCAGCTGTGGAGACACCCATAACTCAGTTCAGGCAGAATAGGAGTTGAGACTTCATTGTGAAGGACCTCATGAAGAAGGACTCCCCGAAGGAAATAGATTTAAGGGGATATAGGAATGAGATCCCAGAAGAAGTTTGGCATAGAAGAAATAGAATAGTTATCCCCAAATTACAGAACTTCATAAATATCAGTAGAGAGGTCCAAGTGGAAGAATTAAGTTGGACATGTTAAGAACGGGCTGTGGGAGCAGGGGCAATGATAGGAGAGAGTGACAGATGAGCTTTTAATGTCTGAGTCTCTGGTGGTGAAGGTGTGCACCTTGAATGGGAGGTGATTAAAAATATGTTATCTCAGCAACACCACTCAAAATGGAAATATTCAATCAGTAGCAGGCAGGATTAACAATAGTCAGGCTGTGATGTGACTCAGCCTTGCAGGGTTTTTTTTTTATTCCATATCAATTCCAATATCAAACCAATTCGGACAATTTGGAGAAGGCACCAAGGCAATAGACCCACCACTGAAGAGAACTGAGAAACTCTCCTCAAGATTAGCACATCAAGATAACAAGGTAGGAAGGAATAAGAGCTGATGGCTGGAGCAGAAACAAGTCGGTGCTTGAAGTGGCACAGGTAACTTTTCACACCACATCCACGTAGCAATCCTTGTAGCTGTCAGTTTTGTTCAGGAAGTAATCCTCTCAGCTGTGTGACAAAGCCTTATTTCTCCATGTGCATGGCTGCTGGGTACCTCCTGTACGTGCACTGCCAGGGCAATGCTCCCACACCTCTCCGGTCACCTCCCTTCACACTGGGGTGTTTGGCAAGGGACAGGCTGTCTTGTGTGGGCGAGTCAACGTGTTCTGCTATGTTATTAGTTGGCAACTTTTTTTCAGATTATTAAAGAAATTCAGGGAAGAAATATGAAAGTTCATTTATTTACCTTTATGAATGGAATTGGCAGCTTCCATGACTTCCTGTGGGGATTCTCATATTTACTTTGTGTGTACTTGAAGGAAGGAGTTATAGAGATATGGATGCATTTATTATTTATTGGTTAGGTCTTGTGCTTTCCCCCAGCATTTGTCAGTAACTGCTATTTTCTGTCACCCACTGGAAGATGGAAAGGATAAGAATTTGCAAGAGCGCCGAGGGAGCACGAACTCTGACTGCCTCTTCCATACTTAATGCGAGTGGATAAATACACAACATCAGTTTTCAGTGCGGGCGCTCGCTTCAGCCGTGCGAGTCCCCCTTCCCTCTCCTCCTTCCCTGCTGCTCCTAATAGAAGAGGAAAGCCAGGAGGAAGTTGTAACGTGACATTCCCTGTGTGTTGCAGGGGATAAATATTGCCTCCCATGGTGCTGCTTTGATGAATCTATTTTTAGTCAGGGGTTAGATCAGTAAAGCTTGCACTGGAGAGTGTGAAATAGCATTGATCAGGCTGACTTCTGAAGCAGAGTGAAAGACAAAAAAAATCAATTAAATCTGCAACGAGGCATCCTGGTTTATTTTGCTGCATGCAGGAAAGCAGGCATGCAGCAGCTCCTGCTTGCTGTACCACCCGAGCTGGGGCTGTCCTGGGGAGCAGCCCTGACGAGCCCAGCCTAGCTCAGCCTGCTTCGGAGGCTTTGGCAGGTTCTCCCATCTGCCAGCCACTGGGCACAGTCATAGAATCACAGAATGGTTTAGGTTGGAAGGGACTTCAAAGATTATCTAGTTCTAACCCCGTTGCCATGGGCAGGGACACCTCCCACTAGACCAGGCTGCTCACAGCTCCATCCAGCCTGGCCTTGAACACTTCCAGGGATGGGCCATCCACAACTTCCTTGGGCAACCTCTTCCAGTGTCTCACCACCCTCAGAGTGAAAAATTTCTTCCTGATACCTGATCTAAATCTCCCCTCTTCCAGTTTGAAGCCATTACCCCTCATCCTATCACTACATGCCCTTGTAAAAAGTCCCTCTCCAGCTTTCTTGTAGGCCCCCTTCAGATACTGAAAAGCTTCTATAAGATCTCCCTGAAGCCTTCTCTTTTCCAGGCTGAACAATCCCAACTCTTTCAGCCTGTCTTCATAGGAGAGGCGCTCCAAACCTCTGAAGACTGTGGAGGTCTTCTCTGTGGCCTTCTGCCCAGCCATAAGGATTATGGTAGACTTCAACTCTTGGGAGGATATACGGGGGGAAGAACACTGGGGAAATTTTGAAGCCAAAGGTGAAGGGAAATAAGGTAGAGAAGAGCTGGGAAGGAGCAGGTTGTGATGGACAAAGGCAGTGCACAGCCAGAGGGTCTTGTTTGGAGTCATCAATGGATGAATGGAGAAACAAATGCAGAGTTGTGGTGGGGCAAAGAATTTAAGCTGGGCATTGCAAACAAGAAAATGTGGAGCAGGATATGCAAAAGTAAAATCTGAGCATACAGTAAAGGAAGGACAGGAGAGAATGAAGTAGAACTGCATTGGTTTGCATTGCCAGCTGGAAGCTAGTGCCAATTTTACGTGTATTCTCTACAGTTTATTGTAAGAACTACCTTCAAAGAGTTTTTTGTTTAAAGTTAGGTTTAAAGTCATACTATTTTTGTTTCTCTGCAAGGTACAAAGATCTTGAAATCTTTTTGTTATCCCAAACAATTGCTGAAATTCATTAGATGCCATCCAGTGGTATGTTACTGCTCTACCGTCACCTGCTTGAGGCTGGGTAGCTCCCTCACCGCAGAGTTTCTTTGTGCTTTCTACACCAGTACTGAATTTTGAAAATTATTTGTTATATTTCAGTATTATGTGCTTCTACATTTCTATGTTATTCACACATTTAGTGAAATGGCGATAACATTACCTGACTTTGTGAGGTACTTTGCTATCTCTGTATGAAAAATACTGTATGAAACTTGACTTGTGTTGTTAGGTTAATAGTTCACTGACATTTAGATTTATTTTTTTTTTATACAAGTTAAATGTAATGATTTTAAAATAATCTGGTTTACTTGCTTATAGTTGTTTGCTCTTCTCCTTTTTGCCTGAAGGAATAAAAAGTATTTTCAAACAGAAAATAGACCTTTATATAAATTGGTCTCCCTGCCAGTAGTACAAAGAAGGTTTAGACAAACCATCTGAGGATGGCAGTTTTTTAAGATCTTTGCTTCTAATCCTTGGCTTATCACTTAACTTGCCATTAGGATAGCATGTGTTCAGAAAAGCACGTAAATGATTAATTTTATCAGTTGAATTGTGACCTTTTGTAAAATGTTAAAAGATGGCACAAGTGCCTTCTGCATTCTTTCCTAGATGTACAGAAACCTGATCATTTCACGTGGTGATTTTGATGTGGTCATAGTTCTGTCTGTACCCTGTCGCCTGGTGATCAATATGCATATGTCTCATAACTTAATAGAAAGAAGACACCCTGTAATCGAGGAAATTAACAGCTAAACGAGTTTGTGGTCCTTCTCCTTAGAGGTCAATAAGAACGCAGCTATGTTCATGAGTTTTGCTAAGAAAGTCAGGAGAAGCTAATTTAATTTGAATTTCTGACAGGTTTCCAGGAGGAGTAGTCAGTGAAGTGTCAGGATTACTGTATAAGACTTATGTAATTTTTTTCAGCAAGGATGAGCCCATCCTGATATAGGTTCTGAATACTGTGCATTAGGAATATATCCACACCTTTTACTCTCTCTAGAGTTTTAGTCTTTGTGCAGGAGAGGTCCTGAGTGCGTCCTTATGTCTTGTTGACAGAAATAGCTGTTAAGGATGCAGTACTAAATTCTCATTGGGGTTTTCTCTGTTTCTTTAAATATATCACTGATTTTCTGCCTTAGCAGTTCCAAACACCATTTTGGATAAGATGTATGCTGAAATCATTTTCCCACGATTTTCATTCCAACCAAAAGTGGGAATGATTCCTAAAAAAACACTGTTCTTACATGGTAACTCCATTCTGAGGGATGCATAGCATCCAAACTTTGGGTAGCTAAAATACTTGAATTTTTAGTTCACATTTCTAGCTTGAGACAGGACTCTCTTGTTTTCCCTGAGCTGGCAGTGTTGTCGCTCACTGTGTGATAAAGTATGTTTCCTAATTTATTTGACCATCAGTGTTTAGATCCCTGAAGCATTACAGTAAATCCCTAACGCATCTACTGAAGGGGAGGAGAGCAACCTTACAGCTTCTGGCTAGTCACCCCAGTGTCACGGCAAGGTCACTCTTGAAGGCTGTAACTTTTGAAGAAGACCACAGTGGGACAGAGAAATATGTCTTGTTACATGGAGGTAGTGTTTAATCATAGAAAATTTGTTGTCTTTTGCTAGAAGTCAATGACTCTTTCAGAAAACTTGTGATTCAGGAGCTGGGGGAGGAAAGGCATTGTTTGCCATAGCAACCTTAACATCCCGTTACAGTATGTCTGTCAGTTGTGCGACGGCTAATTTATCATGTAAAGTGTATGCTACGTATGTCACATTTTACTGTCTGTTCATTTGTTTTGATAATCAAGATCTTGACAGATTTGTCCCACATGGTAGGATTTATGGTAAGGATTTTCTTATCACTGAATTAAGTTGATACGTATAATCCGAGTGTCCTGCACAAGAGCTGAATAGAAATGAAAGAGATTCAGACTAGATGTGAAGGTCTTGCAGAAAAAGCACCACCACCACCCCCAATCCATTATTCCCCTTGATTTTTGTGTTTATTTTTTTCTCCGTGTGATTTGTTTCATATCTCTGCAGAAGCAATCACAGGAAGAGAATCAGCATTGACTTTGAGAAGGTTAAATATTTCCCCTTCTATTAAAAGATCATTCTGTTTTATAAGGTGAGAAGCGTAATTCTGTAAAAATGAAGCACAAGTGAGTTCTGGAAATGTGCTGCTTTTCCCTCCAGTGTACACGCTCGCATACACACCGCCTGTAGTTTGAAGCCTGATAAGTAAATTCATTTTTCACACATGTCACTTCCTCCCCTGTGGTAAATGAGAGCATCTTTCGCTCCTCTCCGAAGACAACGAGTTGAAAATGTGGGGGCTGACTTCTTATGGACAAGTAGAAACATGGACAGATTTTAGCCACGGGAGATGCCTACCTGGCCTGAAGCCCCGTTGTTTTCCTTTTGAGGTTATATGATTCAGTAGTGCTGAAATTGTCTCTGGAGTATATGAGATTACATTTATCCATTTTTGTATTACAGCAGAGTCTGAGTGGGCAAGTGGATGGGTAGATGCGGGGGCACAGGGAAGGTATGTGTCTGCCTGTGAGCATCTTTAAACTTTTCGAAATGTAAGTAGAGGATCTGGATTACTGGAGGAGCTGACAAAGGTTGTGCAAGTGGCCTTGAACTTCTTGAGACGGAGGACTCCGAACAATATCTCCTAAAATATCTATCCTGCAAGGATATAATTTTATTTTATTTTTATTTTTAACAAATAGCATTGTTTTCTTTTGGTAAAGTATAAAGATCCCAAGGGCACTCACCACACTGTTGGACAAAGCAGGGTGGACATCTCCTAGTAAGTAACTACATTCAGATAAATCAGAGTCACAGAATGATTTGGGTTGGAAGGGACCTTTAAAGATCATCCTTTTCCCAAGCCTAGGACTGGAGAGAACATCAGTGGAGAATTACAAAGCAGAGATTCTTTGAGCAGGAGATTTCTGTTTCATTTCTCATCATATTTCTCTGTTCTAGACTCTACCTTACCTTTATTTATGACTGATATTGACAACCAAAATACACTAGGGAGCTCGGCGGGCTGTTTTAAGAGGAGCATATTTTGAGATCCAAAATGCAAAACTTCAGGGAAATGGTGTTTTCACTGTGTGAAAGTTTAACTGGGAAGGATTTTCATCCCAGAGGAATGGCACTGCTGTTGCTACTATTTTGTCTGTTAATCCTTACCAGTGAAGAAAGGCACTATGGGCTTCATCTTCAGAACACACTGGGGTTTTTTTAACTGCTTCAATCTTGGTACAGTCAATGAGACCCATGCCTCTAAAATTACTGCTTCCCACCTGAAGGTTTCTTTTAGGTGATTTTGGTGTTTATAGGGTTTCAGATGGTTTCTGTGCCAAATACTAGTTGGGCGCTTCACTTTAATTGCCACCATTCTTTGACCGTGATGTGAGTGAATGCTTTTTGTTTACTGTATGTTGTCCTTTGGCTGGTTTAGGAAGCTATTTTCAAAAAGTGGATTTAATGCCCCTGTCCAGAGGGCTCAGATGAGCCACAAGTCCTGGCCTGCTGCAGTAATGCTGAAGGGGAGCACAGGGGAGGCAGCAGCAGAGCGGCGGCTGTGTGGCAGAGGTGTCCCTGTGGCAGGGCAGCAAGGGCCAGGCAGGCAGCCACCCCCTGAAACTGCTGGCCTGTGACAAATCTCTCCTCTGAAGTTGACAAGCTCTGGGGTTTGACTTCCAAGAGGAAAGAGCAGATTTCAGACTAAGGATCTGAAATTTCATTCAGAGATAAAGCGGGATTTGCTATGCTAATTTCTTTTCCACGGGACATCAAAATAGAAGAAAAGGAGGCAACGTTACTTGGATTTTATTTGTCTCCATCCGTGTGCCTCTGTAGGAGTTTTTTCACTCTTTCTGTTGTTTCTCTTCCTGACTCATTATACCTGAGTTCAGACCTGGTGTTGCTGTTTCGTGATGGCCTGGGTGAGTGTTGCAGGGAGCGGGGTTTGGCGGGGGGGAAGCTGGCAAGGTTGAGGTCTGCTGCACTTGCCCGGGGGGCTTGGGGCAGCCAGCATGGGGACGGTACCGGGCTCTGCCCAGGCAGACAGCTGGGGCAGCATCCAGCAGACCCTCGCACCTCCCAGACAGCTGGCACAGTAACCAAACACCAGCAATTTTCAGAGAAAGACGCATCTAATAACATTAGTTTTCTTCTAGAGCAGACGGTAAGGTAACTAAAGCCAGGTTGATTGGGCTTCGTTGGGATTTTTACCTAATGATCTTCTAGAAAGCAGGTGCACTGGCAGTGATTTTAAGCTTTAGAAAGCCCAAACAGTATACAAAGTAAACCTTTGACGCTGTGGGGATTTTATAGGAGGGGGAGCTGCATTAGGTTTAGATCATTACAAAGCATTTGCTGACTACAACAGAATTAATGGTGCTTTTATGGTAGTCAGTTAATGACTGTCAACAAACAGAGTAGATTTCAGTTCAAATTGTATTTCTAAATCAAACTAGCCAGCTGTCAGACATGGGAGCTGTGTGGATGGTTCCTCCTGCAGCATCGTGTGATGCCGCTCCTGCATCCATCATTTTATCAGGTGTGTGTTGGGAGCCAGATTTGAGATTCGGTCACATACACCACCTAATACTAATTTAGGGTGATGCAGTCATGATTAGTTGAGCAAAACCAACCACCTCCCCTCTGCCTCACTACTCCTTTAAAGACTTAGGTCACTTCTATGTCGCAAAATAATTTTTTACTATAGTAATGTGAACTTCTGACAGCTATATTACAATATCTTTATGCTTTGGCAAAGGAGGAAAGCAGCTGCTTTTATGGTCTGATTCAGTACAAGTCTCCTTTTGAGCTTCAGTACCATGGAAATCCGTTCAAGGCCATGAAAACTTCCCTAATCCCCAGGTTTTTTTCTAGGGCACAGTTGTCCATTTTTATGGGGGAAGACAGAATAATCTATTATATTGCATGTATCCCTCAACAGTTCTTCCAGACTGTCAATTGTATGAGCTTTGAAAGTGAACAGTGAAGTGTCTATGTTAGTAAATATGTGTCTGTAATGGCATTATTCATGACAGGCTGCTTTTCTCAGCAGCTTTACCTCACTTTTGAAATCCTTGGATGTGCCAGAACTACTCTTGTAGATTTATCCAACTAATGGTACTTAAACTAGAAGGCAACCAAAAAGGAAATAGCCCAATCTACCTCTAGCTAGTATATTTTAGCCACTCTGGGATGAAGGCATGTTCAGACATCACCCTGGCCTGAGTATATCTCTTGTTTAGTTTTTCTAATTCCTCAATTTGCTGTGATTGTCATTTTTAACAAGGGACTTTCTCAAGTAATGAGTAATGTTTTCTTCTGTACTTTTACACTGATTAGCACACCATGAGTATTACTTGAAACTTTTAATTAAGAAACTACACAAGACATTTAAATTACATTTGAGTGCTGGCAACTGCGAGGGTGGCCTCAGCAGAATAACCTGGATGGGTGTTAACAGCCCTCCACAATACTTTCTTTGAAAAGCTCTGAAAACTCTCAAAAGGTTCATTGAATTAATGCTCTTGCAAGACAGGTGTTACTTATTTCATAAGATGTAGAGAAGAAGAGCTTTTCTAATGATGCAGATATCAGAGGAAAGAACAGAGCCAAGGAGTCCGCACCGCTGCTGTCAGCCTCTGAACCAGTTCCTGCTGCTTCAGCATTTGAATTAGAGATTTGTACTGTGAGCTCCGTTTCTCATTGAGGCGTTTCATTGATATTTGCCTTTGTTTGGTCTGGGCCTGAACTTGGTGTGTAATATCTTAGTTCTAGACAGTCTTTCTTTCCCACGCAGATGTTAAAAGAACAAAAGCTCAGATTTAATCTTCAGGTGTGGTGAAAAAAACCTGATTTTTTTCTTTTAATGGACATAGCTTAAAAAGCTTTGAAACCAGTGAGGACAATAAGAAAACATACTTTTATAAATGTGTTTGAAGTCCAGAGTCATTATGCAATCATTAATACAGCCTTGTAATGCACTTGGACTATATGGTGTATTGCCAGCTAACGTTAGCTAAGAAAATTTAAGTTTAGTACCTATTCTAGCTTTTTTGTGCAACAACTGGTAAATTTGGAGCTTTAGAATTGAATTAGTAAGGGGATCATATTGCCAATATTAGTTTTCTAAGAGGCCAACAATAAAACACATGCAAGCTATCAGCAATGGGATGCATGGAGAGAAACCTCACTGCTGTACTTGCTCTCATAGCTCCCAGGATTCGGTGAATTACGGGCTTCCTAAGCAGGCAGATGACTACTGACAGTTATCTGTCGTAAAGTTGTCTAATACCTTTTTGAACCCTTTTCTGCTTTTTGAGTCCATTGAGTTTTGGTAGTGAGTTCCACAGTCAAATTACTTGGAAAAAAAATCCCGACTTCCTTTTGTTGCTTTAAATGTATTGTCTGATTATTTCATTGTGTAATGTGAGAAGGAATGGCTTCTGTATGAGGGAAAAAATTAGAGATTAAGATGAAAGATGCAGGGAAAGAGAACTATTACACATCTGTGTTTCTCATCTATTCTTCATAGCTCTTCCATTTCCATCAAATGATTTAGAGATGGAAAGACCAGGACTGCTGTCTGTATTCAAACGTGGATATTGCTAGGGCCTGTGCAGTTTTGTTATGATAGTTTATGCTCTGTTGTCATTCTTTTCCTAAAATTCCTCACATTCTGCTTGATTTCTCAATGTGATTGAGCATTGAACCTGTAGTTCAAGGAAACTATCCACAACTCTAGATCTATTTTCTGAGTAGAAATAAGTACTTTAGAGACCACAAATCTAGATATTTTGGCAATGTTCCCTAAGTGCACTGTTTAATGTTTATTGACACAGGACTTCATATCCTAATTTATCTATAATCAGAGGTTTTTTCTACAACTCTGTTCAGCTATTTTACATTTGGCTATCCTGAATAGGATCTTATCTTTGCCTTTAAATCCTTTCAGGCTTATTTATGAGTAATTCTGCTCTATGCACTCCATAGTGTTGAAATTCTATAGTGCAGTAAAGAACTATCAGTCTGGTTTCACATGATCACATATTTAAAAAAAGTAAAGGTGTGTCAGATAGTTTCATTTTAATTAACTGATGAGGTAAACTAAGTCAAGAGAAGTCCAGTTTCTTTTAGAATTTGTTAGCAAAATCCTTAGTTTAGAGGAGACTCTTATGGACAGCATTGACCGATTTCTTGATTTAACTGACACACTTCACTTGTTGTGTTTATGTATTCCAGAGGCCTTAAAAGTTTAGTATAGGCATCATTTGGTGTTCCGCAACACTTCTGTAAATGATTATAACATCAGTTAAAGAAACTATAAGGAAGCTGCTCAGAGTAAAAACCTGCAAAAAGAATATCCTGAATAAAACTTTGAGAAAGAAATGAGAAAAAAGGGTATCTGAGAAGTCTGAAATTTGTCCCATAGACCTGGTAAAGGAATGGTACTTTTCCCAAAGAAAGCCACAAGCCCATTCACATGGGAGTGGTAGATAAACAGGTGTTCCTTAGGTTTTTATTTTCATTTTCTGTGTAGAACAAAAGGGACAAGTAGCTCTTGTGTTGTAAGCAATCATGTCAGAGAAGGTTCCTCATGTGCTTGCTTTCTGTTTCTCTCTAGACATGTATTTACATTTTGGACCAGGAATCCCATAGATCTGTGTCAATTTAACCATGGATGGAAAAAAAAATAAAAATCATTAGACTGAACTTTTTGGATTTGTGTCATGTGATGTTGTAGGTGGTCCTTACCTTCCAGGAGGCATCTAAGCCTAATGGAAGATTCCACTCATGGACTCCATTTGATTTGCAATCAGGTAGACCTAGATGGTCTTCAGATAAATTACAGTCCTCCTGGAAAGCGTAGAACACAGGAATTCCATGTCCTCAATTTTCTCCTACCACCCTTGTTCTTGCTGTGACTTTGAGCAGTGCATGGTCTCGATGTCTGTGCTGAAGGTTATGAGTTTAAACAAGCATCTTTCCTATGGATATAAATTATTGTTCCTGCAAATACTGCATTTTACTGTAGATACACATTCTTACTTTTTTAATCATGCATTTTGTGTGTTCTGATGTTTGTGTAAAACATATAGTGCATTTTTACCTTGAATTGGATTTTCATGTATCTTTTGCAGGGAGTGCGGTTGAATTTTCCAGTGTTTTGTATTTGGAAAAATCCATTTTATTGGAGCCTAAGCCCATTTCAATGTCTCTATACTTCCATGGTTTGCACCTTCATTTAGCCTTCTGGGTAATATACATTGTGTTATTTTAGAGTTCCAGCTGGTTAGCTTGTACACAAATTCTGAGTTCTTGAGTTACATTTACTGAAGGTTTTTAAGTTTTTCTCTGCAATCATAGGGCTTGAAAATTCCTTGGTTATCTAATATGCAAACTGACTGACGTACACAGTCACCTAATTCCAGCCGCTGAGACTTTATGGAAAACACTAATTATCACCATGAACTAAAAGATCTGGCCAGACTGAGGTCAAGTCTTATGAGTTTGAGCCTTTGTTTGGGACAGTGGGGATAAGCAAAGGGTTTCTCCAACTCCTTTTTTCAGATGATATTTTTATTTTACAGGTATGCAGCTCTAAGACTATAAATTGCATTGCCATCTATTCTGTGAGCTAAATTTTTGAGAATTCTTTAAAATTTATATGGAGTAAATGCAGTGGGGTTGATAAATTCAGGAGGAGAGTATGAATTCAGGAGCATGCATAGGAAATGTGGAATTCCATGTTTGCCTCATTGGGTTTTACCACTGAATTTGGTCCAACAACCTCACTATCCTCATTTAAAATGAACGTTATATTTTATTACATGTCTTTTATCTGTGTGATAAAGAAGATACAAAGGAGTGAGTGGCCTTTAATTTGCAGTGTCATTGCCTTGAATTTTTTGCAATGATAAACTTTCAATCATGGGTGCTTATAATTAGACACTTCTATACCTCAGTGAGGAAACTATATACCAAATGTGTAAGTCATCTCCTAGGTACTTAAAGTGAATTAAGGGACCTAAACAAGGGCACCTTGTTTGAAAAATGTTAACAGAAATTTTGCTGTAATTCTCTTGAAATTAAACTCCATCCCTTTGCATTATTACGTTTCTGGTTTGACTATAAATTATGATTTTAGTCTTTATGGTAACATTAAATTGTAGGTGATGAACATGGAGAACTCCATAATCAAGAAAAGCATTGAATTATTCAAATATCTTTGAATTACGTGTAGAATAAGAATTACTTGATTATGTTTTAGTACCTTTTTGGTCCCTTTAGCTAGAAATTTTATGTTGGAGGGGGGATTAAGAGGAGGGTGAGAAGGAAGGAAAGAAAGAGCTTGTTTTCTGACCAACATCAAATTCGACTTGACCAAAGCACGTCATGTATTTCATTTTAGTCATGAGCTCAGTCAAGTTCTGCCTTGAATGTCATTCTGTACTGCACAAAGTTTGGAATTTTAACTGCATGTAAAATTAAAGTGACGTGTTTAGATGGACCTCAAGAACCTGGAAGTTCACCTTTCCTTCTCAAATAAATCTGTTCAGCCCTGCAGACTGTGCCCATTAGTGGCTGCAGACGCTGAAGACGGAACCCTTTTACTCTCTGTATGGGCAGAGGGCACGCACTTGATAAATGAATGGAGAAGCCTATGTCGGCTTCAGAGAAGGAAACAAAAGAACCAGAGGAAGAGCAATGAAAAAAGAAACTGTCAGGGGAAACTGCTGAAAGATTAACTATAGTTTTCCATTGCTTATTTTGTCTGTTGGGGTTTTCTTTGTTGTTGTTTGTTTCTGGTACCTATGCAACTGGATTCCTGTAGTAATATATCCTTTTTTTCCTCCTTTTTGTTCAGAACTAATTTTAAGGCACTATCAAAAATACATCAGGGTAAATCATGTCTCATTTTTTGAGTGTAGTTTGGCTTTCAGACTGTGTATGTGTCAGAGGAAGAAGTTGTGTCAGTAGAAGGGGAGAACACTTTCATCGAAAGATGGAATGGTTGCCCTTGCAGGACTGTTGTCTAGTTCATTGATCTGACTTTCTTAAGTTCAAAATTTACACATCTGAGAATCCTTCTGCACCTCACAATATAGAAACCTTCAAAGATTGAGTTGATGTTTTCTTCATAGGTTTAAACCTCTCAGCATGAACAGCATTTCATGGGCGTGTGGAGGACGAGAACACAGGCTGATTCATTCTAACAATGATGAACCCACCTCCGTGGTTCAGCTTGGAAACCTTTGGACTTTGGGAAAGTGCAGAACCAACCATGCCTGCTCAGGTTCTTCCACCAAATAAAAATTAATCTTAATGTTATGTCTCAGAACAGTGCTGGAAGCTGATATGAGAAGAGCTTGCTCTGTTAATGGTCATTATTTGATTCCTTCTGACTCTGCTCATTTATTAAAGGAGATGAAATTTAATCAAGATTTAGTCTCAACATATCTGTAATTTACATAGAGGTTCTAGCAAACTTTGCTAATATGCAGAGTTTGCGGTAATGGTCTGTTTTTTCCTGTAGGTTTCTCTGCTTGGCTTTCATCCCGGCTGTTAGGTAAAATTAAGGCCCAGAAAATCGGATTATTGCATCCCAAGGGGCAGGACTGATAAGCAGCACATGATTGTTGATCTGCTTGCTACCTGATGTTGGTGGTGTTTGAGGTGCTGCTAGATGCAAAGCCAATTTGTTAACAATTAGTGCTCATTAGAATCATTTCCTGTTATCGATTTTAAATGTTTGACAAAGCACTTTTAGGAAACTGCACCCAAAAAAAAAATGGTAGCTGTAGATCAGTGCTTAGTAATTACAACTCTTTAGGGCCCAGTGTCAATCTTAACTAACTGGTTTCATTGGTTTCCAAGTAATTATTTCTGCTTTAGATCCCACCTGCTAACCCTTCCAGATTAAAGATGCTTTGAAACAAGGACATAGTTCTTGATTAGCAGAGTTGCTGAGAAAGGAGTGATAAAACAAAAGGAACTTTTTTTTATTTTCTGTCTTGGTTAGTCATGGCTTGGACTTTTTGTCTCACATAACTACCAATGGATTACATGATAGACAATGTAGGAATTAATGTCAGCCTGGAATTAAGTGTGATTTCCATTGGCCTTACCATTTAACATGTGGGTTTAATTTTAAATGCATCCTTGCCTTTATACACACATTGAGAATAGTGCAGCCATTAAAATCTAATTTACAAATGGTAAAATTAGATATAAGGGCATGTTATAATAAAAGCTTTGCTATCTCGGAGTATAAGAGGGTGTATCTTTTGAGTTTCTTAGAAATTGGGGCTATGATGACTATTAATCTGTTTGACATGCCAGAAGAGGCTTGCAAGTGAGATCATTTAATAAACAGTACAATGTGTGTATATATGTAAAAAGCACCAGATCAGGCACACCTGCGTTTCCACATATACTGGATATGTATGATGAGTTGTTGTAGACTAGTGCCTTTTATCAGTACACTGGTATTTTGCCTAAATTTGGCAGTGTCAAAGGTGAAACTAGCAGTATAACCACCTAGGTTAATTTTCTCTCCTTCCTTCTTTGCTTTAAATTTTTAGCAACATGAGCTCAGGTTTCACAAGCACTCTCCTAAAATGCTTGCAAATACTGTAAATGTATTCCGTGATCCCTGTTGCACAAGGTGGAGACCTAACATAAGACTTGGCTTGTGCCTTTCCCACCCCCATTCATGAATTAGTCTCACAATTACTGTAAAAATTAAGGCGAGTGTGGGTAAAATATGTGAGGCTTAGTCCCTGTAACCTTAATAAACAGAGATGGTATTGACACAAGTGAATTTTGTTTAACCACAGTACATTTGCTTCTTAATTAGTGAATATTCATCTGTCATCAGCAGCAGCTATGACACCCCTCCCCGCTAACACGTTCTGTCATAAATAATCAATGAGAGGCTATTAATATTCATGAGTGAGAATCTGTGTAGTCATGTGCACTGATGCAGAGACAGGGGGAGTGTTGCCATGAACTGAGTCGAAACTCTGTGTGTGTGTATACGTGAGTGTAAGATAGTTAGGGAAAGGGAAGAAGAGCATGCTGCTACACACTGCCCTGCCTGGCGCTTCCAGCTAACAGTGGTGTGCCTGTGTTTCGGGGCTGGAGTGACTGATGAAAAACAGTACTCAAGTCTGGAGGGTGATTCCCTGTCAGTGCATTTGCCTTTCAGTGCTGGGGAAATTAGAGGCTGTGCTCTTGTCTTGCTTACTAGGATGGGCTGCAATCTGTGCACTTTTCAGAAGAGAGAGGAGCACTACAAACTGCTCTATGAAGTTTCACAGGTGAGTGCAGAGGATATTACCAGCATCTCCAGAGTAAAAATGTGTGTTCTTTACAGAGAGTAAGTAGAGATGCTTTTGTTTTGCTTTGCCTTTTTTTTTTTCCCTTTGCAAAATTGCTAGCTAAGTTGTTGGGGGGGTGGTGGTATTGGTGTTGGTAATTATTAGTATTTTGGGTGCCTGTTGTTTTCTGCTTGTTTGCCACTCCCCCTTCAGATGACTTCCTGTGGGATTCTTTTAACATTTTTGTGCATCTTCTGCCAAGATGTCAGTCATACAGCAGCAGCCTCACTGAACCGTATCGGTGATGTTTTAAGGGAGCCCTTGGCTTTGGTAATAAGACTGATTTCAGATAAGTTGCATTGCTGCCTTTTCAAGTGTTAAGTGTGTGCTCTTAGGTTATTTCCAAGTTAAGGAACAAAGTTTTTTATGGCATGTCTGTGCCATATGTTTAAGTATGTTAAATTTTCAGATTAATTAATTAAAATTGAAATGATTCTGAAACATGCTTGTCACCTTTAGACAGGTACTGAGTACAACAGGGTTTCCACGAGTGAGGTGTGCTGCTTGTGCATTCATTGTGTGTGCGTTATTTCTGTTTACTACTAGACAAAGATCTTAATCCCATCTAGATATTTTGGTGTCTCTTTCAGCATCGTAGCAGTGTGCTGCTAACGTGTTCCCAGCTCCTTCAGAATAAGATAAGATGAAACAAGCACTTACCATAATAGCCCATAATTTTTGCTCAGATCCTATTGAATCAGTATTTGATTTGCAGCTTTTTGTTTGGTTTTTCCTCTTGGTGCAGCAGACCCCTGCATACTAAAGTTTAGTGCTTTTCAGCATCTGTTCTCTCCCTCTCTATAATTTTTCCTGGCTTTGACACATTGCTGTTGACGGAGGCTGAACACTTGGAGTTTTGGACCGCGCTGCTGCTGACAGGCAGCGCGGAGGAGAAAAAACAGCTTACGGTGTTGGTGGTCTATTGGCACAGCAGCAGCTAAGTGCCCATTGCCGACCGGTTCCCTCCGAGTTCCTCCTGACGTGATTCATTTCACAGTGGGCTAATTACAAAGTGGATTCTCTACACATGAAGCAGCCTCCTCAGTTGCGGTGTTAATGCACATTTTCATGGTAATGTGATCAGAGCCTCATTAGCCAGTTTCCAAAATGATCCTCTGCATTAATTAAATATAAAAATGACTCTTTTTATCACCATAGAGAGGAAGAAGAAGATTAACATTGTTAATTACTACTGGGGGCAATGCCTCTGCATCATTTTTTACTACAGAACCAGCAGGCGTATTCAGTCCTGAAAGGGTGTCCGTTTGCAGGTAACCTGCCCGTTGCCTTGTCTGGTGAAGACGGTCTCTAGGTGGAACACTTCCCTTTAGTTCAATAGTTAGTTGTAATCCCATCATCATGTTTTCTTACAGCAATAGCACAGGGAAAAGCCTAGCAGCACGTTTCCCTCTCCTCCCTTCCCCCCTTCCCAGCTCCGGATTGCCAAACTGATCTGAAAGTGTAAAATCGAATTCTGTGCCAGGGAATAAGAAAGGCAGGTTGTGCTGTGAAGGGGATTAGGCATTTCTTAAAGGGCTGCACGTGCGTAAGGAAAAAAGGGGCCGTGCCTGGTTTAGAGCGAATGCTTTTTCAAAATATTCTTTGCAGTAATGTTGCCTAGTAATAAATGCTATTGAAATGATCAGCAAACCCAAAGGTGGGGTTTTTAAAGAGGTTCAAGAGAAATCCTTTGCTTTATCTATTATCTTCTCTGCTGTTGAGTCAGAGTGTCTGTGGATGTGAACAACCAAGGTGCAAAATGAAGTAATGCTTTCACTTTTTACTCTGGTGCTTGCCAGATAAAGTGTAATCCCTGGGAGGATCTGAGCGAGTTTCCTTGGGGAGCTGAAATGCAGTGAGCCTGGTGCTGCATCTTGTGCTGTTAGGGAAATGTCACTGATAAGGTGCAGAAGGAGAGCAGAGAAATGACTTAGTGTGCTCACTGCCAGATCCTGTGTTCATCTGTAAACTCATCCCTATCTTTGTTTCAGTGTATACAGGTCAGAGCCCAAAGGATGCTGAGCATATTTTTAACCAGGTGCTACAGTAGAGATGAGGTAGTATCTCACACCATAACTGCTTCTGTGTACAATGCAGACCTGCTGCTATGGGTGGGAGCAGCAGCAGAATATGATATATCAAATCAAGCCAAGGCAGGCATTACTACTTGATTTGCAAATCCCTTTTTTAACTCTCCAGTCCTGTAATTCCTATACCACAGCCTTGGCTCTTTCATCTGCATGATTTCTGGAGAGCTTGGGACAAGTTAGCCTGTCGGGGACATGAACTGACTGAGGATGAGCTGTGGCTCACTAGCATATGTGGATGAGATAGATTAATTTATATTCATATAAGGAAGCAATCCTAGCCTCATCTCTCACCTTTCCCGTGCTGGGCTACCTGATACTGTGTGTGGTCTGTGCACTCATGTGCTTAAAAAATACAATAAACAAAGGAAAATGTGTTTGCAGAGGAAAACCATGCAGGCGCTTACAGCAAGGCATGTATTTTGCTACTGTTTGTAGTGAGGTCAGACTCAGCACCGGAGAGCTTTTTGTTGTGGAACTGCTGGGAAATGAAGACATCATTAGAATATGTATAATTCCTCACTCTTCCCACACCCCCTTCCTCCAGGCTCGTTTACCTTTCCCTGAGATAGCAAACCATGGTCGCCCTCTCCAAAAACAGCATTTGCTCGCATGACAGAGAGTTTTATTTTGGTAACTGTGTCTTGCACGTGCAGGCTGGGATTAAAACAAAAGGTCAAAAGAGTCATGTTTTAAGAATGAAAGCTTTTGAGATACTACTACGCATTGGTGAAGCACCCTTGTGCTTCAGAGTGCCTCTTCACCTGTCCTCAGGATGTGAGGATGGCTCTGCTTTGCTTCTTGACTTCACTGTGAGAAGGTATCAGGCATAGCACACACACCCCGCAAGTCCTCTTCTCCATGCACCTACTGGTGGAGAAATTGATGATGTCTCAATTTGAAATTTATGGCCCTATGTGCTACTTTGTGGGGCACTTTATTATTATTTCCTGTGTGCTGTATAAGCAGGATTGAGCTAATGAAAGTGCAGCCAGGAAGTCTACAGCAAGTCACTTAGAGAAGGTGGGACATGGTGCGTGCTTGTGTCCATTAGGAGCAGATCTCTGCCATTCACAGCTGATTTTTTCTTCCACTGCTGGCAAGAAAGAAGTGAGTTTAAGTAATTTTTTAGCTGCTTGATGAGGACTATTATCCTTTAGGGGAAAGAATAAGAGAAATATGGTGAGTGGAGGGAATGAAACTGGAGCACCATCTAATCAGTCATCAGCAGTGATCTTCAATAGGGTTGTGTGATACTCAAGGAAAAGCAAATTTTTCACAGAATTCTGTAGAATTTCATATGGAAATAATTTCTGTTTGCTGGAATATTTATGCTTTGTTTTCAAAATGTACACTTAACCCAGAGGAAAAGAGGGTATGGAGATAGAGAGAACACAATACTTTTGGTGGTCAACCAAAGACCACTGTGAAATTCATTTTTGAGTTACATGTTAAGCAGTCCTGGCTCAGGTGAGCTTAGAATTGAAAGGAAGAAAGGAGAAAAGCTAGAAGGGAAAACAGAGGCGATCTGGGATGGTTCACAAAGTCAGTGGTGGAGCTGAGATTAAAACTAGAAGGTTGCACATTTATATTTTACATTTGACCTGAGATGTTAGTAGAGCCTGCTTGCAGCGTTTTTAAATCCTCTGAAGACTGATTATGCAGTTTGCTTCTCATGTTGGTTTCCATAATTAGCATAAAGCTCAAATTTTCACCAGTTTAGAATTCTGATTTTATGTTCATTTTGATACCCCCTGGGCTACTTGAAGTAGTGAGTTTTAGTGGTACATCTCGTCAAATTCAAAGGTCTTCACAAGAGAGACATCAAGCCTGCCCATTGAAACAGAGGAGGCACTTCTGTGCTTTTCAGGAGATGCTGCTTATAGCTGGCATTGAAATAAGGAAAGAAGACTAGGGGCCAAGCAGTGTTCCCTGTCACTGAGTCTTGCCTCCTCTGGTCTTGGTGAAGTTTGGCTTTACTGGAAAAGTTTTTGCAAGTCTATTAATTAAATAGACTAGATGATGTGATCCTTATTTTCTTTCTGAACCAACTTCCAGCCACAAGTATTCATTTTTGGTACTTATGCCATGTGAGGCATTTACATGACAACTCCTCAGTGTGGTGTTTGTCATTAGCTCCCATTCTTTTCTGGAGATACCTGCTGGCAGCTTTTGTGTCACCTTTGTTTGCTGTGCATCAGTGCCACCTCCAAATGCTCCTCATGAATTTCACTAGCAATGGAAAGTACTGTCTTGTGCTGCATGAGCACAAACACATTTTTGGGTCCATTTTTATCTAAGTTCTGTTTTTAGCAGAAATTCTTTGGCAAGACACTTTTACTTCTGGAGAATATGAGAGGAGAAAGTGCTAAATTTAATTGTCTGGATATTAGTTGAATTATCTGAGTTGAATTAAATCTATAGCAAAAGTAGATCTGATTTGATCTTACTGTATTTCATAGCTTTTCCTTCTTGCTCCTCTCTAAATTTTTAAACAAAACAATTGAGAACCCACTGATGCTTATTTTTTCTAAACAGCTCTTCTGAATACTGATTTGGATGGTGGCTGTAGCAAAGACACCCATGCATACAACTAGACATCTAAGGAAGTCATCATCTCATTTCCTAAAAACCTAAGGCTGTTAGCAGGATTTTTTGGGATCCTTCTTTTAAATGTGACACATGAATTATATGCCAAGTACCTAAGTGTTATTTTGGATCTCACACCAACTCCCTGTGGTAAAATACTTTTTTTGTTGGTTTCTGATAAAATCCAGGAAACTCTGGAGTGATGCCACTGACTTCACTGGGGCCAGGCTTTCATTTTCTGTCCTTGTTTACAGTCTTGTAAAAGGCATATAGTTCCTGCGCATACCTCAAGAGGAAGGATAAAGAAAGAGTCATGAGATAAGAAAGCAGACAATAGTATGTGAGATAAGAATTCAGGAGATTGGTACAACAGAGACAGCTATAAAAAGCTATACCAAGATTATATCAGTAATGTGCAGGGATATGCAATGCCATGAAAAACAAAAAAAGTGGCTGAGGTACTGAATAGCGTGATTTTCTCCGTTGTTCGGCTGTTCCTTGCATCTTGAATTTAACAATGGGGATTAAGGATTCTTCTAATGATCAGATTTTTATACGTTTTTAAAAGAGCTATCCTTTCTTGAGGCTTGCTTCCTGATGTGCTGTGTGGGTATAATCCTCAGGCCTAAGGCAAAATGTGTCTTTATGTGAGTCTTATACATCAGTGATGTGATGAAACTAATCTTGCTACCTCGAGCATTCGCAGACTGATAACCGCCAAAGAAGCTTATTTTAGGGGTTCAGTATTTTTGTTTTGTAGTTCATTGAAGGGGAGAGGCCAGACACGTGGCCAAGGATATGTTAAGAATTAATTAACAATAGGTTGTTTCACCAGTTTTCTCTCAAGAGCTAAGAGCTTAATAGAGACTTGTATGGCAGGTCTTGGTGATAACCAACGGTTCTTCTGCCCCTAGGGATTTGGTGAGGTCTCATAAAAATAGTATTAAAAAGAAGAAAAAAAAAGCTTGATTTTTTTCCTTTAAGGTTGTTTAACTTCAGAGTGTATTTGACCCATTATTTTAAAAGAAATGAGCTTTTTACAATAGTATCTGATTTTTTTTCCACCCTATAACTTTGAACCCACTGGCTAATTTCAACCACAAGGGTTTTCTGATCTTCTAGTTTCGTGCAAATTAGTTTGGTGATAGTGCTAGCTAGATCTTTTTTTTCAAGAGCAAGAGTATTTCTTAGCTTGCAAACATCACCTCAAAATATCAAGACATGAAAGAATATAAAAATTTAGATGCAGATTATTCTTTATACAATTACTTTGTGGTTGCTGAGAAGATAGTTACTTGCTATCTTATGTGTAACAAGCTTGTAATATGTTTTACTTTGCTCAATAATTGTAACAAAACTCAGTCTGTTAAGAGAGGATATTACATCAGTAACTGTTAACAGGCTATCTATCACTTTTTTGATAATAAGCAGAGGTTCAGAAAGGGAATTTAAAAAAAATTTATGCCATGGCCTAAACCTAGAAATGGAATTGTTATGTCTTCATATAACACACTGAAAACCACCTCTTACAGTTGTTTGTATTTAAGTTTAGAGCATCGGTGTGGACAGGCAGAGGACAGAGTGGCTATTTGGCCATTTCTGCATAATAGGATGATGTAAACTTGCATGACATTCACTGTTGGTGGGTTTTTATTGTTTCACTTTGAGGATATTAGCAAATTCCAGCTGTCCTTCTTCTCCCAGGTGGAAAAAGTAATTCATCCCTTTTCCTCCAGGAGGAAGGTTGCTTTTTTTAAAAAAAAAAAAAAAAAACCTAACAGAAGCAAATCCTGATAATCAGCAAAGTGAAGCAAAGCAAACAGTTGTTTTCCTTTTTTTGTGGGCTGACTGTGTACAGTAGCAGTTTATTCCCTAGAGGTGTTGGCTATGAATTTTGACCTCTGAAACAACGTAAGTACAGTGAAACGAGTGATCTTCCAAACTACCAAGTCATACGTAGAGTTCCTGTGCTTCATGTGTGTTATTGGCAGAGCTGAACCTGAGAGGACGCAATCTGCAAAAGTCTATGAGCATCTTTAATTTGACTAGATACAACTTAGGGTTTTGTTTTACTCACCCGGATGGAGAATTTTTCTGTTTGGTTTCATATCTCTTAGTATTTGGGAGGGTGGTTGGTTGGGTCTATTTCCTTGCTCCAGGAATCATACTGTTTTGAAAAAAACACTTCTCATTAAAAGTAGCCTGGCTTATGATCAGGGAGAAAAGTTTGCAAATATCAATCAGTTTAGAGATTATATGATATATGAAATATCAGTTCAGTTTAGTTTAGAGCTTAGGAAATTTGAAAGGAATTGGGATGAACTTGAAAGATAATGTTTAGAAACAGTCTAAATTCTTGAGGGTTTAGTATTCTTCTGTATGTCTAGAGTAGGCATCATTGCTCGAGAGGTGAGGCTGGGACCCACTCACATGGGATTAGCAGCTGTGCATGGCCCTACGGAGGAGGAAAGTGCTTGGCTCTGGGCTTTCGGGGCTTGTCCACAGACGTCAGTGCCACCAGCAGCCAACTGTGGCTGTGTCAGCACTTCATGGCACACTTGAGACCCTGGCTGCCTTCTAGCTAGGATCCACACGTCTTCCCCTGCATCCACAGATGTGCCTTCAGGGACCAGGGAAGCAAATGTCAGCGTAGCTTCTGTGTCCATGTGGAGCAAACTGGTGAGGCTCCTGAGAAAGATCCCCACACTTATTAGGTGTTCACTTGCTCTCTAATGTCAGAAAGATAATTAATTGCAGTGCCAGGACCCCTGTCCTGAGGAGCAAGGGAACAGGTGAACTTCGCTAAATCCTTATGAGGAGTGAGTAACTGAAATAATCAGAGAAAAGGATTATCTTCAGTTACCTGTGCTATAACAGAACAATTGACTGACCTAGTTAATGTGTTTGATCGTATTTGTAATGTGATTTTTGCATATTATAGTGATGGATTTTCATGGAAAGCTGCTCAGGGAATAATCATTATTCAGGCCTTCGCCTTCCTCATGGATAGAATGTGAAGTATTCAGATTCCTCATGATAACCAGGGGCATATGAACTGCCAGCTCAAAATAAATTTTAATGGCAAGAAAAGATGCAAGAAAGGGTCAATTATTAGTTAAAGTTCAGCATTTGGAATGCTTTCTCAGAGGTGAGGGTTACTTAAAGTTGGAGTGGCATCTCTCATTGCAGTATGGTTTTATGCATTTTTTTAATTTAATTTGTCATGTAGTCTGCTCTTACAATCAGGAAAGACCACAGACCCATTAGTTTATAAATAGGGAATTCCAGAAAGTGTGTGGTGTCTAGATTGTTTTTCACTGAGGAATATAATTCAATCAAAATCAAAATGCTT
Source organism: Rhinoptilus africanus (assembly GCA_013400135.1). Taxonomy (NCBI): domain Eukaryota; kingdom Metazoa; phylum Chordata; class Aves; order Charadriiformes; family Glareolidae; genus Rhinoptilus; species Rhinoptilus africanus. The sequence goes on from VXBO01006695.1 coordinate 515,596, forward strand.
TATAGAAAAATCAAATATTGCACCAAAACGTGGTCTGAGAGGAAAAAACACAGGAAAGAAATTTCCAGAAATGTCTGAATATTATTTATATATCATCATAGTGAAATATTTAATTTTAGTAACTTTTGGCATATATTGAGTAGTTTTTTAAATGGTGTGTTACTTCATATAGTATGAAATTTGGAAGCCAAAAGTGAGTCAAGTGTCCTTAAAATGTTTTGTTCTTTCCAGAGTTGTGGGTACTGTTTGTGAAACCTCAAACCTTCTTCTGATGCAGAATTCCTATCCTCTCCAGATTTCCCATTCTGAGATATGTAACTTACTGAGGGAAAGTTCTCCCTGTCTATGATCATCTTTACCAGTATACACTTCTTGTAGAGATTTTGTTAGAGAGCAGTCCAATGTCTTGTGGGAGAGAAGGAAAGTGTAAACAGCTTCCCACAAGGCACTTGTTAGAAAGAGAATACACCATCACCTGCACGGTGTGTGTTGTAATGCCAGAGAAGGATGTTGCCCTGTTGAAGAGAGTGTGCCAAAAGCTGCCTTTTTGCCTTCTGGACATCACACGCCACAGGATGGGTGACTGTGGTGTACTGAGAGATAGGGCCTATTTAGCACAGCAGCAGGACTTGGAGGTCTGGCTCTGAGGACCTGGTTTCTTTTTTCCCTTTCTGGTATGAAGTTCTGTATTATTTAAAGATTAACTGTAGACATCTCGTCTAATGGATAATGAAGAAACTGGAATAGTATTATCTAATAATGATGATGGTGATCACAATAAGCATCGTGAAATGCTAGATCGATCCACTTAGCAATTATTGGTAAAGTTATAACGGAAGTGGATCATTGTAGTAGAGTGTCGATCTGCCTGCATTTCCCAGCAGCTGTGGAGTTCCATGCTTCCTCAAAGTCTAGAAAGGGTTTGGAAGACTCTTTTTTTTTCCTTTGCTGTACACTAACGGGCAGTTTTGACTGTAATTTTCATTGCAATTTCCCCAGAACCTCTTTTCAGGAAACTAATGGGGCAAGTTGCTTTTTTATTCACATATTTTATTGTATTATGCAAGTTAGAGGCTTTTTAATATGGAGCAATTATAAATATGAATTTATTGATACTGCTTTCTTCAGATACTAATAAAAATAGGAGCGGTTTGCTACTTGTTCATCAGTAGCGGAGTCCTGTTGGTGTTAGTAAGTTCAGCATAGATATAAAATCTCCTCAATCCTGTGGCCATAATATGTTTCAAATCTTACATTTGTACCTTATTAAACCATTTAAAATCTTCTTGATGAAGTAGTTTTAAGTTCCTGATACGGGAGGTTGTTCCCATTTATCTCCAAGTGACCTCTTTGTCCCCAGATTTACGTATTTCCTTGAATTAAAAATGTCATTTAGTCATGTTCAGTAGGAGAACGTCTTTGAAAATCTGACCTGTGGGAACATGATGAATAGCAACAGAGGAGGAATTTTGCCCAGTGAGAATACCAAATCATGTAGCACTGTAGTTTCACTTACTAAATATTGTCCAGGCTCTATTGTTGAACCCTATGCTGCCACTGTCACTTTGTCAGGATGTTTTCTGTCCTGTGACTAGTAGCTTCAAATGTACTCATCCATCTTCTTGTCCCATTACATTTCATGTGACTGATGTTCTGCACCCATTAAAATTGATGGGAAAGAACAAAGAGAAGAAAAATGTGCCCTTCAACTGATTATGCCTTTGAAAGAGCAAATGAGACCCTCTGCTGTCTAGAGTAAATTGAACAGTTATTTCTGGTTTTAACTATATTACTTAACTTTTATTAATCCTTATTAGCAGTAGATCCCTTATTTTGTTACTTTGATATTATATTGAGAGCAGTAAGATTATGTCAGTATTTTCTCCTTTAATTTTGTGACAACAAGTGAACATGCAGACTCTTTTAGATGTATCAGCTGCCTCTGGTAATCTTGCCCATGAGATATTGCTAGCTTGCCTAAATACCCTCTCAGGGAAGGATGGAGGCATGTTTGACAAGCCCAGGCCTTTCCCTTGAGGAAGGACCAACAGGGTTTTCCCTGGAAGACCACTTGTGTGGGATGTCACAAGGTTCTGCTTGGCAATAAGTGCTTGCTCACCTTAGGTTAAGGTCTTCAGGGAAATTAATGGGAGACTGGAAATACAAGAGCCTTCGTAGTATTGGCTTTGTCTTTATTTCACAAATGCAGATGGTTTCCCAAAGTTATAGTCTGATGTTTCAGAGTTAGATGAGGGCCATTAGCCAGCTGAATGGAGAGGATAGATGTCATATTTACTGACAACGAAAGGCAAAACACAGAGGAAAAGCAAAAGTGAAGGCTCCTGAGTGATCAGTATGTCTGATTATTTATAGCTTATATGACAGCCTTCTTGATACAGCAGCCAACCATTCTTTCACTTTTCTGCCTAGCAATGACACTGTAATTTTTTTTCACATTTGGGCTTTTCACCGTGGGCTTTCACTTGCATGCCCCAAAAATGCAACTTCATGGGCCCCTTTAGGCACCCTTATGTTCTTGCAGATGCTTAAGCAAGTGCTGAATGCAGCCGTTCACTTCCCTAGTGGTACTAGTACCTATTAAAGCTTATTTCCATGCAAAGTTCAAATATATTTTGGTTTTGAAAATCTTTGTGTCAGGAATTTGGGTTTCTTAGATTTTGCCTTGAAATTAATGCTTTGTCTTGGCAATTTAGGCTCTATCTGAAGTTCCCAAAGTGTGTTTGGCAAAAGGGCTGGGAAATGCTGCAGAGAGCTGAGTCTTGAGAGATTGTTTCCTACAACATTACCTATAATTATTTGAGATTTTTTATAGACATCAAAGCCCATTGCTTTGTCCAGCATTTTCTCAGACTGGAGAATGGTGTATTATGAAGTGGATAATATTCTCGTGTTGGCAGTGATTCACATGGGTTATTATTTATCTGTATTTTAAAGACAATTGTTCCCATCTATAATTTGTGAAGAGGAGCTTGATTAAGATTAAAATAGGCAAATCAGACTTTAAGAACCTTAATTTAGTAATTTCTTTATGAGCTTCCCTGCTCTCTCTAGTTGCTTACTTGACCTCCAGCTGAGAGTGGATTCATTATTTTAAAGGAACATTCTTACAGATAATTAACGCCTGAAATGAGTGGAAATTAAGCAAAAAATGCAATGAATCTTTGGTCAGGTCATGCTTATGCAGGACTACTCTGGACTATTCAAGCACATTGTCACCCTTAACATTAGAGGCACTTGACCAAATAACCCCAAGGTAAACACAGGGGCATAAACTTTATGCCACAGCGGTATATTGCCACTCTTTTACTCTGTGCTGAGATGACTTGGGAAAAAGGGACTGGTGGCAGAACGCACCCTTTCTTTTATTTAGGACAGAAATATGCAGCAGATAGCTGATGCTTTGAAATTTGCACCCCTGTAATGGCAATTCTTGTCCATGCATATGTCTTCATGGGTTATGAAAAACGTGGGAAGTGGGATACAAATCTCAGCTTACCCTTCTGGATTGCAGTGACTGCAGCAGCTGCTGGGAATAGGTCCCAATGAATAAATTCTGTTGCCAAGCAAAATCACTTCTTAGCACTATGCAGAACGGTCATCATTCAAACAATAATGCTTTTAATTTGTAGCATGACTTGAGAAGGGATAGGTCTCAGCCTCCCACCTCCCCATACCTCAGGAGACTTTAGTTGGAAGCTAGTCTAAGTCTTGGGTTACAGATTTTCAGAAAAGCTATTGTTTCCCTGGTTTTGATTTGGAAGACACTGAGCAATGCTTAGCTTTTTATTGTAGTAAGGAAAATCTGAATGCAAGAGGAGGGATGAGAAAATTGGATTTCCTTTTATTGCACAGGAACACTGTACTACACTGACGGAATATTTACTCCTGTCTCTTTCTTCTAATTTCATTCTCTGACTACCATATCAATCTTTGTTCATTGGTGAAACACAATTATTAAGTATTTTAGGTGTTGCTTGTACCTCAGCAACAACTAAAAGACAGGAAATAATGAAAGATTTGAGCCATTCTAGAAGATTTATTTACAAATTCATCCACAATGAAATATGCCAGGTGTAAAAAGTGTTGTGAGATGGCTCTTCAAGCCATTTCAACCAAAAGATCTTTTATGGTTCCTTTTTTTTTCCTCTAGTGAGAGAGTTTATATGCATGGTATGGATATGTTCAAGACTAGTAAGTATTGAATTCTGATTGACTAGCTTTCTTTCCGCTCCACAGCACTTGTATAGTCACTTGAATAATACAGATTGCACTGGCATTACTAATATGTACAGCAATGTGGAGTAAAACTTTACTGTCTGCAGTTAAAATACCGTGAATATTGTTTCTGTGGTAGGCTGTTTTTTTCCAGTGGGTGGTTATGTCTTTTACCTTGCTATTAAAGAATCAGCTTTGCCTTGCCTCCCCGTGCTGGCATGGGTTTTGTTCAGCCTTCTGCAGAAAGGAAGGGAGGATCACCCTGGCCTCTGCTGAGCAGAATGTGCCACTGGTTGCGGTAACAACACGGGTCTCTCTCAGCTTTTCTCGTGGGAGCTGAGGGTGAGCCATAAGCAAGCTGGTCTCATGGTCGCATTTGTAGAATAGGGCTCTGATGGCCATCCCTGTCCAGGTAGGTAACTGTAGGCAGAGTGAAGTTAAAGGTGCTTGGCCAAAGTTTCAGGTGCTGTAAGATATTTTTCCCTTTGTTATTTCAGGCATCTGTAGAAGTGTACTTACAGAAAACAATACACAGAATTAAACGTTTCAGTAAGGACACTTTTAAACTTTAAGTGAAGTGGAATTTTGTATTTACAGTAGGAAAAAGCCATACCTCCTATAGATTGGCATTACATTGGACCCGTTTGGAGAAAGAGGCAGAATTCATCTCTGGAGACATGATTTTCCTAGTATGCTACTGCAAGCACAAGGTACTATTTGCTTCCTATTCTTAGAAACAGGCCTGTAGTTTTTAATCTATTTAGCATTTACAGAGCACCTGACACACAAGATCTTTGTTAAGTGCATTATAGGCTGTGTAAATAAATTAGGAAGAAAATAATTTATTAGGGATAATCTACTAACTAAAATTACAGGACGGCATTTTTGCTAGCAACTCTGTGAACGTAAATTCATGGGAAATATTTGAAATCTCTCTGTGAGAAGAGCGCCTCATTTATATTTCATTCACAAACGGCTTCTAGAAAATACATGACACAGATAAATAAAGTTGTCAGAATAAGATGATGCTAAAAATTCATAACTATGTTTACACTTGAAAGTGGCAAATGTTACAGCTTTCAGAGCTGAGAGTATATTCAGGAATATTGTCCATATGCCTCTATTGGCTGACAAAGTAATGCAGCTTGCGTTACTCTAAATGAACATTCAGAGATTGGAAACTTGCCGTTGTTTGAGAATTTAGACCTTACTTGCACCTGTCTACAGAGTATAAACTTCTGATTATCCTTTACAAATGCTTTAGCTCTGAGAATCATTTTCTTAAATTACAGCTACTTAGCTGTTTCCACATTTGCGGTGTAGTAGTTGCAATAGCTTGGATAGTATGGAAGTGCTATCAATACTGTTCATTTTTGTGAACTGTTATGAAAATACCTAAAGCTTACAGTTGTGGCAGTTTATCCAAGAGTACAAATAATTTTACAGAGCAGGAAACTCCAAATAAATATTACTTTTTATGCCGTGCTATATGTAACTGATTGATACTGGGGAACTGAGAAAGCAAAGTCCTTCATCACCTATGTCCAGGAATGTGGAGAGCATACTCATTAAATTAACATCAGCTTAAGAAAAATGAAACTTCCGAGCCAATTACAGTTTACTGTTTAGACTGAAACAAAAATAATGACCTTTGTTACAGAATATGTGGCTTGAACAGGCAGTTCCATATAAAATTGAGAAGTTGCAAGTGTCCTGCACTTGAGTGATGGTGTGCGTGTGATCTTAGTTCTGCTTCATTAGCCCCCAGTGAATGAGTGGTAAATTTTTCCTATTTATACATCTTCTGTCAGGGGATCATAAACATAGCCTGACTAGTGCATGTTTTCACTGCGGCAATTTCATTTATATATTTTTTGCAGCTTTGATGAATAGTTTATATCCCACTTGAATAAATTTTTCTTCTTTTCAAATATTCAGATAGGTATTAGCAGTGGTTAATTATGCACTCAGTACTTTTTGTAATAGAACTATCTGTCATTATGGCAAGCTTTTATGTTGTGTTTGAGGTATTCAGTCTTCTCAGTAAAATATTGCTTTTGCAGTATGCATGGGAACGATCAATTTTATTTTCTGCTGATTTGATAATTTTCTACTAAAATTTAATCTTCTGTGCTATGGAGTTTGTGGCCAATTGAAAGATTTTTCCCTCTGCTAATAGAATATCTAATGCTTCAGCTTTTTACTTCCCATTTCTGTAAGTATGCCTTTAGATTTTTCTGCACTATGATACATTTCTGTCTCCTTTTAAGGGTAAGAATTGTGTAGCTAGTTTATGTTTTCTGTGTCATTCACTAATTCAGCATGCCAGGCATGTAAACATCACATCCATTTTTCTAGGTATTTCACCAGCAGTGATGTTTTGTGTAGAGGGTGCTGTTAGGTAAGCCGCTAGACATACTACAGTTGTGATGAATATTGTATAGGTTGATGAATATTTTGTTCTACTCAGTCTTTTTTATAGAGATGCAAATCATGTTGTTGGTCTTCAGTAGAGTAGGTTCCTTGTGGTCCTCTACCCTCTGTGTTGTTGATTTTCCTGCTTTCAGGTTTTTTGGTCCAGGATTTTCAAAGGCCTAGTCAAGAGTTAAGTATTTGTCGCAACTGAATTTCATGGAGTTTCAGCAATATTCTTAGTGTTCTATAGACTCCTCAGTCTTAAACCCTGTTAGATGGAGCTGACCAAATCTAAGTGGAAAGTGATACCTTTGAGATACACCTGAGCAAGCTTTCCCAAAATGCTCTGCCAGCCCTATTGCACCAAAACCACCTATAGGGATGAAACATGTTTCATCTCCAGCTCCTGGCAGCTGACTGAAGGTGCCAGCAGGCATTTGGCACTTTTTTCTGATAATAGTCTATCAGTCCTAGAGGATAAAGTACGAAAAATTGTCTGAGCTGTGTGTAGCTTTATACTCAGTGGTGAACTTTACATGATTGGAATAAGATGAGGGAGAGAGAGGACAGAAATTTTGTAACTGACAGTTACTAAAAATACATAGCAAAGCTAACACAGGCATGACTTAAGGGCTATCTTCTTTTATTACTATTGCAAACACTTGGATTTTCTGCTACGTTAGAACTGCTCTCCTTACCAAAATAAGGTAAGATCATAAATGGGAACAAACTTGATAGTAACAATAGCTCTTATCATAGAATAGTTTGACTTGGAAGGGACCTTTAAAGGTCATCTAGTCCAACCACCCTGAAATGAGCAGGGACATATTCAACTAGATCAGGTTGCTCAGAGCCCCGTCCAGCCTGACTTTCAGTGTTTCCAGGGATGGGACATCTACCACATCTCTGGGCAACCTGTGCCAGTGTTTCACCACTCCCATTGTAAAAAATTTCATTTTTGTATCTAGTCTGAATCTTCCCTCTTTCAGTTTAAAATCCTATTGGTACAGACCCTGTTAAAAAGTATTTACCCATCTTTCTTATAAACCCCCTTTAAGTACTGAAAGGCCATTGCTGGTTATTGATGTCACTGAGGAAGATATTGAACAGTACTGTTCCAAATATGGGCCCCTGAGTGACACCACTTGTCACCAATCTCCATCTGGACATTGAGCCATTGACCACTACCCTCTGTATGTGACCATCCAACCAATTTCTCATCCACCAAGCAGTCCACACATCAAATGCCTTTCTTTCCAATTTAGAGAGAAGGATGTTGTGGGGGACCATATCAAAGGCCTTGCAGAAGTCCAGATAGACGACATCTGTTGCTCTGCCCTTGTCCACTGACATAGTCACTCCATCCTAGAAGGCTACTAGGTTGGTCAGACATGACTTGCCCTTGGTGAAGCCATGCTAACTGTCTTGAATCACCTCCCTGTCCTCCATGGGCCATAGCATAACTTCTAGCAGGATCTGTTCCATGATCTTCCCAGGCACAGAGGTGAGGTGAGGAGTCTAGGAGCAGCAGAGGATCAAAGTCTAGGAGCAGCTTTTGGAAACTGGTTACTTATTCCTTACTATTGACTGTTCAACCATGTGAAGAATGAGAGATGAAGAGCTGCATCTAATTTTTTCTTCTGATGTAGCAGAATTCTTCATCAACTTAGCCATGCAAGCCCCATGCCTTGCTCATCAGTCTGACCACTTTCACGGGATGGGATGAGCAGTGAGGTTTAAGGAAACAAGCAATGGAGTTGATTGGAAATTCTCATATGCAAGGAGAAATTTATTTTGACTGTTATCATTTCAAGGCTTCTTTTTAAAGGTGCATAACAAGCCCCAAAATCAGCTCATTGTTTCTGACCTACTGTATTTCTAAAATCTTCACTTGAAATACAGAAAATTCACAGTTAAGTTTACTAGAGGTCACTATAAACGATGAATATGTTAATAATTTTAATTGCCTATTGATGAGCACTCTTGGTCCATTAGTGCAAAACCAATTGAAGATCAGGAAGATGAGTGAGCTCATGAAAATAAGACAGAACAGATGACTAGAAGTATGAGAGTTTCCAATGAAAACTGTCTGTCTCATGGTGTTAAATATCTACTATTTTCTTTGTCACACTGATGAATTCCTAATATTCCCTTCCTCTTTTTAGCTTTTGACTTTCACAAATCTTAACTTACTCTCCTTTTTCTAAAAAGGATTTACAGGAACCTTGCACTTAATTCATAAAATATCTATAGGTACATTGCACAGGGTGTGTGATAGTACTGTTCTTGGTCTGTTACCCTAACCATAGTATCAAAGTACCTATCAGTATAATAGAATCATCTTGATCAGAGAGAAGGAGGTACAGGAAGCAAAGGCCCAAGGTCACATAGGGTGCCAAGAACTTAAAATTAGGGCTTCCACCCTATTCAACTCTTCCCCCTCAAAAAAAAAAAAACAAAACCCAACAACTCTGCTGAAGATAAACAGAAAAAATACAGTTGGGGTTGTTTGGGGATCATGCCTCATGATGTTACAGCAGTTCTTCAGGTAGAGGAAATGTCTTTTCCTTATGTTTTCATGGAAGAGTAGGTACATGTGTAAAAATAATTATGCTTGGATCAGCATATTTTCAGGCTAACAATCAACTGCTGATTATCTGCTGATTCCTGCAAAACAGAAAATCTGTTCTTATACAAACATTAATTATGGAATATCTGACAGAATCATTCCAAATTGGTTTAATTATACACAGTTTTTACACCTTGTTTAATTGCATTTTCACTGAAGAAAATCCAGACCAGTCCTCTTACTGAAGTTCTTTTTGCATCTTGACATTTGCTTTAGAGGTTAAACAAACTGGATTGTCCTGGATGCTTCACCGTTGTGGTAGGCAATTTTTTTAGTAGCTCCTCAACCTCTATTAATTACCGTATTGGGATTGAGCCTCCTGTATCACATCAAATGGATTGCATCCATTGCTTCCAATAAAATTGGTATGTGGCAGTTATTGATGGGGCCTCAACCCTCCTGGTTTTATTAAGACCATTTTTACACCTAGGTTACAAGCTAACAGTGCCATTATCTCTCACCAAAATCCCTTGGCAGTTAGTATTGCCAGCAGCAGTAGAAATTACAGAGGGATTAATCTCTGGCTCTAGCCCCCCAGAAGCTTTTCTCTGGAGGTACAGAATGATATTTTGAACTGTGTTAAGCAGTGAAAGATATAATGAAAAAAAAAAAAGCCCCAAGTGCCTGACTGCATCAGAGTCAGCGTCCGTCCCTTTTGAAGCTTGTCAATAGCGCTTTCTGTTTGTGCAGGCCTGGTGGGCTGCTGAGATATGCACAATGGTTTGGGCTGTTTTGTTGCCATAGTCGTTTTTAAAAGCCAGTCCCTGTAGAAGGTTGGTCAGAGCAGTCGATTTCAGAGGAAAATGAGGAGAATTGGAGTAGAAGGAGGAAGGAATTACAGAGCTCTTGAGAGTTCCTTTCATTGCAAATCATTCTTCCAGCCGTGGGGAGAGGGTCTCGCACAGTGGGCAGAGCAGGGGGGAGGCAGATCCCATGGATGAGGACAAAGAGCAGTGCTGAGCACAAAAGGGAGAGGAGAGAGGACGCGGTGACTTGGCAGGTCACTCCCGCGGCACCCTGCTCTGCCTGATAAGGGTGGGTTTTGCAGCAGGGATGCTGCCGCGGACACACCTCCATGCGCACTGCAGAGGCACCGGGGTTTGGGGAAGGAATGATAAGGAACACAATGAATAACTAACAAAGCTCATTTGATGAATGCAGTCATTTGCATTACATTGCCAAATAGCTTTGCTCCTGGTGGCTGAGTGTCATAGCCAGCTACAAATATTAATAGTATTGTTTCAATGACATCTAATGGTGAGTGGAAGGGGGAAAAGGTTGTTAGGAAGTTTCGAATTTTGCAGAAGAAAAGGAAGCTGAGCATCCCTCACTTTTGTTTGCTTGAGGGAAGTTATGGCAGGATCATTAAAATAGGTTTCTTTGGGTTTTGAAGAGTGTATACAAGTAAAGAAAAAAATACAAGACAGAGCTGGTATCATGCTGTATATCATGCCTTCTTGTTTGCATTTTGTGACTATTTCATAGAAATGCCAAAGAAAATGCATGGTAATTCATGGTAGCTTCTATGCATAGGTAGTGCCTGTAGGTGACTTTCTTGAAGATGCAGTGTAAATTGTTAGCACCAGTCAGAGATTTCCTTGTATCTTTCTTTGGTTTTGTTTTCACTTTAATTCACAGTGTTTTCCAGTGAAATATAAATGCATGCATTCTGTGCTATGTTTTGTTCTTCATACCTCATCCCCCATGGAAAAAAAAAAAAATCTGTTATTTTTTATGACAGAGAGAGATCACACAGGTAAAGCGTATTTCAATCTTCAGCCTAGCACAAGCAAAGAATATAAAAACCCATGACCCAGAGACAACTGCAGGCTTCCGCTTCAACTCCTGTTATGATTTACTACCAAATCCCTGACCTGTATCATCTGCTTTTGCAATGCAAAAAACGCACAGGACATACAGGACTTGTACAATGTATCTCAATGTTAGTTGCAGAATTAGCATCCATTTACAATGCATGGTCTTGAACCCACACATAGAAGCCAAGAACATCCTTGATTTAATAAATAACCTTTGCTGCCTTTAGTGTCCTTTTTTCTTCCTAGTATTTATTTCTCTGTTTATTTCCCCTTGACATTAAGTTGCCTGAACTCATGTGTTTAGCACTTTCTATGTGTCTGTGGTTCATATATGTTTATATACTCTGTATTTCCACTATCCAACAATAGTTAGAGGCAATATAGAAAATATATGTGCTAAGTGTCAGAAAGTAGAAAGGTGGTAAAGATTAGTGAAACACCTGTGTAAACCTTCTAAGAGGGCTTTAATCTCATGTTTTGTTTGGGATACTTCCTTGCTGGAATATTTCTGAGAAATTGCGAAGAAAGTCAATGGAAGTTGAGAGACAAGAGAAGCACGCTTGAAAAGGTCTGAGGCTCTCAATTCTTTTAGATCTAAGAAGTTTGGGATTGTCATCATTTCTAAGAAATCCAGCGGTTGTGGACAATTCCCAGCAGCATGTAAGACAGGAATGTGTTTGCAGAGCCTGATGAAATGGCCACGGTTTGCATTGGCAAAGACTCCATCACTGTGTGGGCAACCTATAGCAATGGCAAGTCCTTTGCTGACTTGGGGATCAACGTAATCATAGCATTTTCTGCTTCAGGTTTTACTGTTGTGTGATCACGTTTTGTTATTGCTGCCATAAAAGTGAGTTAATCTCGTCTTCTTTTGTGGTTGTGAAATAAAGATATAAGAGCAAGCGAAATTGGGAGTTGGTTTTTTGGTTTTTTGGTTTTGTTTTTTCTTTTTTGCCAGTGAGCATGTAGATTATGTTTTGGTTGTTCAGATAATGTGCATAAGATATGATCCAAATCAAAGCTAAATCAGTTTTGAAGTTTGGTAGGTATAAGTATAGAAAGTATTTTTAAGTATTTAAGTAATTTTAATTTCTTTTTATGTATTTTAATATATATTTTTTTTTTATTTATATTTAAGTATTTTAGGTGTTTAAGTATTTTAAGATATATAAACATATCTATATTTAAGTATAGAAATACTTAAAGGAGGTTATGGCTGTAGAATTTCAGTATCTTGTAAAGGAAATCAGAAGCCTTTGTAAGAAAAGAGAATATGCTTTAAGCCACTGGTTTGTAATACTGTTAGGTCTTCAGATTTTTTTGCAAGTGCATCTTGCATGTACTTTCATTCCACTGAGTTTCCCAGTCCCAACTGAGAGCACAGTAAGGAAATAATAACAAAGCAAACAGAAAAATCTGAGCTGTCCTAATCCTTTAAGAAACCTTTTGGCTTTGACATAGCTCAGCAAAAAGTTCGTTCATTAGTAGGAAGCATTACAGTTAAAAACCTGGCTTCACAATTTCTGTTTCCAGAAGCTGTAAAAGGAAGTTCTTAATTGACAAAACATTTTCCCTACTGAGATACAGACTTTCCAATCCATTGCAGTGTCAGAGGGTTATTGGCTGGAGTCTGAGGAGCCTGACTTCCAGTTACCATTATTCATGTGAGCTGTGACATGGGGTATGCTTTCTGCCTTTAAAAGCCTTTAGCGTGTGTAGATTTATTTCCAGTTAAATAAATACAATTATGCATGATTTCTGAAAGTGTGTTCAGAGGTAGAAAAGTTTGCCCTCAAAGAGGATGGAGTATTTATTTTAAGTATTAATGGCTAGATAGGATCAACTCATTTATCTGAAGAGGCTTAACCTGCTGGTAAGCTGGCTGGGGGGAAAATTCTGGTTGTACAATAGTTCGGTGCAGTGGGGCTGCAACTCCTGATAGGGCCTCCTGCTGTCACCAAAATGTGAATATAACTATAAGAATGTAACAAAGCTGTGAGATTATATCTGAACAGCACGTCACCTCTTTCTTTCCGTTTCTGTAACTTACTCACAGGCTTTACTGGGACTCTCTTAGAGCTTAAAATGCTAAATGTGTAGAGGCAGTTTTTCATTTTGGAGATTTGTTGAGCGATAACTGGTTTACAGTATTTTTGCAAATAAAACATCATTCTTACCCATTTCCCAAGGTCCTCTACTACTGGAGGGTAATCCATTGTCACTACCTTCAGTTTTCATTCTCACCTCTGTGTGAATGTCCTTTTGTAGTTTAGTCTATTGCCAGTGTCAAACCCAAAATTGAGGCATTCTTACTTATTAATATATTATGAATACACTACACCGCCAACAGAGCTTAATCTCTCACATTGACTCCCAGTCATCTTTCAGAAGCGGACAAAAAGCGAAAATGGGCCACTTGAAACATTTTAGCGTGATTGGAAAAAAATCTCTTTTCTCCTTATCCTTGCAGCTCCTTGGTTGAAATTGTGTAGACTGCTGGGCTGAATGTGGAGCGTTGTTCGAATGACCACCCGTCACTTTATGCTCGTTGATAGGCTTCGAAGGAGAGTGCTGTGTGACTGACAGATGCAAAGCAGCACATGCTCTGCTGTAAATTTGGCATTGTCAAAATAGTGAAGTACTCTTGGAGCAAGCCCCATTATTGCTAAGGATAAGCAGCGCGGCTCAGTGTGCAAAGCTTCATCATTTATGTGAGGGGGTAAACAGGGGAGGGAGAAAGAGAGAATAAATATGCGAGTAACCAAGAATTATAGGGCTGAAGTCACACCCAAGGGTTGACATGAAAGTGAAACTCAAGAGGTTTATTATCCTTAGGGATGGGAGAGGTCTGGTTTTTAAAGGTGCTTGTAGGAGTATCTCTTCTCTGTGCCTGTGCAGGGTAAAACAATAAATAACATTCTTAAACTGCAACAATACAGGTTTGGGTTTGAGTCCAAGAAAAACCTTACAAGAGCAAGAAGGATGGCTTGGAGTTGCTAGTTGGCGTCCGTTAGTAGTAGGTTTTGAGGACAGATTAAATAAGCCCCTCTCAGGTAAATCCTTGAGACAGGCCTGGATTAGGTGATCATCTGAGCTCTGTCTAGGCCTATTTTTCAATGATTCTACATCATGTGTGTGTGCTGTTCTCATGTGTATGTGTGAGGAGGGGGAAAAAGAAGAGGAGAGATGATGATTTTTTACTTCATAGGGAACTTGCAAAAGATCCCTCCTTTCTCTGATCCCTTTCTGCAATTGCATATATTATAGGAGCAAAGGAAAAAATGAACATTTTTTAAAATTTTTGTGAAAGCTGTATCTTCATTTGGTATTCTGTAAAGCAGCATAGAAGTATGATGAGGAACAGTGCAGTATAGCATCACTTGGAGGTAGAAAGGGAACTGAAATGTAGTAAATATATGACTTCATTTATAGGATTACGCTTATTCAACCTCAGCAGCAAATTCTTCTGATAGGGCAGAACTTGAGGACTCTGGCTTTTGTCTGACCAAATTCCTCATGGCCTAGAGCCAGTGATAGGCAGGGGGGTGATCAAGCCCCAGACAGTCCCATCCCATGGCTCATAGGAAGCTCCATGATTTCCTGTCCAGCTGCAGCCAGATGTGGCAGCAAGCTCCTCGTGCAGGGACCACTGCCTGGCCCTGGGTGTGTGGGTGCAGTGTGCTATGGCTGCCATCCTCTTACTTGCCCAGGAGGCATCTGGGGCAGGGAGCACACACATTACGGTCCACATGACCTTGCAGAAGACACTTCCATACATTTCCCATCTGAAACTTGGCTAAGGGCATCTGTCCCTAGGTTTTCTGTGTCAGGATGATCCTACTCTTTGAACCATGAACAGCACGTTGTTAAAGAGGCAGTTTGTCAGAAAAGAGGGACCTCAGTTAATCATTTGACAGGTGCCGTAGTCCATCAGTGGTCTATATTACCATAGGGGTAGAATCCATGAAAAAAGGTTCACATTTATGTAGGACTCTTCTCCCTGCTAGTGGACCATCAAGTATGAAGTTCCTGTGATCAGTGTGCAGCTGTAAAATACTGGTTTTATGTAGCAGCCGACCGAGACTTCTCTTGCAATTGTTTGAAGTGAATGGGTTGTCTTTTTGGAAAATATTTTATATATGGTAGTTTTGTCCCCAGTTTTGCTGGGTATCATTTCTTCCTTTGCACAAGCAAGTACGTTAATGCTGCAGTTTGAAGGGAAGAACAACAGTCTAATTGCTTGTCGTATTAGCCCACTGGAAATAATGGAGGACTGTAGCATTGAATTGCCATTTACCTACAATAGCCCTGGGTGTACACAGAGCATGGCATAGCAGAGTTAAATCATTTATTAACTCCTAAACAACATATATTTAATCAGTTTTCTGGTGCTTCAGACCTTGCAATCAATAAATGCCTTTTACTTCCTTGCCCTTAATTAGTGTATGTTTGTCAAGACTGGCTGATTTGTAAGCCGCAAATGGTACATGGTAGTGAATTCTTTACATCATTAAATGGGACAGTTGTGATTTTTTGTCAGGATACCCTTGTAAGAGAACAAAATGAATCTCACTGCTTGACATGCATCCAGTGACTTTTTCTTTTCTTGCTAAACCAGTGAGTGAATTATTAAGACTAAAACTTGCAAGGGAGAAATGGCTTGTAATAAAGCAGGGTTCATGGGTATCATCATAGTTTTGTTTCTCTGTGTAATTAAAAACCTGGTGTATTGTCGCAGTTATCTATTCATAGAGAAGGCTCTGCACAGGTGTAGAGTTTCTTAAGGTAGCACCCATGTTTGCATCCGAAATGATGTCCACAGAGGTCTGAGAGCTGGTTCCTTGATTGGATCAGGCAAAAGCACTTGATAAAAGCACACGTGAGCAGACGTGTCTCTTACCAAGATCTAATTATGCAATTTTAGTCAAATCTGAAACAGATGCACTTCTGCTTACCTATTGTTGAAGCCATTTGGTACCACTCTAATATTACACTGACACCAGGCAGGAAAACCCTTAGTATTCCCCAATGAGTCAGACGCCTTGGGTGCTAATTTAATAACTTCCCAGTCCCAGGACCCAAAGGCGAGTTTTCAGCACACATGTGTGCACCTCTCCCTGCGAGGTGAGCTGGCTGCCATGAGGAAGAAGATGCATTTGCTTATGTCAGTGGTATATGAGAGGGGAATTGACAAGCAGGAGCACCTTAATGGCTTCAAACTACCTGTTAATGATCGTGGCGCTGGTGCCTGCCTGGCAGCCTCGGTCTCCAATTAAGCATCTGCCGGAGCTGGAAGCAGGGCTCTTAATTGGAAAGAAACAGATTCAAAGCAGGTTGCATTTTCTGCCAAGACAGATTTATCAGTGAAGCCATGCCTTAATCCGTTGTATCTCCTTTCCCACCCCCACCTGGCTTTTCTCTCTCTGTTCCCCACTGCTGCGGGCACAGCCCTGGAGCAGCACAGGTAGCAGTGGATGCATGCTCGGCACCTCGGGGAGGTTTGGTTCTCCCCTAACCTTTCCCTGACCTGGGGCCCAGTGATGGATGCTGTCCTAATTGCTGACTTTTCTTCCCTCAGACCCTCCACGGCACGCACACGCCCATTAAGATATATTGTCTAGTACACATTCAGGAGATCTGTTTGCAGCTATCTTTTACATAGAACTGATTGTTTAATTGCAGATTAAAGATTAATGCAAGTATAATGATTCCATGAGGACACTTCAGACAAAAGCATCCTGCATCAGGCAGCCTGCATCCATTTTTCAATTTGGCCATAAATTTGGCTGGGAATTAAATAGTAAGTAGCCGTGATTGCAACACTGGTCTCTGAAGGCACTCACGGGAATGAAAATAAATGAACAGGCTCTCACACAAAGCATGTTTCATTATGGTCATTAGTGGACAGATCCTCAGCAGGGACTGAAGGTGAAATTGTCTACAAGAAATGTTGGCACATGTCCGATGAAATTGAAATAGTAAGGGAGTATAAAAATGTTCAGGTCACGGAGCCTGTAGATGACAAACTGGTTTTCTCTGAGCTGTGGATGTAAGCCACAGGAGGTGCAGACACGGAGAGACCCCCGGTATGCATTCCAGCATAGCTATGGCTTATCTTTCACAGAGCATGAGCATATTGGGGAAAATGTTTATAATGTCATGAATGCATAATTGGGTATGTTATTTATGTAGCAGGAGTTACTACAATTCATTAGGCTGGTGATTTTGATGAACGATTAAGGTTTTGCTTTCTTTTATGTTTTTCAGGTAAGGGCCCTGTTATTTTCCTTAAAATGCCCGGCTGGCTGGTAAGTTGTTTATTTCTCTTCATTTCTTTTCCCTCGTGTGATGTGCTGTCGACAGAATCATAGACTATTCAGATGGGAAGGGATGGCTGGGGGAATACTGGGCCCGAAGGACTCCCAGACCAGGGCCAGTCCTGCGCAGGCTGCTCAGGGCCTTCTCCAAGGATGGAGACTGCAGGAACCTGTCCCAGTGTCTCACCACCCTTGTGGCAAAGCGTTTTTCTTGATGTCTGGCTGGGATTTCCCTCGTCTTGACTTGTGTCCACTGGCTCCCGTCCTGCTGCTGTGCATGGTTGGGAAGAGCCTGGCTCTGTCCTCTCTGCGCCTTCCCACCGGGCTCTCGGTGGCATCAGTACGGTCTCCCTTAGCCTCCTCACTGAAACCTGCCTTGTCAGATGGGCCTGAGTTTAGGGCTTCTGGGCACAGAACACAGCACTGAAGTTACACATGATGGCAGCTCAGTTTGGTTAAAACATCTTTCTGGGGTCTCCCTGATGCCTTGCATAGCTTTCAGAAATCGTAGCAGCAGCCACTAATTTTGAGTGATAAAACCTCCTATTTCTTCTATGTAAATAGAATTTTCAGTGTAATTGATGCTGTTTTGAGACTAACTAGCAATCCTAACGTTAAAATCATTCTTCTTCTGAAAAAGCAATATATTATGAAGTAACTAAAGGAATCTGCTTGGAGGTTATTGAAATGTAACTGAAGGAATCCATTTGGGGATTACTGAAGCTGTGTTTGACTCAGCTTGCCAGACTTTCAGTGTAATTAGAATAAAAGTGGTGACATCTTTGAAGATGCTCAGTGTTTTGGGTTTTGTTTGTTTTCCATTAGTTGAAGAGTCAGGAGCATTTGTTTAAAAATAATGTCCAGTTTGCTCCAGTGTTTAGCAGATTTTTTGCCTTTTGTTGCATCCTTGAAGTTGCACTTATTTCTACAACCCATTAAAGGGGCACTAATTATAGTCTCAAAAACAGATATGATTTATCATCAGTAGTAAATTACAGAATGAGATGATGACATAAATGACATGCTAATTAAGCAAATTTCTCAGTCTTATTGTCAATCTGTGTTCCTCCTTTTTTTTTTTTTTTCGTTTTGTTTCTTTGTTTATATACTGATATGCAAACTCTTCTAGGCACAGACTATTGGTTATGCATTCATACGAAGACAGGACAGCAGTTTCCTGATAAACCCACCACATTTTATAGCTGTTAACTTCGTAATATAATTAATAATGCTAATCTATGTTTCATTCTGACCCTGACAGTGGAAATCTACCTGCACATGTACAGGCATGTGTGCGAGAAAACATTCTTTTGGGCAGTAGTGCCTGAGTGGCAATGCAAGCACTTATTTGCTGTGTTCCCTGAGAAGAGCATAAAAAGCAAGATGGTTGTAGCCACCCACTGTTACCTTATCTGTAGCATCAAGAGAGAAGGATGTGTCATTCCTCCTTTAACCTATTTCACGGTTTTTGGTAGGGATCTCCTTACCGAGCCCCTGCCTGCCTGCCCAGGCGCATGCCTTGTTGGCAGACCTCCCACTCATCCTGCTCTTAGCAGACTGGGCTGCTCCTGCCTGCAGGATGCTCCTCTCTACAAATCCTTCCTTTTCAAGAGCCGAAAGGGCCACTTTGCTCAACCTGCATCTGCTTCACCAGCCCATACAGATCAGCTTGGATACAGAGGTGATGACTGTGACTAGGATAAGGCAAGACAAATTAATACTACCCAGTGCTTCACCAAAACCTTTCCAATATAAGGCAAGGAGGACTTGGTCAGTAGAGAGGATCTCTGCCTCACTGCTGGGGAAAGATGCTGTTATGCTTTTACTTGTTCTGGTGAACGCTTGAATTCAAGCCTTTTTGTATTTTGATATTCTCAGCAGCCTTGGTGTGGTCTTGTTTTGGCACTGGCAGTCCCAGTATTGACCTCTCTGACACTAGTGAGTCTGACTCTTGCACATGCACTGGAAGAACAAGTAGCGAAACGGTCACATTTGCCTATGTCTTTATTGAGTCTACAGCTTATTTATTCTAAGTTTTAAAATGCTTCAAAGTCCTGGAGGAATGAGTTATTTCTGTCAGGACAAAGCCCTGGAACATCTAGGAAAACCATGAAAGTAGAGCACTTTTTGTGGTAGAGATGTGTAGGGACTGCTGTTCTGTTGTAAACTGTAGAAGCCTCCATTGCAATGCATGCAGCCATAAGGACTCTGTCTCTGTAATGGGATCCACACTAGTACTTATTTGAAGACTCAGAGGTAATATAGAATAAAGAGAAGAATGTCCTGCATTGAAGAGACTGGTATGTGAGTTGAAAGAATGTGAAGCACACTGAGCCTGAGTTATGCTCCGAAGAAAATAAAATAAACAGTAAAATGCAAATGGAAGTACTGTGATGACTTTCTAAGCAATGGAAATTATATGCTAGATAGCTAAAAGACTTGTGACTTCTGCTACATTTGGTTAATGCTGGTCTTCACAGACTGAAACATGATGTGATTTGGGACTAGTCCTTGTGAGTTCATGTCAAAGTTTGTATTTCAGGTACTCACCAATTTACCCCTAGTCAACCAGGTTAGAGATTTATCTTTATGACTGGAAATTAGAAAGACAGCTAGGTAGCTTGGGGAATTAGTCTTTTTGTTAGATGTCTTACACATTCCCTTTTCTATATACAGATGACGATTCTGCTAAAAATCTTAGGGGCCATCTAGGTCTACCCTAAATTTGGTTAAAAGTCAGCTTGCTCTTTCATATAGCAAAGTAAAGCAGCAGGCAAAGAAAAGTCTTCTCTAATACATGGGGAGATAATGCCCAATGGCATGAGGTGTATGGTGTGTGGTGTAGATCCAGCAAATTATTTAGGATCTGGAGTCACTTTTAAACTCTGCATTTTCCGTTTCTTTAAGGAACTGGGAGCCTTTGAACTAGAATATAAGTGTTTTCCTTCTGGGGAAGGAATAAGCAGTCTGTTTGCTAAATAAACTACAATGAAATGTCGGAAGTCCCTGTGAAACGAGCAGCAGGGTAATGTCGAAATACAGCTTAGCAAAGCTATAGTTTCTCAGGTACTGTGTGATCTACCTTACCTGGTTAATATAATTTACTTCTTTTTATTATTCACTTGTCTTAGCTGAATTAGGGCACTGTGATGTGTATTACTAGATAACATCATTGCATTTTTCAAGGATTCTGTTTATTAAAGTTGCTGGAGTGAAATGCTTTGAAAGGAAAAAATTGGCAATCTGTTACCAAAGTTGGCAATTTTTAATGATGAACTTCTTCAGAGATGTAAGTATGTTGGAGGATAAACTTACTAGCAGTCTCTATTTTGGCAGCTGAGATAACAATGCATGAGGAGGGGCTCTTTTTTACTTCAAAAGACCACCAGCTCTTTGAATATATTGTCCCTTTGGTTTTAGAAGGTAGCCTTACTACAAGTACGTTAGTGCCACGCTTCTGGTAGTGAATTCAGAAAGAGGAAGAGAGAAAGATTATTCCCCCTAGGCATATTTTATTTGTCTACGTGATTTATAATAAGGATTTAACGATTCATAGTTGTTAGTAATCTGTTTGTAATTGATCAATAATTCAGGTAGCATAGGGCACAGGCTGTTCCAGTAAGTGTCCGTGCCTTTACAACAGTCATCTTGTATAGATGTGCAAATACAACGCTGATAAGCACTGTTTGCATGGAAGTGCTAGTACTTCGTGTACAGTGATGCTGCACTTAGCGATAACTCCGGTGATGCATACATGGGGCGAGTTGTTAGCGCTGGGAGCAGGCAGAGGAAGGCATCTGTCTTGTTTCATACAGAACACGAGACTCGCTGAACTAGTTTCAGAAATACCAGTACTGTTTTCCATCATGTTGTTTCTTCCAGAAGCTGCTTTGAATACCTAGGGTGAGCTTTCTATTATTAGTAGGGTATTTCTTTTGTACTGAGCCACAGTGAGGTTTTATAGAGAGTGCCATCAATCATAGTCCAGCATTGCTTCAAGATAATTTACTTAGCATGGATTATTAAAGAAAGATTAAGGATGTGTTAAAATAGTTTATTTTATATTAATAGCGCACCTGAAAGATGTGTGGTCATTCCAAGGTGCTCCTGTAGGCTATTTATATGAAACAAATTAACTGTGTAGTACATCCATTATGATCGAACATCTGGAGATACGGAGGTCATGGAGGGAGTTCCTTGGGCAAAGGAAATATGAAAAAGGTGTGAAACAGAAATAGCTGCAGTTATGCTGATTCTTGGAATCAGTATGTGGGAGGACAAATCTTCATTAAGAGAACTGAGGAGAGAAATTGTATTTTTGCAGCAGGAGATACATTAGCAATCCTGCTCTGGTTGGACTGTGCTGAGTGGGAGAGAGGGAGGATAGCGTGGCCAACAACGTGCTCGCTTTGGCTTGGCTGTTGATCAAGTCTTTCCAAGCAGGCTGTTCTCTCAGCAGCAACCTTCATGATCTGCAGAAACCAAAGGAAATACTTGTTATTCCATTGGTGGCAATAACAATATATTGAAGAGAGAGAAGCCAGAGTAGCTAAAAGACTAGCTGTCCTAGAAGACCCTGTCAGGGTATCAATGCGTAAATATTTAAATGGGATGTTTTTCACTATCTAGAAAGTGTTTTAGCAGTGGTTTTCTCCCAGATATCTGTCTCCCTTACTGCTCTAAATCAATTCCTCCAGACACAGGAAGCAGGACATGACTCCAGTCTGGAATCGGTCCTGGTTAGGGGCTGCTGAGAGCGAACTCACTCTTCACACACAAGTTTCCCGCAACCTTTCAGTCCAGTAAATTCCCCTTGTGGTGCAAGCTATCTCAGAGAGAGATCGGGAAACCGGGTTACCCACTCCATGAATGCCTTTGTGAGACTTATGGTAGTTTTTAATTTGTCATGTGCTGTGTATAATCAAAACAGAAATTGCTCAGACGCTGAAGGATTGGTACCTGATGAAATAGTGACAGGAAATACTTCTAGCTCTGATCTTGTGTTTGCAATGTGTGAGGGAGAGAAATCTGTTCTTGTGGGGTCTTTTATTCACTCTGCTTTCAAGAGCTGGAACAATCTGTCTCTGTGCTTATTTAATTAATGTGATGTCAACAGCGATAATGTGTTAAATAACATAGAATGAGTTGTAAACAAAGCAGGGTTTGAATCTTCCAAATATACCACAACCAAAATTAATTGGCTGACCTCAGGGGAAATTGTAGTGCTGAACCTTCTTCTAGGGCTTTGTTTCCTTTTTTATGAACAGTGAATTAGTTTCAGTTTTGAAGCTTCCTGAAATATTACCAGTTTTCCTGTCTCACTTTGAGAAATAGCTCACCGTCTCTCTCAAAAAAGAAAAGGGAAAAAAAAAAAAAGAAAAGAAAAAACAAAAACCCTGTGGCTGTTAAAGGCATAAAGCCAGATCCTGAGCTCAGTATCAGTCTGAAGCGAGACTGGAAGCAGTCCTGTGTGAATAGTGACAGTATTCAAATTAAGCCATTAAAACACTGGAAGGAGATCTTAATTAGCAAACGTCTGCATCTAGTTAGCAAAATACAAGTGAAAGTATTACTACCTGAACAAAAACTTCTGGTGGCTTGTTACTGAAGCTATTTTTTTTTTATTACACTCTTGATGGATTTTTTTTTATTGTATTTTTTCCTCTCCATGGGGGATGATGCTCAGTTACCCACTAGACAAAGTACCAGCTCACTGCGGTCAGCAGCCAAGCTGTCGAGAAATGAGCGAGGCTTGAATGGGATTCATCTGCCCTATTTCAGGCATGTGCCTGGACTTGCGAAACACAGGGTAAGAAACAGGCACCATCAGAGGGCAGCTGAGCTCTGCCTTTACAGAGATAAAACTGATCAGATGCATTGTCTTGAAGCTGCCCTCTTCCCCACTTTGACTTCAAAGGAAGCCTGCAGCCACTAGCCATATAGCTTTGGGTACCTAAAAGGCAGTTGAGGTAGAATCTTCCTCATGTTTGTATGGTAGGATAAACCTGTGGTAGTACAAACCTGCCAGTCCTCCCCAGCAGGATGGACACAGTGGCCTGAGGGATCCTCATTCCCCTCCATGCCTCTCCTATGCTTACTTCTTTGACCTAAACCCTGCTGCTGCCTTAATTACGAGCACTGAGACCTGGCCTCACATTGAAACGTTCATCTGCTTTTCAGCCTGCATGGGCACATTTGGCCTGTGTTTATTTTGCTGTGTTTCTGTTTTGCTGCTCTGAAGCAAGTGCAGAGAGGAAAGAAGGGAGAATGAGAAAGTTTCTGTTGTTATTTTATATTTATCTGGGGGTTTATCCATCCTGACTGTGATTGGAGAAAAAAAAGATCTTGCCTCCTAGAACTCCTGAAGTCTTCGGAGGAAGAAAGAAGGCACCCTTTGGTTTTAATTGCTTTCCTTTTATTTTCCTTCTATTTTAAACGAACAGTGATTTTTACTGTAGAACAGTAGACAATCCGTAAGATTAGTCCAAAAGCTGAGCCAGACCTCAAACAAAGGAAATATGAAAGTCTTCTGTGAGCTGGGGTTTTCGTGGTGGTTTGGTTTTTTTCAGATTGCTGCTGTGCCTTGGGCTTGCAAAACAGTGCAGAAACCCTAACACCTCACTTTCTTAGATAACAGTGGAGGGAACAAAAAGCTGGGTTTTTTTCTTTTGAGATTTTAGGTGCAATACATAGAACTGATGTATGACATGCTGTTCCTTTGTAAAAGTACCAAGAATATTAAAATACTCCCATTATCAGTGCTTAGCCTCAAGCTTCCTTTAATGATCCTACCACATCTTGTAAGAACTAGAACTAAATTGAGTATGTGACTTCAGAAGGTAGCTACACAGTGACAATTAATGGTTCTTGTCAAAGTCTTGTGCAATCAGTATCCATGAATTATGACATCTAGCCACTAGCCCTTTTAATCTCCACTAAAGGTTTTTGGGTTCCTTATTAAAGCATCAATCTGTGGCTCTGATGTGTCCCCTCAGAAGAAAAAATAAACAACTAATCAAGTAGACAGTGTTCTTTGTGGTTTAATTCAAAGGCTGCTGTTGTACATATATTGCATTTATATGCTAATATCAGTTCATCAGACATTTAGACGTGTATTCTTTTCATCTATATTTTGTGTCTTCGTTATTATGTCAGCCTGCTGTTGAACTTTCCCCTGTTCTCCATTCAGAGAAAGTGGCTAATACAGTCAGATAAGCAGATGAAAGAGTTATGGAGATAGGAGTTGGATCCTGCTGTTCTTGTTTTACTCACCAATAAAAGTCGTGCAACTTTAAAAAAAAAAATAAAGTAAAATAACTCTTAACAATGATGTGAGCAGCAAAAAAGAGCTTATAAGTGGTCTGTAACAAGAATGAACAAGCTTTGCCTTTCTCTACAGGGTTTCTTTTTTAATGTACTGTATCTGATCCTGATGTCTTACCTAATTTAGAGAATAACTATAGATGAGCTTGAAACTTGTGAGACTTAAGAGATTAATTTATTCCTGGATTTGGTTTGAAAAAGCAAAGCTAGCAGTTTGTTTCCCCCGGTTCTCCAACACTCTATCACATAAGTGGGTTGTAATTTTTCTATGCTGTTTACTTTTTCTCCATTTTAGCTTGTGGTCTAAATGTTACCATGTGCTATCTAAATGTTACCATCTAGACCAGTTCACACCACTCCGTCTTCTAGCCAGCAACACTGAGCCCTGGGGAACCAATTCAGTACAATATACCAGCCAGGTCATTGCCACCAGCAAGGGTGGTGGAAGGGGCTGGAAGTGGATCTTACCCTAATGTGTGGTGTGCCCTGCATTTCTAGTATTCCTTTGTCTAGATCAAAGCCCCATCATGGCAGGGTTAAAATTTGGGATTGTTAGAATGGTTTTCCTTTCCCTAAGTGTAATTCCTACAGAAAAAAAAATGCAGCAAATCCCTTGTCTCCTCTCCTTGACTGCCAAATGTGCTCACTGTGGACCTGAGAGGAGGCAGGTAAAATCTAGTCAAAACCTCTTTCCTCAGAACACAGCTGTCACGAAGTCACAGCACATACTCTGGATGTTTTAATCTCTTTCCTTTTTGTTTTCTCTTCACCCTCAACCTTCTCCAAAAACAGGATGGTACTTCTAGCCTCAACTCACTCACATTGCTGGATCTACTACTGATTAATTTTGGAGGCTTTCAAGGCCTGAAATTTTTTTTTTTTTT
>VXBO01006695.1:543119-645484 GCA_013400135.1 Rhinoptilus africanus
CATTGCACTTACCATTGATTGAGTTAAAATTCGTCTTCCGGTTTTGTTGAAAAAGTGTTGATTGGTTAATTTCCTACCAGCAGGCTTACGCTTAATACCAAATCAGATATCATCTGTCTGCACCATTCTAACTTTATGCTGGTTCAACAGTTGTCTGTTCTCCCACAGTGTCATGTAATTGGCATTGTACCATAAACTTGCTATCATGCACTCTGGCAATACATCAGAAATGTGATTATAATGCAGGGTGATACAACTGTACATATATTTAGGATCAGCAAATTGTGGAACCGCTGCATGACCTTTTCTTGCACGAGATATATTATCATGTTCTATGTACTTTACTCTGATGTCTTTAGATAATAGTAGCAATAACACCCTGACTAACTCTGTGTCGTGTGTCATTGAAACAGAGAAATGCTCTGTTATTAGATCATTTATTAAAAACAATGGAGATGAGATCAAGTCCATCTCTTACAGTAGAAATGAGACCTATTACATATTCTGATATTTTCAAAGCCACCTGTTTTGTTTTGATTATTTTTTTTCAATATACAGTTGCACCCTGAAGCATTCCTGGTGGTATGCATCAGCACTAGGACATATGAACAGCATTTTGATCATTTTTCCTCATCAATCAGATTGCCATTTTTACTGTTTTGATGCACTTTTATTTTCACTAAATTTGAGGTAGAGAATCTACTCAGAGCAGAACAGATGACTGATTTCTGCTGTGATAATGCCTGTGAAAACAAAAGCAATCAAAAAATTTTAATGGCTCCATTTATTAAGCAGACCTTTTTCCAGTCTCCTTCCCCATGAAATATGCAGTGGCAAGCAATTGTGTAAGAGAATAGAAGGCAAAGCTCAAGGACATACATAGTTAAATGTTATAGATGTGAAGATTTTTACCATTTCAGGATGTGGAATATGAAATTTTATTGATACTGTGTGTAGGTGAGCGTACTGCCTCATGTCTCTTTATTGCTCTCCTTACATACACAGTTGTTGATCAACATGGCTAGTTTTGACTACTTCAAAATATCACCTTTATCATCTTATCAGTGCTGACTAAGGTATTATGCCTTGGCAGCGAGTGGCTTGCTGTGGAAGGTTCACAGGTGGAAATGAAGGGGTTTATACCTCAAATTCCATGGTTATGGTTTGATTGATTCTCCTCTAACATCTGTCTAAACTACAAAGCAGTTTCTGCTCTTTACTGTTTATAGGACAAACTGCCTGAGTAAGGCTAACACATACATAGCCTGACATCTTCCAAAAAGAGGTCTGTGTGGAAAGTACTAGGAAAGCCTGTCGTCAGGATGGAGCCCAAATAAAAACTGTTGACTTGTGCTTTTTTCTGCATATTCTTGGTGTACTTAACTGACATATGTATTTATGTCTTTATTCCAAAGGTATCCTCTATCATATAATTTGAGCATGTCTTGTAAAATATTGATGATAGGTTGGGCAATGGAAAGTGTGCCAAATGAAGTGCAACTAGCAACAGTGAGATCCAACAGAATGAAGGAGCATGTGGCTGAATACTGAGAATGGTCTGGTATTAGGGAATGCTAGCTACGGAGTGAATAGGGGCAGAGTAAGCCCCTTTGCTGTTTCACTTGTAATTCAAGTGGTTTGCAGAATCCTGTTCCAGAGATGTTTTTTCATGGGTAAGAAGATGGCTGATGGACTAGCTGAGTACGATTCGGACCTGTTTGCTATGGAGAAAGGCCTAACTGTAACTCTTGGAAGGCAAAGAGAGAGTTTTATAGTTAAACGCCATTCCCACTTTTTCCAAAACCAGAAATTCTTTTAAATGCTATACCTTTGCCAGACAAGGTACAACTGAGACACAAAGATGATTTCAGAGCCATGTTTCAGCTCTTTGGCTGGAGTGTTTAAATTTTTCCATGTCCTGTTGAAAGAGCAGGCCATGAAAACAAGGTCCTTGGGAAAGGCTTCCAGAAATCGGTCCTCTGCCAACTTGCACCTTTAAATCTGTGCAACATGCTGTAGAACGTAGTATTTGTGTGAGTAGCAGGAAGAGCAGGTTTTGATTCCTACATGAAAAGAAGAGAATATATCTGTAATAGATGCACAGAAAGTAGAAGAGAAGACAGCTAAAGAGAACTGCAGCATTACATTTTCCTACAGGAAAAGTGCTTACAGCCAGTCTTCCCTGTAATGTTAGGCAGTCTGTGCAGATCAGCCCTACTTGCGTGTCTTTAAAGAAAAACAAAGATCTGTAAATTTACTGTAGTCCAATCATAATGACCAGAGGTTGCAGTGTGTGTATATATGTGTAATATGTATTATAAATGAAGCATCCATTTCCATTTTAACACTAATTCCCAATAAGCTGGAATTCATCAATATAAGGTTGCTAACAGATCAATATCTAATCTGTTTGCCAATTCAATTCTAGCAGGAGGGTGCATCAGATTGATAATTTTCTAGTCAGTCTCTTGTATTAAGTGAAAAAAAGGTAAGAAACTATTTTTACTGTTACAAATGAATGAAATATTTCAAAGCCGATAAAATGCTTTGCATTCTGATCTAACTAAGCAAGCAGAGAGCCGAAGCTGTTATTTATATTAGAACATTAGATATTTTAGGAGTGGAAGATGCATTGTGTTAGATTAATGTAGCTATTTTATTTAAATTTGCATCTACCCAGTAAAGGAGTGGAGATAATTCAGTGCGGTACCACATGAAAAACATGTTACAGCAGCACAACTGGGAATTTGTGTCATATAAATGAAAGGAAATCTCTAGTAGAAAAGATGCTGTAGCAGCTCTTGGCTTTCACTGTGTGAGTAGATGGATGAGTGTTTCAGTGACTCCTGAAGCTGGAAGGTTTATGCTGCATTAATGGGAATGTTTTCATCTGGTTGCATGGATCAAATCCAACGTTTGGCCAGGATGGCTAGAGCTGGAAATCTACCAGCTATTACACTCTACTATTTAGGAACAGTGAAAAAGTGCTTTTTTTTTTTTTTTTTCCCCAGGTTCGCTGTGCAACTGACATTTCTAAAAGATGATCTGTAAAATTCTTTAAGGTCCTGGGAGGGTACTTGGGAATGGATTGCCAAAAGTAGCTGCCTCACATACCAACTCCTAATAGCATTTCCTACTGCCATTGTTGGAAACAGGCTACCTAGGTGGAAGTGGTTGGTCTGAGCCGGTGGGACATTTCCTCCATTCTCTCTGTGGTTCACTGGAAAAGTCAGGCTCATTCAAACCTACTGTCACTTCGGATTATTATTCTTGCTTTGGAGGAATCCAAGGCACTTTGGGGCATCTTTTTCATAAGTTCTTGTTATGACATGATATTGAAACTGATTTCAAAATAGTCTTACATATTTAAAAGGAAAACAACCTGCTCTCTGAAGGTTGGGATTGCAATGATCTCCTTTCAGCCTGGATCTTCTGTATATATGGCATTCTGCAAATTATATATTCTGTTTCACAGAGTAACTGTATTTATTATCAGAGGAAAATAGATTATTAATTACAGCCAAAGGCTGCTTTGATTAAATATACAATTAATTAGCTATGCTAAGCCCATCCCAAAGCTCCCAATATTTTCAGCTGGATGATTTTTCTAGTACTTTTAATTAAAATTGTTCTAAAAAGCCACAAGTTAGTTGCATGTGCACTTAAACTCAAGTTAGCTCTTCAGTGTTTTGCTGGTTTCTGTATGCCATCTAATTAATCTGTAGTGATTAAATGCACATAAAATCAACTGAAATACAAGGTAATTTGTGCAGATATGGAACAGTGGAGAGCTTTTACTAGTCCTTGGCATGATTGTTTTATCTTTGGAAAATAATTTTGAAAGGCCGCAGATGATAAGTGTTTTGATGAGGAAAATGTGGAAAACAGCCTACCAACCAGACACAGTAAAAAAAGCAGCAGCAGAGATTTACAGATATGGAGGTGTTTGCATTTCAGCGTGCAGCTCATCTTTGTTTCTGGAGGTGCGAGCTCCTTGTCATCTGTCCTCAAAGTTCGGGAATCTCACCTAAATTCCTCTGTGCTGGCTGGCAGTTTGCATCTCACTCCTGTTTTGATGAACTGACGGCTGCGTGGCTGGGAGGAGGCTTAGAGCTATGTTTTCCTTCATGATTTATGAATAAAGGTAGGGTTGAGTTTTCCAATGGGACCAAGAAATCGAAGAGCTCCTACAAAAATCCACAGGTTTTGTTTTTCTGTGTGCCAGTACTACTCTTGAAATCGCTCTTTCTCATTACTGCTGAACTATTTTCAGTGGAAGTCTCTGAGAAATTAGTTTGTAGATATTGAAAACTATCCTTAAAGGGGCAGAGTGTCTGTATTTTGGGATTGCCTGGGTTTTTTGGCAGGTCCATGCATGTGTGTTGGTGTGCATGGGGGTAGCAGGCCCTTTTTGTCACACTAGTGAAAAATTAAAGAAATAAAGACTGGGGTTGAGTCAGGGGGGCGTCGTCACTGGCTGGAGCACATGTCGTTCCAGAGGCTGTAAGGGCAGCCCTACAGGGCGCAGTGATGAGCAAGGAGGGGATTAGAGCAGACATGTCCACTTCACTCAGGGAGGTGCTTCATCTTTGTGCTCCACACCAGCAGCTTCTGCGTTTTTCCTTTTCCTCTAGTGGCTACCCAGTGCACACAGTTTATGGCCCTGTGGTTAAAGCAAAGTCCCATAAAGGCCTGAGCCCTCCAGACTGTGGCCTTGGATTCAGATCATCTGTTTCCTGGTGGACACTCCATTCATGAGACTATCGTTCTATCAGACCCATGAGCCTCAAGTGGTGTGGTCACTTGCCACAGGGTGTGAGACCATACGGTAGCATCCTGTTGCTTTTTTGTTGTTTTTTTTAATTCTCATTTGTTGCCTTTTGTATTTGATTTCTGTGTGGTTCCCCATGAACAAGGAGGGGCAAAGTTGCAAGTGATTTTTAATGGTAAAAATATTTATTAATAAAGAGGTCAATGAGAGTGTACAGAGGAGGGAGTTAGAGACAGTGTGGAAGGAAATTTGGTTTTTCAGCTGAAGGTAGAGTCAAAGATAATCTCCAATGTCCTGTGGTTTAACTTAGTTTACAATTACACTATTCTGGATTATAAGGTGCTCTTCTATCTTGTTCCCTCTTTTTCCTTCTCGTCCTGAAGGCAGCAAAATTCTGCTGGACAGTTTGATGAATTTGCTGCGGGGTAAGGAAGATAAGTTCCAACATAAAGAAGAGCTGTGCATCATAACAAAACAGAAGTACTGCCTTACCTTTCATAAGACTTTGTACCTTTTTGTTCTTTTTCACCTGTTGTTCATGTCTTTTGCCAAAAAGAAAGCATAACTTTGTTCGGATTGATATTAGTATTCAGAAAGCTCATCCTAAATATGCCACAGGAGAAGTATCGCGTTGATGTTCAAGTTCCTAGCTGGATGCTGGATCACCCCTATCATGTCTCTGCACAGATAGTTTGTCATAGCACAGTCTGTGTCCTAATCTGATGGGTTTTATGTATATGAGCCGCCAGCTTTTAATGGTACATTAGCTTAATTTGTATTTGGCAAAAATTATGTTCCAGTTGTATATAAGCATCTTTATACTTCAGGCAACAATATTCTGGCCTCCCATCAAATATGCCTCTAACTTTTTTCCCAAAACTTTTTTTTTTTAAATTACAATTAATTTTACATGTTGCAAGCCTTGTTTTACATGCATGTTCCAGAGGGCTAGTTAGTGTACACAGCAACATATATCCTAGCTTTTTCTCTTCATCCTGAGGACTTCTCCAGTCCATTCTTTTGACACAGAAGGGAGTTTCTGAATGTGTCAAATGTCCTGTGAATGGCCGTTTAAAAGCCGTTCTCATGCAGTGTGACAAAGAACAGACTCCAAGCACAAGCAGGCATATGCTACACATCACAACTTAAAAGCAAACCAGCATAGTAGTGTCCTGACCCGGCTGTATCCATGTGCTACACTGTGCAAGTTAAGTACACAAAGACCTCAGTTTTGTGTCTAACTCTGCCCATACCAGCTGTGTTCATGAAGCCGAGAGTTAGAAACCTGAGGGCAGAGCCGTTTCTGGTGCCAGCAGTGTGCCAGCCTGCTGCAAAGGGAACGTGCCAGCGGCAGAGCAGGACAGAGCCGTGCGAAGCGCTCCCAGCTGGCAGATGTTCTTTGCAGCCATCATATTTTCCAGGAGCTGTACCTGCGAGCCATTTACATCTGTATCTGCCAACTGGACCTTAAATGGAGTCCTTCAGATGTTAGATAGATTGGAAATGCAGATTCTCTGGCACAAGAACTATCCTATTTCTGCAAACACTGTTCTGCGATTCCCCTTTTGATAGCGCGTCCAATACCAGTCTTAAACATTGGTGACATTTGGAGATACATGAACGAGGGTCAAATGTCAGTCATAACTTTTGCCTGTTATTGCTTCGTGCTGTTGCTGCAGCTTTTATCAAACTTCAACATCTGTGCTTATTACAATTTGCTCTGCGACTGCTCTTTTTTGAGATTCAGAGTGCTTTGTAAACATGAACTCAGCCGCAGTGTTTCTGAGGTGTAGCGCAACAAGCGTGCATCGTGCTTGGAGGTGGTACTCTGCATCTATGGCAGAAAACAATAATCTTATGTTCTATATAAAAAACCTACAAGTGTTTACTATTTAAGTCAGAGTAGAACTCTACTGTTTTATCTTCAGTGTAATAACAGGCAGGGAAAAAGTCAAAATATAGTCAAGTTAAGTGACTGTGCACAGATGACAAGGCTGAGGCAGTGATAAAGGCAGACCTTGGTCATTCTCAGTCCTGCACTGTCCAATTCACAGCTCTGCTTCATTTTTGTGTAACATAACTTCTAAATGGAAAAACACTCATTGTCTGAGTGCAAGAGCTGGCACAATATGTATTTTCATCATATCTGTTCTGGGCTTCAGCATAAATACCTCACACCTTTACAGCCTCTTTCAAACCCAGCTCATTATGATCTTTTGTGCAAATCCTTCTAAATTCACCGATAATTGACAAGACGGGCTCTGAGGGGCTTACAGCCAACTATGTTAGTGAAGCTGCTTGGGGAAGTAGGAGTGCTGAGAAGACTAATATATAATGGGAGAAGAAGAAATGACTGCCCATGCACAGCAACAGCTATACTAAATGAAATACCTCAGTTGTTTTCTATTTTATTTTTTCACAAAATACCCAAAGGCAATAATCCACTTTCTGGATTAACAGCCTGTAAAATATTGCTCTAAAAAAATAAAACCATCTTTGAGCTAACTTATGGCAACACAGAAGGCATCAAGCAGCAGTGGAGTCTCCGCTGTGTTGTACTTGTGTAACTTGAAACCATGCTGAGTGAATGCTTTTTTCTACTTTTATAAGACATGGGAAGAGTAATTTCTGTCCAAGACTATAAATCAGACCTCATCCTGGGAAATATGTTTACAACACCCTTGAATACTGCTATCTATTAATAGAGATGTTCTCCCTGGATTACCAAAAGCCATAACGAAATATATTTATAATTTTTCAGCATTTAAAAGATCTGTCTTTTCCTGTCTTCACCCATTTTATTTTAATGCCTGATTTTTTTGTCTCTAAATTCTCCAAAACTGAGGTCATGGCTTTTGGTAAATTAAAAGGATATCATCCGAGGTGCTGAAATTTCTAACCAGCTCGGGTCTCTAGACTCCTTGTTGTCATTGGAGAGAGGTGGCCATTTCCAGAGAGAGATTCAGTTTACTCATAGCTAGTTTAGATCTCTGACTCACCCTCTTCTCTCCTCTCTTGTCTTTGACTATAGAAAGAGAATTGTCAGTTAAATTAGGTGTCTACCTTTGATGGTCTGAGTATCTTCTCCCATGCTATATATATTTCAAATTAAAACTAACAGATCTTTTCCTGAATAAATTATGGGAGTAATTGTACTTGTGCAATAGCTCAAGACCTGTATATTTTGGCTTGGATAAGTATTTGCTATGCATCTAGATCACCCTACCAACATTCAGGTGGAATCTTTGTTTCTATGTCTCTCTGTTTTGTTTTGTTGTGGTGTTTTTTCCCCCATATCTCCCCAGTTTTTGTGTCTTCTGGCATTGCAAAGGGGCAGATGTACCGGTGCATCACTTTTCTTCTAGACACTTGTTTTGGATTTAAGTGTGAGTGGATGAGATTGGTGTCCCAAATGGAAAGTCAACACAGGCAGCAGTTGGCTGGGAAAGCAGTTGGTCTGGTTGCTGTGTAATTTGGTCTAGCTGATACCACCTAAGTTACCAGAAGGCTGGTCTTCCCTAACGCTTACAAAAGCTACTGTTAGGTTGATAGAACTGGTAACTTTCACCCTTTGACTAGCAGCTCATCCAAGTCTTCAGATGGACATGCAGAAAATTAATGGTCAGAATAGGTAACTATGGCTTTTGTGTGAAAGTGAGATGACACAAGGATGACATAAATGACATAGATTTTTCTTCAGCTTGTGTCAGGGTTGATTGTAGAATCTGGTGAGCTGCTCAAGCATGTTACTGGCAGTAGTGTAGATGAAACTGAGGTGGAAATGAGTGCTAGAGTCTTGCTTCTTACTCTCATGCTGCCAATGCTTTCTGATATCAAAGGATGTCCAAAGTGTAGTCCATGTTGATTTTGTTATGGTGAAGCAAAAGTCTTTCTATTTTTAAGGCTAAGCACAGTTAAATGGGAAAATCTTCAGGACTCTGAAATTCAGTTTTAATTTTCTTGATAGTTGATGTGCCTCATAGAAGATCATTTGAGGGTTATTGTCCCAAATTTGAGATCACTTGAGACTTCTGAGGAATATTCCCCTGGAAAGTTAAATTTTCTTAAAACTGAATGGTCACATCACATTTTTGTGTGTGTTCAGGAATCAGAGCTCAGTTTTGATGGTGCTGCATATGCTTCACCCACTCAATGCCCCATCTTATGTAGGACATGTTTACTACTTGGTAGCAAAATTGAAAACAGCATAAATAATTATTCTTGCGGTATAAACATGACCCTAATGTAGATCTGCATCAGAGAAGTTTAACTGCAAATGCAAGGTGTTTAGTAGTAAAGAGCAATTGCTGTCTTCCTCTTCAACCTGAAGACCTTGTTGGCTCTACTGTACAGCATCTTTGCCTTGTGTCCAGGTAGCTGCATGAAGTACAGCCTTAAAAGACTACTCATTTTATCACAGTCTGCCTCTTTTGAAGAAGTTTTTCTTCCTTTTGGGGAAGATATAATCTGCGTCAAGCAGAAAAGTTTAAAAAACTCTCAGAAGGATTTGCACAGCTATGTGTTTTGAGT
The DNA here is from genome assembly GCA_013400135.1 of Rhinoptilus africanus. Taxonomy (NCBI): domain Eukaryota; kingdom Metazoa; phylum Chordata; class Aves; order Charadriiformes; family Glareolidae; genus Rhinoptilus; species Rhinoptilus africanus. The sequence continues at coordinate 552,421 of VXBO01006695.1, forward strand.
GGAGGGGAGAAAGCACCTGAAGAGCAAAGGGGCAGAAGATGGGCTTTGAGTGGAACTTGGGCGAGATGGAAGGAGAAGGCAATTGCTTGTAGGGTAACTAACCCTAACGTTTTAATAAAGATGATTTCTGAAATGGAGTTTTCCAGTGATCTAATTTTTAGCACAACCCTCAGAAGTAGTTAAAGTGGCATAACTGTGGGGCATGGGACACCAGTGTTGAGAGAAGTAGTAGCCAGGATGAATAGGGAGATTTGTTAAACTAGTTTAGAATGCAGGAGATGAGGGAATAAAATTAAATGCTGTACCTATGCTTAGGATCATTGTGGGATTTGCTAGACTTTAAGTTCAGCATGCACGTTGCGGAAGGTGTTAAAGTACAATTTGAAGAAAAGAATGATCACACATAGGGAAGGCAAAGGGTAAGTGGGATATAATGAATCGCAGACTAAGCAGGGATAGGTGGTTACAAAGCCAGGCTAACCTTATAGACTTTTTGATTAGCAAATGCCTTATCTTGACAAAGAGTATGTAGTAGCTTCTCTCTATCTGGACTTCAGATAAACAAAAATATCTGACGTGGTATTTTAAGGGAAAATACTAGCTAAAGTGTGACAGAAATGGTTAGATAAGCAGTCATAAGGAGGATATGGAGTTGACTCTGGAGGAATATCTATCTACATATAGTGTTAAAAAGGAAAGTGAAAGGCTAGGAAGAGGCTATTGCTGGAGCTCCAGAAGGGTTTGCCTTTGCGGTGATCTTGTTTAATACTTTTATTAGTGACCTTTGCAGAAATATCAGCAAATTTCACCTGCCAATTCCTAATGACGTGTCTAATGTCTTTTAAAATACCAGTGGCTTCAGCAGTACTGTGAGGTTTACCTGGGAACCCTGGGGGGAAAAAGGAGGAGGGCAAGAGGGGAGAAGGCTAAATATTGAGGGAAGAAGGTGGAAGAAAAAAAATAAATGCTGTAATGAGTCATAGTTTAGGAAAGTAGTTTTTCGAACACAGCTGTTTTGACCATTTGAGTGGGATGGAGGGGCCATTTCAGAAGAGTAGCCTTCATCTACCCACACTAGCTCCTTAACTCCGACCCTACTTAATAGCTGGTTAGGTGATACTTAATTACTTCAAAATATAGCTTCAGAAAGTGGTGTATAATTTCTTGCATTCCAAAATGTCCAGTAACCTGATGGAAAGACTCTTGCAAAGTGAAAGACATGATTTCATACTCACTTATGCTGAGTTCAGCTTTCCCGATTTCTAACCAAGTGAGTTATTCATTAGGCTACTGGGTGAATATACAGCTGCTGCTGCCCCCGATCCTTACTGTCCTCATTTTTAAAGGAAAAGTCTTGTGCTCCCTTGGTTTTCTTACTTTTAAAGAAGTCCAGCTGACTAGCCTGGACCTGAAGTTAAAGGGAAGACCTGGTGGGGAGAAATGGCTGCTTAGGCTTTTGGAGCAGCCAGGCTTTGGTGGCAGATCCAGAAGTCCCTTTTGAGTTTGCTGCCAGCCTTTTGTGCACAATGGCTCTTTGCTTGGCCCGTAGACCTCATGCATCTCCTGCCTGACAGCCTCTGAGGGGTTCTGTGCCTCTTCCTACCCAGACAACAGAGGGTGAAATGAGGATACTGAATCCCTTCTGGTACTCATGAAACTCATCTGCTGATCACGCATGAGGATGTCAGATGGGACAGCGTTGCTTTCTCTGAGTTCACACTGCCACAAGCTGCTCCAAGTAATCCCTCTCTCGCTCCATAGAGCCGGGCGACATACTGGATGTGATGGCTTGCCTGCAGCTCGTTCCCACTGACTGCAGCAGGCATCGGGGGGAAGCAGAAGGTTACGATGGCACGGCTGGGTGCCTGACCTCGCCATTTCTGGGTTTTCCTAAGGCTGAGTTTTGGAGGGTGAGGTGGGAAAAAAAAAGGCATGTTCTGAACGTGTGTAAGAGAGCACTGGCTACCTTAACTGTGTTTTAGTGGGATTTCTGCACTGACAGTTGAGTGTGGTGGTATTTCCATTTGCTATTAATGAAAGCACTCGAGGCCAGTATGCAAATTCTTTCCCACAAAAATCATCTTCTCTGAGAATCTCCATCAAGAGCAGATTTGTCTCCTATGTGTGTAAATATTGAATTTTCACGGAATTCAAACCTGCAGTTCCTTTTCTCAGACATTTTGCTTGTTGTCTGACAGAATATCAATAATTAACTGTGAAGTAGTCACAGTGAGAAACAAAACTATGAATATTAACTTGGCAGGTTTACTTTTTAATTGTCTGCCCGAAAAGCTACCTGTGCCATTCCTGGCTGGAATCTCACCCAGTATTCCCATCTCTTGTACGAATAGTAATTAAAGAATTTTCTTTATCCTGAGATCTTGGAGGCAAACCTGAAACACAGCAGACAAAATGGTTTATGCTCGGAACAAAGAGCAATGCTATGAGGGTTGGAGACCTGCGGCCGGGTGGTTCACTCTCAGATGTGGAAGCTGGCCAAATTTCCCCAGAGGCCTGGCCTTTCCGCCACGGTTCCATGTCAGCGACTGAGCCCAACAAGTGTCAGGAGGAATTCAAATAGCAGAATTGATTGCCGGGAATGATTTATGCCTGTCTGCCTCTCCTCGGGTGGGGAAGGTTTGTTTAAATTTTGCCCTGCCATTTTGAACTGGCTTCAGACATTTCTGAATTTATTGGAAGTCTCTGCTTTTCAGCCGTGGTTCTTTTCACCAATAGCTTTACACTATGACATTTTACTCAACTAGCTTGTAAAGCCAGCTTACCATGAAAGTTTAAACCTGGTTTTCTTAAAGAATACATTTATCTGCAGTAACATGAAAGCTGTTCTCAAGTCCTACATGATGTGGGTTTTGAAACAGGAGTCTATTTGATTTTAAATTTAAGGGGGAAAATATTCTTTTATCCAACTGAGCCTTTCTAAAACATAACCTTTTCAACATGTAAGCTGCAAAGAAACCCTTGGATCCAGGTGCATCTGAACTGTAAGAGCATCTAGAATTAGGACTTGGTTGAAATTTGCACTTGGCTGCTATATACCCATCCAGATGCAGGTCTGCACTGCTCCTCCCTAACTAGGTCTTATTCTTCAAAGTACAAGTAAAGATTCTACATGCTGTGACATAGCAACATCATATTTTGGTTTCTCTAAGTAGAAATTTTATGTTTTGCAACAGTCTCTTGCCACCCGCTGAAGAAAGCTGCAGAAGTTATTGTAAATAAGCACTGCAGGGCAGAAGTCATGGCTAGATGGCAAATATGACACCTTAAAAGCTGGCTGTGAGTTTTAATTAAAAGTTTGGTTGATAGGTGTTACCTGTCAGTGTTGCTGATTTTGGTGAAAGGACTTAATTTGATCAGGAACTTTGCTTTTACAGACATTGTGCTGTTTTTAAAGCTTATTAAAAGCATTTCTAGATAGTCAGCTGTAACTTGATCATTCTTTTATAAGCAGATATAGAACTTATTTCTCCCTTCATAAAATAATCCTGTACATTAATTTATATATTGCCAGGAGGAATTTATGTGCACTTAGCACTTCTCCTTTAATATATAATGTTTGAAAAACCCCCCAAAGTGCCTTATTTCTTCTATCACTTATTTACCTTCTTATGTTCTGAAATGTCATATAAATTAAAAAAAGAAAAACACTTCTTAAAAGGACTTTGATGTCAGCGCAACAAAGATGACATTGCCCTTGTCTTGTTATCCCACAGAGTGCCATAATTGCAGTATTTTCATTGTCTAGACCATAGCTTTATTTTCAAGCATGCCTATTTTAGTTCATGTCCCCTTATAATTTGTTGTCAAACTTCTCAGCACAGATGTATAATAGTCACTATTTTTACTGCAGCAATATCCAGAAGGCCTGATGTACTTTGGGCCTGTGTGGTGCTTGATACTGTATGACCAAAAAGACACAGTCCTTGTGCCTAGGTATTTTTTTCTAAATAAATAAGTATAGGAGGTATAAAAGTGTGGATTGCAGTATTTTTTGTGTGTTTTAATTAAACTGTTCATGCTAGTTTTACATAAGATAATCAAAAGGCTGTCAAATAATCTCATTACATATTAAAGGATAACTCTGTTGCTCAGAACAGGAAGAATTACTCTGTTCCTGTTGTTAAAAGGTCTTTTCTGCTCTGTGTGCTAAACTGCACCGATGTCAGCGCATGGCGATTGAAAGCAGCAAGAATTGCTCACATGTATCCAAAGGCCGCGTTTTTCTCTGAACAGTTAACACAGATTCTTCAAAATCTGCTTGGATTTCTCTGATATTTGTAGTATTACAAGGCGATGGTACAAAGCTGATTCACGCCGTGTATTCAGTGGCCAGTTGACTGCACAGCCTTGGCTACAAGCCACCTGTAAGCTCCCTGCCATATTTTTCAGCCATTTGGTCCTTAACCGCCTTGCCTTGCCTCAGAGGGCTGGAACAGCAGCTCTGACACAGTCCTGCCAGACACCCAGAACTGCCTGGAAAAAGGAAACTGATGAGCCTTGTGTGAACTTCCTCGGTAATTGCCCTTTGCTGATGTTTGGAGAGCCTGTTGCAGAAACAAACCAGCTTCTTCATTCTCTCCTGAAGCCAGTACGGAGGGGCTTCATGAGTAGACTTCATGCAGGGGAATGTTCCTGTTAAGTGAGTACTAAAGCTGTACAGGGGTGGCGGCTGCTGTTGACACTGCAGAGACCGAGCCCAAGAAGATAAAGGAAGTAAAAGGAGCAAGAGAAAGATAAGAGAGGGAAGCCAAAGAGGCAAATTAAGTAAAACAGAGGAAGAAAATGGTGAGGAAAGGCAGAGATATGGACGGAGAAAGGAGAGAGAGGCTCCAGAAGGAAGAACAGACATAGAAACACTGGGACAGAAATAGCAGCTGTAATTGCTTTTCAGCCAGGAAGGAGCTGCAAGCTCTTACTACTGAAGATGTGTACACAGCCGCAGTGCTGTATAAATAATGTAGTATTAGGCTAGTCCGAATATCGACATCCCTTACTGTTTTTCCTGCTAAGAAGGAATGTGGAAATTCAACTTTAGAAAGTAACAACTTAAAATATTTCTGTGACAATGCAGTAAGCCATCACTCAGTAGAAAAGTAAAGTAATCCTACATGACTAAATAGTCTTTAAAGGAATACCGAAGTAGGAGAGACAAAAGCAAATGGGAAGAAAGAGACAAAAACATGTTTTGTAAGATATCTATATATACATCTGCATGTAGTTTCTTTTATGTTCATTGTGTGTAACTAAACATGTACAAGCATGCTGTCATTAATATTACCTGCTCTCATGGATGTTAATAATACCTGATGTCTTGATGAAATAAAAATTGTTGTTAAGCTTTCCTAAAAGCTACTGGGAACTTTCTGCTACAAAAGCATCTGATGGACTTTTGAATGGCAGATGAAGTGCAGTCACTTACTTAATTATATCAAATGAGTAGTTCCTCTGAATTCACATTTTCCTCTTTGAAAAAGAGATCAAGGAAGTTACCGTATGCCATGTTCCAGAAGCAGGATGATGTTAAACTTCATTGTAAACTATTGCTGTGTCAGGCCCCATGGCTGAGCCACTGTAAATACCTATGAGCTCGTGAAAAGTACTTTTAAAACATTTAGTCCTGTAAAAAGTTGGAAGGAATTTTTGCAAGTACTGTTACGCACCAAAAAAAACGCCAATAAGCTTTTTCTGGAGTAAAGGAATGAAAACCAATGGAGAATAACAGTGACAAATCGGTGTTGAGGCAGCATGAGAGAAGAATGGGAAAATATGGAAAGGGACCCTCCAAGTTTTATTTCAAGAGAGGAGAAGCCTATTCTGTTCTTTCAAGATGACAATACACAGTGAGAAATGCATGTTAAAACACAGCAAGTCTGTTGTACGTTCATTAAAGAAAAGGAAGTGCAGTGTTTTAGGGAGCACTCTTAACAGCACTTCTGTGTCATCAGCACTGGACATTGGGTTGGTTTAGAAGTGTGGCAGCACCCGGGGCTGGCCAGGGGTTCAGTCAGCGATGGGACTAGGCTCAGCACCGATGTTGGGTTTAACTTTCCTGCTGTTCTGCAGAATAAAACACCGGCACATGGAGCACCTTCTTGGCTGAGGCAAAACTCTACTTACTAGAGAGGCAACACGCTGTCAGATGCTCTTCTCTGCAGCTTTTAAGAGCCAGCCCAGTGTGTTGGTGCTTGCTGGTGGATGTGCTGGCAGAAAGGTGCTCCCTTGCTGGGGTGAGAATTGTTGTGCCTGGAGGAAGCAGGCTCCCAGTGCTGGCACCACAGCCGGCAGCAGGATGGTGAGACACAGCTGCCTGCGCTGCCACTGCCATCCATCCTGCTCCTGCACAGCTGGAGCGGGAGGGAGTTAGTCCTCAGCCCTGGGAGAGCTCTAGCTCTTGCTCTGCTACCTTAAACTGAATTTAAAAGTGAAAAAAAAAAAAAAAATCTGCCTTTTGCTTAACTGCATGCCTTAAATGGGGAATTTTAATAATGTGCCAACAGCAGCAGTTTGGAGTATCTTACTGAGGAAAAGGTCACCGTGCCCATAAGTTATCCTAGCATTTGATCAGTGGACTCTTTTCCAAAGACTTTAAGTCTCATTATTCACTGCTTATAAAGTCACTTGAGATATAAAAAGTCTTTTTATAGTAATGAAAGAACTCCCGCAATTAGCCAGAAGGCAGCCATCTATCTTTTTAAACTACTCGGTTCGGAGGAGACTGGGAGTTTCAGGTGTCTGTACGTGGAAGGATTGTTATGACAGTGATAAGTGTAACATTCATGTGGTGATGCCAGCCATGGCTGAGTTCATGGAAGGCTGGGGGTTTTTTTTCAGTAGTGAAAGAGAGACTTTTTTTGTTAGTGAAGTGTAGAATATGATTCCCTGAAAAGGTGAAAAGTGACTACACATTATTTAGGGAGTACTGGAATCTGCCATTCAGCCATTCCATTATTCTTTGGGAATTACAGATGATTAAAGAATGTCGTTAATCTTCTAAAACTTTAATGGCAGCTACCTTTTGATGTGCCTCTTCCCTGATAAAAATACATACCCTGGAAGAGAAATTGGAGAGTAAGCTTGTGGTAGAGCAGACACTATGAAGTTCACAGGAGAATACAGTGTTCAGTGCAGGGGCTTAGAGATAAAAATGATTTTTTCTGAGCACACACACTGGCCTTTGATTGTATTTTTCCCCACCATCAAAGGGTTGCTGTATGTGGTAGATCTCATGAGAGATTTATATAATGTCTTATCCACAAATAGAAAAAGTTTGCAATGATTAATGTAATAAATGTTGATCTAATTATATCAAGAAGTAACTCAACGTATTTTATGCATGCGACAGCTAGTTTAGTCTTTATTGCCCTCAGGCAGAATCGTAATATCATCAGAAAAACTGTTTGTCAATATTAAAAGCAATTTACGTAGTAAATACACTCCAGCCTTGTTACATCACCATCTGGACTAGTTGAGCATTCCTGTTGGTACCAGGAGGTGCTGGTGAAGGCAGACCTCACAAATGTTCCCACTGTCCAGCTGTCACTGTGGGAGGATGACAAGTGCCAGCGTTCCCACCCTGCGGGAAGGGGATAGGTTCGGTGAGGGGACAGCGGGAGGTCTTCATGGAGAAGGGTTCATGAAAGGAAAGATGGAGGGTGCTGGAATCAAGAGGCACAAGATAAAGGAGACCCCGGGGAGCAAAGAAGGGTCCACACTGAAAGGAAAAGACAGAGTAAGAAAAGCAAACAGCCTAAGAGATTGAGAGAGACCAAAGGTAGCAAAGCAAGGGAGAGGAGAATGACACTTGAATACCATCTGGAAGAGGATGCAAGGAAGACGGCTACAGCAACTAGTCACGTGTCTGCCAGGCAAATTGAGGGAGTCAGAAAAGAATAGCGGCTGCTCACAAATGCATTTCTACTAACACTTGTCTCTGGGCAGCTCACTATGAAACTAATGCAATGATTCTTAAATTTAATTTCACTCACAAACCAAGAGGACTGCCGATAACACAAAGCAAGAGAATTGCAGGTAATAGTATGTTCTCTCTTTCAAAACTCAAGTGAACCTTTTCTGAGCTGTTGCTATACTTTCTGAGCTGAGCTTTCTGAGCTGTTCTGATGTTGTTGAACTTGAAAAGGACTTAAAATGCATTGCTCTAACACACAGTGAGGAGGTGGAGGGGTATTCTCCAGTTACACAGACTGCCAAGCTTCATGTTATGAAGTGCAGAAATTCAGGTCACATTTTGGCCACAGGTTAAAACTGATAGCTCAGTAGTGCTTTTAAATTTGTTGGAGTGGGCACAGTTATCCTGGAGGTGTGAATTATAGCATGCAACTGTTTTTCTGAAACACGTCTCAAGTTGAGGGCCCAGTTCCACAAGGAGACTTTAGGCATGGAAATATTAGGTGTCTCCCAGGGTGGACTTTTCCATACACCGTTAGAGGAGATTGAAATGCTGAAAGGTGTTTGTAGTGAATGATTGTTGTGCCTAACCCAGCCAGCTGTAAGCAGGCTATAGGCACGCATCTGAAACACCATCCTTTTCCTATACTCAATATCTTAATTGAAATTAGGTAGTCAGTAAATTTGAGATTTAAAAGCCCAGACTTTCTCCTAAAGGTGGAGGTGTTGGGATCTTCAGTGCTTTCTTTTCTTACAACGGACTCACCTTTTCTTTCAAAACATGGAGCATGATTCTGCACACAAAGTTTTGGGAGATACTTCTTGTATTAGTGGTTTCATTTTAGTTAGAGGTGACTGGGTAGAGAAGGAGAAAAAGATATTAAACTAGAGTTTGTGTTTGTTGGAGAACCAGAGTTGCACAAGCACTTCTGTATTAGTTACCTTGCTCACTCGTTTGCCATTGTGATGACAACTATTTCTCCATTCCTTGTACATCTACCTGTGTCACTTTTTCCATTCTTAGTTTAAAATCTTTGGAATTCCCTAGGATAGCTCATTAGACAGTACTTCCAGGCAGTGTCCAGCTCTTTGCTGTGGTCTTTTGGGGTTGTGATGTGCTTCATAGAGACGAATTGCAGCTGCCAGACCTGCCCACAGATGCACTGATTGTGATGGACAACTCTGACAAAATAAAGCATCATCTTGAGGTCAGTTAAGAGAAGGGTGCTTTTTTCTGACAGCTGCTGTTTAAATAATCAAAATTTCTGGGAAGTCACTGGGTTGTTTCCATCTGGAAGGAAGCTGTACAGAGTGGAAACAGGTATATTTCTATGTTCTCCCACTTTTTGTAGCATTTATTTTGTCTTGCTTAGGTTATGGCTTTTAAGCCATAGGCTTTTCAGCCACAGTAGATTTCTGCTAAATACTGGGAAATGGAAGTGGTGCTGGTTACACACAGGAAGATTCACAGAAGGCTGCAGTATTGTCAAACCAGCTACACAGTCTATTGAACAGGACAACCCTCAGCTCTACAAGTAATGCAGATGTAATCCTCATTATAAGAGACTGTGGTTCAGCCTGAGGAAAGCAGCCAGAGCCTGCGTGCTCAGCTGCTTGCGTAGCTTTTAGGAGGGGTGACAAGATTTGGTGATCAGGGCAACAAAGGACCAAATGGGAACAAGTATCGCTGAATTCGTCTGGCTAAAGAAGAGGAAATGTCATTAACCAGCATAATAAAAGTTGTCCTTTTACTGAACTTGCCTGAACTCTGACTGAGATAGTGGTATTGGTAATGACTGAATTCGCTACCTTTTAGATGAACTTGCTCAAGCAAATGCAGCTTAGTACTGAACTGTAACCTGAAAGGTCAGCATGTTGAATGCCCTTTCTGTAAATGAGCTATCACATTTGTGTTAGCAGAAGAGTTGCAGTGTCCTCTCCAGGACACATGTTACTAGTAGCTCACATGTCTTGTGCCCCCCTGTACTGCCTGGAGGGCCTCACAGCTGGTGGCTCTCAGCGATGGAAGTTTTCTGCAGTCTGTATGTGGCAAAAGCTGTAAGTCTGGGAGGAATGTGGTATGTTTTTGTTCTTTTTCTGTGGCTTGCAGTTTTAGGGAGGGCTCAAATTCCTGTCCTAAAGAAGGACTGGTCAAACTAAGGGACAGTGTTCCATCTTTTGTGCCAGTTTGCCATCCAAGGATGCACCTAGGGTGTAGTAGCCTGGATGTATTTAGGGCGAGGGACTGGAGGTGAAGAGACTGATGTGATGAGAGCAAGTTTAGCACCTGTCAGGTCAGAGGCATCTTCTGCATGGGTGTTGAAATCTCCTAGGACAGTGAGCCCTGTGTGAACTCCATCGTCATGTCAGACAGCATCTCTGTCATTTTTCTGGGAAACCCTTGTGTCTGGACATCTCTGCTCTAGCAGAATGCTCGGGTTATTCTTCCCTTTGCCCTTACTGATTAAATGGAGGGTCTCCAAGGATTTTACTTCAGCAGAGCTGATCTTAAATTTCAACTTGCATATGCTGGCTATTTGCTGACGATAGGAGGTTATCTTATGAGCTGCTAATGTGACACCTTTTTTGATGGTTGCATTCACATGACCGCACATTTTTTTTTTCCTTTTTTTCCTTTTTCCTTTTTCTCTTAGTATGGGGGAAGTAAAAGAATACAGGAGACATATCAACATTTCTGTCCCTCTTGATTAAAAAATTCTGGCCAGTGCTAAAAGAAATTATCAAGATCAGAAAAGTGTTAGAAGACAAGGCTATTTCATTTAACTCACAGGGCTATTTCATTTAATGGTCACAGGCACTTAAATTCTGGAAGTGGTCTTCACTGAAGGACAAACATTTATTTATTTATTTATTGTCTTTTTTTTTTCCCCAGAAATCGAAGCACAAGGGTAACCTAACAATCACTTGCCTACATTTTTTAATAGTCAGTGTTATGTTATTTAGTCCTATCCCTCCTTTTTTCTCTGCAGTCCACCTCTGTGTGAGCAGGAATAAACCTATGTACAGAGGTGCTGGCATTAGAAGTGGCAGTTGGCCAGTGTCAGTTGACTTGCATATGAAAGACAAAGCTTGTTTGCTTGTTTATTTTCTGACGCTAATGCAGTTTTGCATGTGGCTGGATTCAGAGCAAGAATCTAAAGGGGATGGCCAGGATCCAGGCAGTGGCCACCAGTCACTCTGGGGGAGATGTTGACAAGTTTCCCAGACTTTCCAGTGTGTCCAAACCGAGGGGGAGAGTGTTCATTAAACAGAAGCTTAATCTAGCAGGGCAGGAGGATGGTTTACATGAGAAAAGATATATTCTTTACTTAACATTCACAACTTGCTTGTGGATTAATTAGCCCATCTGCTACAACAAATGTATTCCCATGTCTTTGTGTTGACTGTTAAAAGTGACTGACTTCTCTATCTACTTAAAATAGTACCCAGGATTCCACTGAAAGTAACCTTTCCGAGGCAAGGAATTTATTTAATCATCCACTAAGAACCTGTAAGTGGCTTGCTGTAAATAAGTGCTCGGCTGTCTATGGCTCCCAGGGTAACTGTATGCGAGTGTTAAGTTGGAGGATGATGCAGAAGGTAGAAAACCCTTAAAGAACCTACGTAAAGAGAGCTTCCAACCCCATCTGTAGTATTGGCTTTAGGTTTCAAAATAAATTCTCTCTTCCCAGCCCCAAGTGGGCAGGACAGCTGCCAGCATAGAGTAATTCAGCTATAGATTTTCTTCTGAGAAAGGCAGCATTCATAAATTAGGTGACCTTTATGCAGATTGACAAAGTGTGTTGATGAACTTCAAGTGACAATTTAAACAAGTATTGGGTGTTCGAAGTGCTTGTATTTCGTAAGAAACCAGCATAAAGGATGGATTGTTTTTAAAGTCTTTAAATTAAATAGCCATTTAAATGAAAATAGAGGTCAGCCATAGGTTCCCAGGATAAATGAAAATGTGTATCTTTTGTGATTTTTCACACTCATGTGATTTTAAAATATTATTATTCTTTAGAAATAAAATTTGCATGTAAATGGCATTGTTGTGAATTGATGTCTATTTCCTCAGAAAAAGTGGTAAGTACTGACTGACGTGAATAAACAGAGCTTCTGGTTTTACAAAAAAGATCTAATAATATATTTTATATGCTATCCAAATATCTTTTTGCTTTCCTGGTGTGGATCTGTGACAAAATGGGGTCAGCTTGTGCCAAAAAACATGTGGTTCAGCTGGGATACAGAAGGATTGTGTGTTTTGTACTTGAATAGGGGGAAAAATTGATACAGTGCTACGTGGTATTTATTCCCAAGCATTTGCTTTCAGGAGAAACACCATATAGTTATCCAAAACTTTAGAAGTATTAAAAGGGATTTGGGAGGCAGCAAAGTAATTTTTCTGTTCCTCAGGCCTTAGGAATGAGAGTTACTCAGAGGGCCTATAGGATGCTCTTGTTAAAAAAACCTGCAGAAACCCTGCAAAATTGTGTCCTTGATAGGATCTGAGTCAGAAACAAGAATGAAGCAGGGCCTGGAACTGAAGAGTGACTAGAAGACCCAGGCTCGAAGCTTTATCTGTAATTGCCTCCATTAGAGGGGGCTGAGCCTAAACACCCTGGCAGTATAACTTGTGCTATCAGAGAGGGTTTGCAGAAGCTCCCTCCTTGGGGAAATTTCTTTTATTTTCTTATAACATAACTTTTTCTTTGACTGTTCTTGCCCTTCTTCTTATATCCCAATGATATTTTTCCATGTAATTTAGACTGGTTTAACCCAACATTATAATTTGATGGATGATAATTTAAATGATGAATTCTAAACATAAAATATTAACATTTTTGGCCTCAGTCATCAGAAAAACCGTACATATGCATTAAATAGAATCATAGGATCATAGAATCAGTGAGGTTGGAAGGGACCTTTAAGATCATCAAGTCCAACCATTGACCTGCCCTGACAAAAACCCCTTCTAAACCATGTCCCTAAGCACCTCATCTACCCTTTTCTTAAACACCTCCAGGGATGGTGAATCCACCACCTCCCTGGGCAGCCTGTTCCAATGTTTAATAACCCTTTCAGTGAAAAAATGTTTCCTGATATCCAATCTAAACCTGCCCTGACATAACTTGAACCCATTTCCCCTTGTCCTATCCCTTGTCACCAGGGAGAAGAGGTCAGCCCCCATCTCTCTACAACCTCCTTTCAGGTAGTTGTAGAGGGTGATGAGGTCTCCCCTCAGCCTCCTCTTCTCCAGGCTAAACAACCCCAGTTCCTTCAGTCGTTCCTCATAAGGTTTGTCCTCCAGACCCCTCACCAGCTTCGTAGCCCTCCTCTGGACACGCTCCAACACCTCAATGTCCTTCCTGTAGTGAGGGGCCCAAAACTGAACGCAGTACTCGAGGTGGGGCCTCACCAGTGCCGAGTACAGGGGGATGATCCCTTCCCTAGTCCAGCTCACCACACTATTCCTGATACAGGCCAGGATGCTGTTGGCCTTCTTGGCCACCTGGGCACACTGCTGGCTCATATTCAGGTGGTGACCAAGCTAGCTGCTGTTCATATTACTTGATCCCAGTCTAGGCTACAGTGCTATGGTACTTCTGGGGATCCCAGACATTCAGCACAGGGAGTTTTAAGCTTTATTATGTATAGAAATCTGTTCAGATAATTTCTAGCCTTCACATCACCACATACAGAATCAGGGCTACCTAGAAAGATCACCTGACCTTTGCATTAGTGGCTGCACTATGGTGTAGTTGTTTTGAATGTCCTCATGGGCAACACGGCTGCGAAAGCTCTGCTTCTTTGGAATTTGTGGCAGGGGAAAGCTGGTTCTACCTGGTATTCGAGCATGAACTCTGGAAATTTACTGAGTTGATATACACATGTAAATTAATGGTCAGCTGTATCATAACCATCCACATGACTAGACAGGACTATGGTTATACATGTTGCCTCAAATATGGCATTTTTAATGGCAATTGCTCCTCTTGGCAGGCTTAAAAATATTACTGAAGACTGCTGAATGGCTCTTTTGAGTTTGCTGGTGTTGTTCTTGTTTGCATGTTTTTCAGTTTTTGACAAGTTCCAAAAATTTCTTGAAGGAAAGAGTGATGTAGCAAAGCAAGTTTATTTGCAACCAGGATTTGAAGACATTGGGGAAAAGTCAGTTATGAGGTTTGTCCCATTTCTGGGGAGGGATTAGACTTAGTTCATTAAGCAGAAGTTTTATGACTGCACTGTCTATGCACCAAAGGTAATTTGGGCATGAACTTGCAACAGAATCCTATTTCTGATTTTCTGCCAATTTAGAGATTTTCCCAGGGATATACATTTTAATCAGGCTTTGGTACCCTTAGATATTCACATTTCTTACTAGAAAACCCTGCCTTTCTATCCTAGCACAGGTTCATCTCATCTCCACAGTAGCTCACAACAGTTAGGTCCTGTGCAGCAGCCAAGGGCAGTCCCATTGCTCTGGAAACAGCAGAATGGTATTTTCTGGGTAAGGATGTTGCACAGTCCCTGTGTCCAAGGGCTTAGCTACTGACTGCCATTGACAAATTAGCCTGTATATTTTGAGCCGGCTCATACTTGGCAATTTTGCCCTGAACACCTGAATTCACATGAAGCATCACCCAGCCTTGCAGTTACCCTGTTTAATACCAGACAGCCTCATCTAGACTGGGAGGAATTTCCTACTTTGTCTGTAGCAGAGAGAAACCTTACCACAGTCTCTAAGTTTTGCCAAGCTATGCTGCATTTGCAGCATAATTTTCTCTGGTTTATTATTCGTCTGTTTGTAGCAAATTATTTCTTCAGTTTGTTTGATTTAGATTTCTTTTTCCTTAAAAGAGCAGCAGCTGACTGTGTTAGTCAAATCTTCCTATCTTTGGTGTTAATGATTGTATAATGGCCACAGCAGATAAGTGACAAACCATTGAAAATTGGCCTTGTTTCTTTTTAGACACCAGAGACATGTTTATTGACATCTGCATTAATAACAATGCTGTGCCAGAAATCCTGTAAAGCAGTTGCGTGCCATAGAAAATGCTGAAATTGAAAATTAAAGGCACCCCTCCTTTTTTATTTGTATTTTATGAGGTAAATAGCATGAGAGAAATAATTTTAAATGTCCTTTTTAAATGCTGTAGTTTCTTTGCAGTATTCAGATTCCATTGGGACGGTTATGGAAGAGTTCAAATAATTTCTAGCAAAGATTAATTTCTCCTCTCAGCCCTCTTGCATGGTTGCAAAAATAAGGTCCACTTAATGTCAGCACATGGCTTGATGTACTACACAAATAATTCATCCCCCTATATTTTACACCCATATTTTTATGCTGCCTTTTCTCTTGTGAGCAATCTTTGATGTATTTTTCTCTTTTTCTCTAGGTCAATGGGAAGGACCTCTCCAAGGCCACTCACGAAGAGGCAGTGGAAGCTTTTCGCAATGCCAAGGAGCCAATTGTGGTTCAGGTTTTACGACGAGCCCCAATTAGCAAAGCTCATGGTAGCTTTCAGGATGTTCGGCTTGTGGATGCCAGCACTCAGACTGACATCACTTTTGAGCACATTATGGCTCTGGCCAAACTGAGACCTTCCACACCACCAGTTCCTGATATCTGCCCTTTTCTACTTTCAGACAGGTATGGTTTATCTTCTCCTGATGTTTACCTGTGGGATTGAGGCATTGCAATCGTAGACTTGTAGTCTTCTCTTGAAAGAGTCTAAGGAACACTGTAAATGTTGTTGATAACCGTTGTCCCATTTGGGCTTTAGTGATGGTTTTCCTAAACTCTGCTCATGAATTAGAGTTCAGGAAGGAATCTTGGCCATGTTTACTTTGTGTTCATGTGCTTGTTCATTCAAAGCTAAGCCCTAGTCAAGAAAAAAACCACTAAGTTCCTAAGTACCTTCTTCAAACACAGAAGGAGCTGTCTTGTTGCTTTCTGTTCTTCCAAATTTCTTACCAAAAAAATCATGGAAACAAGTTGTTTAATTTAAAAAGTCCCTTATCAAAAGCAAAACATCCAAAAATATAGAGATCAAAAGTACAATTTCACCTTTCCTATGGCGAATGATATGAATTAAATTATCCCTCAGATGAATTCTTTGAAACTAAATTGAATGCAAACACCAGCAGGTGGTGCTTATACAAAAACAGGGTGTGGGCTTCTTCTTCTTCAGACTCCATCTCATGAGTAACATCATGAAGTGAAGCCTTCTGTCTGTAGCCAGACAACATATGATACCACTAGAGTTTTCCCACTGACTTCCTGGCATGCCATGTATCTCTGCAGAATTGATGCTAATGGAGAACATACCACTTTTGACTTTGATGTAGCTCCATTTTTAGAAGCTCTAGGTAAACTGGGTAGATGTTTGTCTCAGAGAGAACTTGCAAGCCAAATGCTGGATTGAGCCTACCACTTATTACCGCACAGCTAGGAAAATGATATGTGTATATTTTTGAGTTGTTACTGGATATTACTAAACTGTGTGCTACTGTCATTGAAGTTCCCATGCCCTCAGCATGGGGAAAAGTTTCCTACCTCTGATAAGACAGATCTACACTGGGTGCTGTGTGGCTGGGATACAGCCTTGGGTCTAAAGCTGTACCTAAGTACGTGTTGTTAAAGACCTCATTTTTTTGTGCTCCAAGCCTCTTTAACAGTGCAGTTTAGCGACATTGTTAAGTGTGTAGTTACTCAAATGCACTTCACCAGCTTGTTATCACTTTAACAGAAGAGGATAATGCAAGTTGTTTTATGCAAGTTCTTGAACAATTTGTGAGCATGGTGTGGGTTGTTGATTGTGGACATTCAAGATGTTACAACCATATAATTAGTGAGTTGCCCCTGGCCATGAGACAGCACGTGAATCTGGGGTTAGGTACAGCTGTGAGCATAAGGAATCCCAAATTGTCACAATTAAGTAGTTTGACCCAAAACAGGCCCTTTTAAGAAATCATCCTGTGTAAATCTGACAAAAGATGAACCCAGCAAAACTCAGCTGGAGTAAGAGCTTTTGAAGTGAAAACAGCCCATGCTACTTGTTGGTCCAGTTCCTTTCAGGCTGTCAGGCCATTCAAAGTAGTGTTCCAGAGATGAGAAAACTAAAGAGAAGTGTGTGTGTGTGTGTGCGTGTGTATCACTTTTTGATTTAAAAAACCCTATTCTCATTTACTGTTGTTGTACTGCTTTGTTCCACATAGCTGCCATTCTCTTCACCCAGTGGAGCATGAATTTTATGAAGGTAATGAGTATCTTTCCAGCCTGCCTGCTGATGCAGATAGAGCAGAGGACTTTGAGTATGAGGTAAGATCACTGGCACACTGCAGACTCTCTTTCTGTTATTACAGATATGGTATTTGCACAGCTGATAGCAGGTTCCTCTGAGAAAATTAAGAGTGGGAATACTTAAAAAATCAGCATCAAAGACTGTTTTATTTTATACCTGTGTAATGTCACAGGCTTTACTGGGGTTAGGCTACACACGTGAAATGTGAAAGCAGAATTTTGCAGTGGGTGGCTACATACAAGTCCAGGAAGCTTATTAAACATGTTCTCTCTTTGTGCAGTGCAGGCTGTAACTCAGATGCTTTGCTTTTGCAGTTTTAACACTTTAAAGCAAGCCTTTCCGAAATTAAAAATGGTAACTGGAAGCTTAATTGCTTTTTTCCCCCTAATTTTAAGAATTAATTGGCCTTGTATCTCATGCCTTAGGGATCAGTCTTCCAGATACTTGGGTGTGTGCTTGAGTGTTTGTAAGATCAGACTATGACTGAAAATTAATGTAATTTCTATTACTTTCTCTTCGATATTTGACATTGTAAGTATTGCAATTATAAGAAATTGTGGTCTGTACCACAAATCTCCCTTTGCTGTTAATGCATTGTACTCTCCAGTGACAATGGTGGATGTGTTTCTGAGTCACTGGAAAATCATTATGTGAGGCTTCCCAAAATGATAACATGTGATTGGTGATGTTGCTCTTCATTAGATTTTCATTTCATTATTCTAAATAGTTGTCTTGTCTGCCAGTCATTAGCTTTTCATGTTTTCCACTATCATCCAGTAACAAAATATTTGTAGGGGCAGGCATACGAAGCAGATGGTTCTTTTTATTATTAAACAGTGCTGAGTCTTTGCATAAGTTCAAGTTACTGTATTTTAAATAAGAGTGATTATAAATAATTAAATGTCTTTAATACAAGAGTAAAAATACCCTCTTCTGTTTGCTCTACCTTAAGAAACCTTTTTAAGGGTTTCATATAACTGGTTGACATTTGGAAATGAAATGAATGGCAAAAGCTTTGGCAAATATGCTGTGTGTTCACTTTTATTGTGTCTTTAGCAGCTAAGATGCTCTATTGCAAATTCAGCCCATTGTCCTTTTCTTCTAGCAGATTGGGAATCTGAAACTCTTCCCTCGGGAAGCAGAACAATCAAATAGCATCTACTTAGTGAATCTCACTCAGAACAAGCAAACTTTTATTTGAACGCCTCAAAAATTCATTGCTAGGGATTAGGGAAATCATCATTTCTTCCCAGTTGGGTTTTGGTGTGATATCTCACAGTACAAGAGTCTCAGAGCTTAAGTTCTGTTTTGACTCCTCATGTGTAATGTGATATTAAATTTCTCTGTCAAGTGTGTTTGTTTATGGTACTTCTTCCTGAATGTAATAGAAACTATTTTTCTAGTAATATTTAAATAAATTAGTAATGTAAGCATCTAGAAAGAATGTTAAAAAATTATGGTTAGATCAAAATAGTTTTCACCATTTGATGAGAATATTAGTGACATATTCAAATACTAACAGATTTTAAATTTGTAAAGAGTCTACCTGGTGGAATCAAGTCTTCTTTATGACCATTATTAATCCCTAATAATAGCTGGCATAAGTATTGTGACAACGGCAAATGCTTGGGCAGGTTCTCAGTTGCCTGTAATCGCTACTAATCACACCACTGTAATCATTAATTTGCTGTCAGCTGTTATTTAGTTGCCCGAGGCAAATTCACTGACTAAAATAAAGTGTTTCATATGACATTTAAATAGGGAAGGAACTGTCTAGCTTCCTTTGAGAAGAACGCTTTCTACTAAATAAGACAGTTTTGAAGGAGAAACCAAAATATCTCAGAGCCTTTCATTAGCAGAGCTCTAAATGTGAAAGGCATTCCAAAAATTTAAGCCTGTATGGTAATATGAGGATTTAGGTAACTCATTTGTTGTATTATCTATTATTTAAGGTCCTTATAAGACGTTATTAAGCTTCCTTGCCATAACTAGGTAGCTGAACAATTGAGAGCATTATTCCTAGAGATACATATCTCCATCCAAAAAAAAAAAGGCTCACAGAGGACAAAGTCAAAAGGGATTTACTGGCTGTTGTTGCTGATCCAGGGGAGAAGCAGCAGGCCTGTGAGCAGGGGAGAAGTTATGGTCCAATGTTGTAAAGTTCTCTACAACTGTATTGGCTTAGGTGTGCCCTGCTGTGACCACTTAGTACCACCCTTGCCGTGAAGTTTTCTGGCCCCTTGGTTATGACAGTGTTACTTTTTGTGAAAGAGATGTAAGAAGTAATTATTTTTTTAAAAAATAAATTTTCAGAAGGGTTGTTTTTGTCCTAGCCCAGCTGCCTAGCCTGATTTCCAGCATAGCTCCGCAAGCTGCTGTGCTGTGGCGGCAGAATCAGGGAACGAAAAAAGGCTTAAGCACTCGGGAAGTCAACTTTTAAAGTCACCATTATCCATCCACCATCTAAGGGTGCAGCAGCAAGAAGGTGCAAGAGGGTGCGGAAGCTCTGCTTATGACACTGAGAGCTGCAGGCTGGGTAGAAGAAGCACAGAGCCTTCCCTGTCTCCCACCATGTGATTTCTTCTGCGTTTATGGGAAAGAGGTTTATTGTTATTACTGTGCTTTCTGGAGAAGGAGGATTGTATCAGTGCTCCCTGATTTTATAATTGGTTTTTTGTTTGTAACAAATTTCTGGTGGGAACCTTAGCTAATCTCACACGGCAAAAAACCTGCCTGGTGTCAGGAGTATGGTCCAGTTTCCAAACGGCACATTAGTGTTCCCATTGTACTAAAAGGATACAGATAGCAGCTCATGCGTCTCCGTGGCAAACTAATAATTTTTAAATAGACTCAAAGCCAAATCTGGAGATTTCAGAAAGGGACTGAAACAAGATTGGTTGTTATTGGCCAAGAAGGGCAATAACATCCTGGCTTGTATTAGAAATAGTGTGGCCAGCAGCGCTAGGGAAGTTATCATCCCCCCTGTGCTCAGCACTGCTGAGGCTCCACCTTGGAATACTGTGTTCAGTTTTGGGCCTCTCACTACAACAAAGACATTGAGGTGCTCGAGTGTGTCCAAAGAAGGGAAGCCAAGCTGGTGAAGGGTCTAGAGAAAGTTTTATGAAGAGCAGCTGAGGGAACTGGGGTTGTTTAGCCTGGAGAAAAGGAGGCTGAGGGGAGACCTTATCAGTCTCTACAACCACCTGAAAGGAGGTTTTAGCAAGGTGGATGTTTGTCTGTTCTCCCAGGTAGCAGGCAATAGCACAATAGGGAAATGGCTTCAAGTTGCACCAGAGGAGGTTTAGATTGGGTATTAGGAAAAATTTCTTCACTGAAAGGGTTGTCAAGCATTGTAACAGGCTGCCCAGGAAAGTAGTTGAGTCACCATCCCTGGAGGTGTTTAAAAGACATGTAGATGTAGTGCCGAGGGACATGATTTAGTGGTAAATCATCAGTGCTAGTTTAATGGATGGACTTGATAATCTTAAAGGTCTTTTCCAACCAAAAAGATTCTATGAGTCTAAGATAGTGAGCAGAAAGAGAACTAGAGCAATATCTTGTTTCCTGGAAATGGTTTGTAAGTGAAGAATGCATCAGTTCTGAGATGCAAATGCTAAATACTCAGCCAAATTAGGAAGTAAGGAAATAAGATGACTAGCAATTTAGGTGCTGTAAACAAGAATGTTTTCCAAGAAAGGGAATGTCCTGGAAAGCTTTGATCAGCTTGGAACTTGCTTACAGATATGTGCTGGCATTTAAGTACCTGAGTTACTACTATAAGTAACAAACAGCAGGATCACATATGATAGCCAGCACTGGGGATATGGACCTACGCTTGCCAGTGGATTTGGTAGGATTAGACACTTACAAGACTCTTCTACTCCAATTGTAAGCTAGAAAAACCCAGTGGGTTGTGCTCAGATTGTCGCAGCGCAATAAACTCAAGCATGAGCCAATTGTCTTGGAAGGATGAAATCCCTGGGAGGCTCATTAGGCTCCAAACAGTACCATACTTTAAACAAATGGCTGGGAAGCTGGTGAAGCTGGGGGATTGCTGATAGCCAACTTGAGCATCCTTATGTTGCTGCTGCAAAACTTGTCCTAAAAGGAATCCAAATTGTTGGTAGATCTTGAGACAGGGGTCAGAGCCAGCATCAGTCAGTGTTGGCAGAAAGAGATCAAAAGATTTGCAATTCTGGCATAGCCAGATACCCATGAGGACTTTTAAGATAAAGCAGGAATTGACAAATTTGTAAATGCTCAGTTGGACTTACAGTCAATATCACTGAAAGAGAGCCAAAGAAATTCAGGACAAACCCACCCAGTCTGGCTGTGGGTGGCTGTTGTGCTGCTGGAAAACATCATGTGGTGTTAGAGTATAGGTCACACTATCTAGTTACTGATGAGGTGAAAGGACTAAAACCGTCACAGCCCCCAGTAAATCTGTGTTAAACATAGCTCTAAAATTTGTTCCACAGATTTGATCTTGTAAGAAGAGCAGAGGATACTGGTGCTAGAAAGGAGTAAACAAGCTAATGGATGTGCATTTCTTTAATAACATTTTTGAACCTACTATCTAGGAGAGAGAAAGAGCTCATACTTGGTTTGGAATGTTGACTGTATATACAAAAATTTAAGGCGACAAACTCAGTTAAGTGGTGGAACAGTGAAAAAATTGATCAAACACACACCATCACCACCACCCCCCCATCCCCCAAAGAATGTTGTAAAGGCAAAGCTGGATAAAAGAAAGCATCACTGATGTCTGGTCCCATATATTCAATCTGAGGACACTGCCTTTCAATAAGAGGGGCAGAAGAAAATATGATGTTACAAGCAAGAATGAGCAGATGGTGTCATTTAGTTAACAGGTCCTTATCGAGGTAACTGTTGTTGTTGCATATATGAAGAAGAGTAGACTGAAGCTTGCTTTCAGAGTTGAGGGGTTTTTTTTGGAGGGACGCTGGATGACAGTTGATGTGGATGCGCGAAGGAGACCAGCATAATCGCCTGAAAGACTTTCCAGCTCTGATTGTTCTCAGTTTCAGGCAAAGGTATAAGTGATTGCTTCAGTACAAAGGTATAGTCTGCAGGAGCCTGAAAAAACACATCAACGGTCTTCTGTGACAGGATTAGGATTTTCAGAGAGCAGAAAGCAGAATGGCAGCCTGATTGTGTCTAATGACTCCAGTTTTAATGCATGCAAGTGCTGACAGATTGGGGCAATATGAATACTAGTACCTGGGAGAAGTTGCAAAGGGTTGAGTTGACTTTATATGAAATTATGAGGTACTCTGATGCTCTTCCCTTAAGATGTTAGAAACCATTGAGCTTTTTTATTTTACTTTTTGGCTCAAAAAGTTAGTTCATGTCATTAAATCAACAGACAACCACATGAGGCATGTGCAGTTGAAGTCTTTCTTTGGTCAGCTTTTATGAAGCCTTTTGTGTACAGACAATGAAAGGGGCAGAGGTCCTGCAAGAAACAGCAGCCACAGAAGAGTGTAGTAACAGGATCTTGAGAAAAAGCCTTATGAGACTTTTCCTACCTGATGCTTCTGTGAAACTTGGAGGCTGAGCTAGAAACTACACATATGCAGTTTTGATTCCTCCTATAGTCTGGAAAATAGGACTTCTAGAAATTAGAAGATTCATATGAAGGAAACTTGACTCCACCATCAATATCTCTACTACTAAGCAGAGCAAAAGGGTTGGTTAGTACTCTTCAGTTCATGTTCTGCTTTGTACACCCAAGGGACAGATTTTCAGTCAGAATAAGGAAATATATGTGTGTGTTGAATGTAAGTGCTGATTTATGGTTATGCACAGCCATTCATTTAAATGTTTTGATAAGTATTTGCACTCATAAATCTCTTAACTGTAAATGTAGATTAGTCCTTTAAGTTTGCCACTGACCTGATCCAAACCACTGAAATTGCTGGCGTTTCCTGTTGACTTGAGCATTTCTGGATCAGATGCTGTCAGCTGTTTCCACAAATCTCTAAAAAAGGGCCTTGCAGAGAGAAAAGCTAGAAAACTTTGGGAGTTGGCCATGAGTATGGTTTTGTGTAGACCTCTTCTCACTGAACACTTAAAACTCCCATTGGGGAGAATTTTATCCTGTTCTTTTAATTTCTCTTACCATATCTCAGCATTGCCGCAGATGGAATGCAGCACTCATGCATTGGTTTACTCTTCCAGTTACATTCATCCCATCGTGGCAAGGGAAGGTTGGTATTTCAGGTGCAAATTTGAATTTCCTATTTCTGTCATATGAAACTTTTGAAGTGATTGATTTTATTGGTATTTTGTTTCTGTTCAGAACAAAAGAAGGAGTAGTTCTGTTCGGATTAGCAATCTGAGTGAGACTGTTTATCTGAATAAAGTTACTGGAACGTATAACTATTTGTGGGTTGAGGCCCTCATGGGCCACTGAAGAGTGGTCTCCAGAGACTTTCTGAAAGACCCACCACTGCTGTAATAGGTCAAGAGAGACCTGCCTGCCCTGTGAATTCATGTTTAAGGCCTTTTCAACACATGGATTATTTAACCACTAAACCAAACAGATCTGCCTATCTTGTAAATACATATTTAGGGCCTTTTTAGCATGAGGATTACTGAGCTGATAGCCTGTAACAGCTCCCTTCAGAGCTGTGATAGGCCACAAACACCCCTGTGCGAGCATTACAGGCACTTGCAGCAAGGCAATTGGAGCTCCTGGTTCAATTTCTAGCACCTGAATAAACAGTTTTTATGGAAACAGCTTCTGTGCACACACTGCCAGCGCCTCTGATCGCTGCAGTCAGGCTCTTTTGTTTTGTTACCTGAGGAGTGTGTCTGTACAAGGAGGCTGACCCAGAAGATGGATGTCTAACCATCAAAAGGGAAAGCGGTTCTGAGATATGAGTTTTCCAGAATTTCCTTGCACATAGCATGGAATTTCTTTGTACAGCTATTAAGTCATGAGTTTTTGTTTAATAATGTGATGGTGTCAAAGGGAGAGAGAGAGAGAGAAATCCTGTCTTGTGCAGGGATCACTCAAGCCAAGTTGCAGCCACATTCGGGTAGGATGACAGTGATGTGAAGGAGCAGAACCACTATAATCCCTCTGTGACTTGCTATCAGGTTGTGCTTCTTTCTTCTGTATTTCCTACTGTGACTGGATTCTTATTTTCCTGAACTTCTTGAAACTTGGGATGAATCAAAAAAGAGCCTTTAGCAAATAAAAGGTGTTTTTTTTAATTCATCAACCACCAGATGTAATTTAAAAGAGAAGTCTTCAAGAAATAAGGTTCCTAATAAGAAACGTGGCCGTTACAGTGTAGAAGAGATGAAATGGTGGACATTGGTGGTCTTTCCATTGTCATCAGACCTTGCTGGTGTGGTGAGGGGATTGTGAAAAGGCTTGCTGGTAAATGCGGTGTAGATTTTTAATGGAAAAGCAGATACTTCTCACCTTATACGTGAGCAGATTCATGCCTTACGTTATGCAGCTGCTGTTGTGTGAAGGGACTGGTCTGGCAGCTCAGAGTGGCCTTAGATAAACTGGGACTTACTCTGTTACGTTTGTTTTGTGACTATCAGTTCATAACTGCCTGGTGGTTATGGCTGAATCATGAATACCTTATGGTATAGAGACATTTTACTGACACCATTATTCTGAATATTTGTGTCAATTCTTAATATTATATAGCATCTGCTGTTAAGAAGTATCATGAAGGAAGTGAACAGCTATGTGTGTGCCTGTGATCGATGATCTTGGTTGCTTAGGAGAGTCTGGTGTGAGGGGAGTTTTTGCATTCCTACATGTCCTATCATACAAATCCAGAGAAAAAGATGGACTGTATTTTAAAGCTATTAATTGAAAAGCTTGTGAGGAAGTCTTCTGTACTACGAGTTGTTTCAGTTGGACCTGAGAAAACAACACAATGATCGAGGCTTCTGAAAGCCTTCCTCGAGATTTTTTTCTTTTTAACTCAAAAGGAGTTCTGAGCTGCTAACACCTGGCTTGTGATCCAGCTGACTGCCACTACAGACTGAAAATGGAAAAGGTCGCAGTTAAAATGGAGAAGAGGCATTGGAATATTTTCTCCTATAATACTTTGAATAACGCTGTGTTTTCAGTATGCATTTGGTGTACTAGAACATATGATTATGTGTTTCACTGGCATTTTTATTTTTAAAATGCGTGTGAATTTAAGTCAGCATAATTTACTGTAAGGGTGGTGAGGCACTGGGACAGGTTGCCCAGAGAAGCTGTGGCTGCCCCATCCCTGGAAGTGTTCAAGGTCAGGCTGGATGGGGCTTTGAGCAGCCTGGTCTAGTGGGAGGTGTCCCTGCCCAGGGCAGGGGCGTTGGAACTATGTGATCTTTAAGGTCCCTTCCAAATCTAGCCATTCTGTGATTCTATAATTTACACATAGACAATAATAAATATGTCACTTCTCCCCAACAGTGGCCAATCGTACACTGTAAATGAGCAAAATAGTGGTAAAAAAAGAGCAGTCCTTTTCTTTTACTTTTTCATACATCTTTTAAGAATTGTGGCCACTTTTCAAATATAAATTAATTAAACTTAAAACCATTCCACTGAGGTTCTTCAGTGTTACTATGTCCTGCTTTGCTGCAGGAACTCACAGGCAGGTGAACTAAGGACAGTCGTATTGAGAGAGCTGCCAAGTCAGTCAGTGACAGAACTGGCAGTAAAACCCAGGAGCTTTTACTTGTAACGTGTCGCTTTTTTGGCTGTTATATCACTCTTCTTCCTTACTAGTGATTGGATCATTTAGATGGAAGAGGATGTCAGGGTGGTTTCTGCCACTGTTGTTTGTTAATTTTGAGTGCGTTACTCTGTGTCATCACAAAATTCTGACATTCAAAGCAGATGAAGTTGCTGTCGTCTCACCTCCCCTAAGTAATGAATATCCCAATTCAGGGATTTGAACTGTGTCCAGAACTTCAGAGGATCATGCGAGTGGGGAGAAAAAGACACAAACTAGCATGGGCAAATTTATCAAAGTTATTACGATTTATAGTGTTTTAAAACAGGAGGAAAATATATCAGGTCAGTGATATTCATTTTGTTTCATGATTTCATGAAAGAAACAGAGGGTTACTCCTCACTTCACCTGAAAGCTAATAAAAATTTTTCCTTGTTGTCAGAGCTTATGTTTTGCCAGGAAAATGAAGAAAAGTGAGCTTACTCTAGCAGCACTTTATTGTTGGGCAACATTACAACATATGGTATATGTTTTTCACTTAGTGAAGGAAGAGAAAGGTGCTGGCAATATTTTCATATTTCTGGAAATCTGTGGATTATAAATCATCTGTTTTGGAAAAATGCTTTGTTTAGACAGTTTTTGTACTATTATACCACATACTTCCAAATATGCTTTAGAGTGAAAATGTTTCTAAGGGTTTTATTAATACTATTTTTCATATGCCTTCTGCATGATAGTTTGTGTGATATGGCTTGGAGACATGGAATCTAGCTGTATAGACAAAAGATGGAAGAAAATTATTTCTTTTACATATTCTTTTAAAAACAACCTAAGTTATGTTAACCAGCTTATTATAATGTCACTATTTTAAAGCATAGTATCCTAGGAAATTCAAGAGCGCAAGAAGCAAGAACTGAGTCCCCCTAGCAAGAGGGAACCTTTTACAAGAAAATGGACTTTAAACAAGGTTTCAATATTATGCATGCTGGGCCTTCAGAGGAGAAATCAAAAAAGCAGGAGAGGTCTTTTCTCTGGAAGTTTGCTTTTTTATTTAATGAGGCAGCTCTTCAAAGAGAATGTGATAGTCATTCCTGGAGGGCATGGTTTGGTGAGCAGGAATACAGGTGAAACTGTATTGTGCATCAAAAAGCAGATGATGAGTTTGCTTTGTATTTCATCTCATGATTTCGTCAGTCCAGACAAGTATGTGTTTGGGGGTGGAGGACATTTCCATGTGTGACAGAAGTTTGAACAGCTGAAACTCAGCATGGATATGGTGCCCATAGACCTCATTTTGATGCCAGGAAAATAAAAATGTGGTTAAAAAGTCATTGCCTATCACTTCATGTGCTTGATTTATAGGCATATATATGTGATTAAAATTTGCATATTTCAACTACACATATTTTAATATGCATGTATCTCAAAGTAAACAAGAGTATGGGTGGGATGGGATTTTAGCTTAGTGCTTTCTGAGATTTTCTAATTTTGTAAGCTCAACTTTAAATTTAGCTTTTTTTGTAGTGTTTTGCTTTTACTGTCTCTGAAAGTCATAAGCTGAATTACAGGAAGGTGTGTTTCTCCCAGCTGTCTAAAACTGAAAAATTATGTTTTCAACTTGATTTTAATTAATATTCCAAAATAGCCTTCACACAGTTGTAGATCAAGGCTGTCCAAACGTGTGGAATGGTAACTGGTTAGGAGTTTGAATCTACAGCTACACATTCTGCTGGCCAGATAAATGCTTGCTGCAGCAGATGTTGGCACATCTGTTATGCCTCCCCATTTCGATTGGCTGCCTGGGTATTTAGAAAGTGCTGATGAGGCAGATAAATCTTCTGACACATTTCAGGCCCAAAGCAGGCAGGCAGCAGTAATAATGATGTTTACAGAGCCAAGTGCTGGGCAGAAACATTTTGAAATGCAATAAAAATAAAGTATGATTTTACCTGCAATAGGTGAAATGTATTGTAAAAAGTAAAAGCTAATTATGCCAAGTGATTCTCAGCTGATTTGAACTGCAGTTATGACAACCCATAAATCTCTGGACTTTGTGTATCTAAGGTTTGTTGGCTAGAAAAAGGTACCAGCTACAGTTTAGGAAGAGGTCTGAGCTATGAAAGGGCTCTTTAATAAACAGGAGAGTTGGGAATCGGGTTTAGAATCAGCTGCAGCATAAGTGTTTTTTGGAAGGGGAAGAGCTGTCTACCTTGAAGTTCCTGATCTGATCATAATTGTTACTTTGAACAGGTTTTCTTCTACCCTTTGAAACCTATCAGATTTGATTGTTTTCATACTGTCAGAGTCACGAAAACTGCAGATATTGGGGTCTTCTCCTGAGAAAGTCTATGATACATCAAAAAGAGCATTCATGGACAGAGAAGGGTGTATCCGACAGTCTCAGGCCAGAGTCTGGTTTCTAAGTACATAAAGCTTTTGCAGGTGTTGGAACGCTTCCAGACCTTAATCTCCAGCACAATGAATGGCAAACAGAAATGTAGAAATCACTGTAAAGATTTTAGCACTGATGTCATGTGCTAATATTGTCTCGTTCCCTTCAGTAGATGTCACCACTAAATTTTCCAAGTTACTTTCAAGTACCACTGTTTGATGCAAGTCCAGAAATTGCAGAAAGAGCCTCTTGTAGAGGGGCAAAGAAGTGGATGCTGATTATATGGCTGATGTAGTTGGTAATATATAGTATACAGTCTGCAACATCTCTGGACAACTCTTCCAGTATTTGAATACCCTCATAGTAAGAAGCACTTTGCTCACAGTTGGAATTGTCTCATGTGACTGTCACTGTGCACCTGCAGGAACAGTCTGGTACTTGAAAGAAGCAATAAGATCTCCTTATTAAGAAGGTACCTCTCTTCAAAAGGCTAACCGAATGCAGTTCTCCCTGCATTCACAGGAGGTGTGCTCCAGCCCCCTAATTAGTTAATGAACTTCTAGACAGATGTGGGGTACTGCATTTCTACCTGATAACCAAGGTTCATTCTAACATTTTATGTCAAAACCATTTTCATTGGAAAACAGATTGGGGAGCAAATTCTGAAATGCCCCAAGACCAACAGTTATTGACAAAAATTAAAGTTTAAAGGGTTTCTTTCCCCCTCACCTCCTATGTAAATGGCTCACACCAGTGATTCCTTAGCTGTACATCTTATTTTTCAATGTTGAAGCCCAAAGTGTTTCAATATGGGGGGCAAGTTAAGAGCTTTAATGAAAAGTCAGAATTTTTTTCTTCAAATACATGTAATAATAAATCTCTTTCTTTTATTTTTGTCAAAATTGTCCAAAAGCAAAGTACTCCTTTGGGATATAGAGGCTGTGAGCCAACGTGACAGTTTAGTATATTCACACACACTGCACAATGGAATAGTTACTACTCCAGTCTGCTTATCTCATTTTACCATAAGGTTCAGTTTCTGTCTTGTCTGTGCTATTCCCACCTACTTCGTTCCATGAGAAGAAAGTGAGAATGTAGACTCTAAGATTAGTGAAAAGGAAACTCTTAGCTGCATATCATCAGCTAGTTAATTATCCTTTACACTCTTCTGGTATCCTTGCAACTTCACACTTATATTGAGTGAAAGACCGAAAGTGAGGACCAAAGCTGACTGCTGAGAAATACTATATATAAGCAGTTCATCGTGGTTCTCTCTGCTCAGAAAGCAAGAATTCATAGTTTTCTCAAGTGCAGAACGTACCAGAAGGGGTGTTGGGTCTCAAGCAGATGAGAACATATATGCATATATAACATAGGAAAATATATGTGTATAGTTAAGTACTTCTAAGAAATTAGCATTCATACTGCATCATGGGTAAAGGACAGAAATAAAGAGAACAAATAGGGATATGCTAGAATTAGGGAGAAAACTAAGGCCATGGCTTGTTTGAAATAACAAAGTATTCTGAGGGCGTTCTATTTTCCAGTAAGTGTGATCATCCAGACATTAGGAAAAAAAGATGTTTTTTAATAGCATTTAGGGTACTTTATATTTACTTCCCATAAGGGTTGATTTTTGGATTGATCTTTTTGACAGAGGTCTGAATTATGCATGCTAGCTAAAGGGGGAAAACTAAGGTTCGAGTGGATTTTTGTGACTTCCTGGAGGATATACTGACAGCAGTTGAGCCTTTTGCAGCCAGGAAGCCTGTAATCTGTAAAGGATTTTTTCCCCCCCCTCTTTGACTTCCTTATGACATACACTCACTGAAGTCCACCATGTGTCTTTAAGCTCGAGGCTTAATATATCCTTTAAAAGCAAGTCAGAAAGGCCACACCAAGACTGTGAGGCCCACAGAATTAAAAGTTGTGTTTATCTCATCCCCATATGCTTAGACCCTTCCTCCCACTGAAACGCTAAATTTGTTCATAGCGCAGTGATCAAAGGTTTCTCCCATTCACAGTCCAGCTCCATCGTTGATCCAGCCCAACCCATTCCCCCATCTGCTCCATGACTGCTCTACGCCCCCTGTCCTCACCCGTTGGGAGTCTCAGATGACGCTTGGGTGTCTTCCTCTTCCCACTCACGGCCATCAGACTGTTACCGATCATCACACTACTGAATATGCACTGGCAGGCTTGCCATGCCTTAACTTACTCCATTGTTTGATTTCATACATAGAAGTGTAGCACGCACCAAAGATTTTCTCTCCAGAGCTGCAGGCAAGGAGTGAATTCCCATATCCAGTGGAGCTTCTTTATTATCAAAGTATTCATCAGCTACAGGGCCAAATTCTGCTCCCACAGTTGCAAGATGATATATTATTAATAGATGCCTATATGTCAGCATATTAATTCTGGTTTTTTCTGCTACTACTCTTTTTTTCTTTTTCTTTCGTTCTTTTTGACACTGGTATAATTGTCTACAGCATCCTGCTGTCCCAGAGCATTCTTTGTCTGGACACAAAGCAGCATGTGGCTTTAAGTGTAGCTATAAAGCAGGGATCAGCAGGAAAGTGATTTTTTTTTTTTTTAATATTTCCTATTCTATGTTGTATTTGCTTTTGGATTATCCATTTGAGAAACGTTTGCTGATATTTTTTCTTTCTGCTTTGATGTAGATAGATCTTGTGTCAGAGATTCTTAAATCTAACCAGACTTTAAAAAAAAAAATGAGGATTAAATGAGACTTTATCCTATAAGGTAGAGCCCCCACCCCTTGGACAGAGCATTGTTTTTCCCCACCATGTGAAATGGAGATAACCCTCTGTTTCTTTGTGGTAAGCAACCGACCAAATCCATTCTGGCAAATCTGTCACCCAATGTGATTTGTCCTTTTCGATGCTGTTTATGAGAAGTCAGGACAGTCTTCTGTCAAAATTGATAAGTGAGAAGGCAGTGGGGAATGCAATTTTATTTGTAGCAGCACAGCTGCCAGCAGTTCCAGGTTGTTTACATCTAGGCTGGCTCTGTCTTGCTCCACAGCTTTTCTATTTCCATCCAAATAGCCCCCGAGTACATTGTGGATGTGCCTGTCTATGTAAAATCTGCATAAGAGAACATACTGGGAGCGTTAGAGAAGGGGAAAAAAAAGAACTTATGTCTTTAGGTTGTTTTCACAACTTGAGAATGTCAGTCG
Organism: Rhinoptilus africanus; assembly: GCA_013400135.1. Lineage (NCBI taxonomy): Eukaryota > Metazoa > Chordata > Aves > Charadriiformes > Glareolidae > Rhinoptilus > Rhinoptilus africanus. Next base: position 583,966 of record VXBO01006695.1, read on the forward strand.
CTTTAAAAGCGAAATCTTGAACTCTACAAAATCTCCATAGGCATTTACAGAATGGGTTCTAAAACTAAATTATAATCTGCTGAAGTCCTGTGATGCTTGTTATGTTCTATGGTGAAGGTACTAGAGGAGTTAAGAGCTTTGTTTTTCTGATGAAGGCATTCTTTTTCCAGTGGAAGTGGCCAGCGTTTGTAAATTAAATCCACTATAGACATAATACAAGTTTATTCATTGTGGAAAGGATGCAACAGGACCCTGCAGTGACCTGTGAAGGGGAGGGCAGTTTCATTACATTCTGCTTCACGCTGAATACTTCTGCTACATAGCCTAGAATTTGCCTGTGTTACATAGACATTAACATATTTCCTGGAAAATCCTTTTGACGAGAGAGCATAACTCTTGATGGTGTTAGGATAGTTCTCAGGTGTAGGAAGCCTTTGTTTGCCTGTGGTATTACTTGCCTTTGGTCTGGCAGTCCCCGGTGGTTTTGATCTTTTTTTGTTGGTAGACTTAGGAAAGCTGCAGTAATGGGCGTTTCCTCTGTATAGTCTCTTCTGTGATCTGTTTCTTTACAGTAGCCCACCCTAAACATACAGTTATCATAGAGGTAAAGTGAGAGAGGGGTTTTATGTTTGGCTGACCTAGCTTATGACAGAGGAACTTTTCTAGCAAACTGGCAATTCTTGTCTCCTTTTGCCATTTCTCTTTGTTATGGTTTCAGAAACCCACAACAATTTCTTGTCATTTACACAATTACTCTATCACCCAATGACCCCACCCCTCCCCTCCCAGGAAGGGGAATCAGAAAAAACAAGGAAACCTGTGGGTTGAAATATAAACAGATTTAATCAAATAATACTAAATAATTACCATTAATAACACTAAAGACCAATATTGTTCCCATTTCGAACAAAAAATATACAAGGATACACCAAGACCTTGAAACCCACATACTATATCTGTCTATAAAGTAAACATTTTCACAAATTCAGGCACTAGAGTCTTCTAAAAGTGCAGTTTTCCCTAGCATTAGAAGAGAAATTAGCCCTGTGTCACTCAAACCAGGACACTCTTTTTGCAGTTATTAATAAATAATTAGTCTTCTACATGGTTTGTCATTAGAAGGTAGAGTCCAGAGATGGCTGTAAATGTCACTGCTCTAGTTCTATGAATTGTGGGGTCATCTGACACTTTTGCTTTCTCATTGTAAGTGTATATCCTATCACTGTGTTTTCAAGAGTTGCAATTGTGCTCTTAAATTAATTGTTTGTTGATTGCCGAGGGAGACTTTCCTCAGTGTAACTGACCTACCTGGCACACACTTACACACAGATATATACACATTGTATGTACCTATATACACATATACATAAATTTAAACACACATACTACCTCCTCTCTGCACACACAGACACATGCACACACAACTAAACAAATACTTAACACCCACCCCAAGCCTGAAAACAAAGTATCTACCTTAAAACAAAATGACTTTGTTAAATGTACATTGGAGACACCACAAACTGTCTTCATCTGAAGATAGGTAGGTAGCCCATAGGAAAAAATAAATTCATCATATTTACAGTAGATTGTCATGATGATTTCTACTGACACTAGGATTTACACATGTTTTTTCTGAGTTTCCTCAAATTACTTCTGCTCATTGTTAAAGACATAACTGCTAAAAAAAATCTAGCTAAGAGAACTGGAAACACTATTTGGGTACAGTGAAATGTGATACTTCTTTGAAACACGAAGTCTTACCCACTGTACATGCTGTGATCATTAGTATGTGGCAATCACAACTCCTACTGCATGATACAAATTCAGAGCAGAAATAAGCGGTGTTTTAACAGGAAGTCTAAAGTACACCATTTATTTCGATGATGGTGCTTTTTTGTTGCAAACCCAGGCTGTTGTTTCCTCTATTTTATACCCGTGCTCATTTGCCATGTATGCTTTTAAGTAATCTGTAGTACCATTCTCATAATTTCTGAATTTGAGATAATTTTTCTTTTTAGTAGATTCACTGTTAGCTCTCTACCCTCCTAGGACTTCATTAGATTGAACTGTTCCTGTAAGAAGAGTGAAGGGATAGCTTTGGTTCTGTTTGTTTTATTTATTTTTATTTCATGACCAGAATTACTTGCCAATGATGAAAAGTGTGGAGCATATTGAAAATTAAATATTATAGAAGATAGCCATGTAAATGACCTGTGATTTGGCAGCCCGGAAAAGGTATATCCTTCCAGTCACGCGGAGGAAGAGACTGAGAAAGTGAATGTGATTAGTGAGATGCTGCCGGGATGCTCAGTCATTTGGAGCTCTGCCTGATAATGGTCCAGGTGCTTACATCATTCCCAATGATGAGATAAGAACTGCAGACTTGGGACTACTAAACATAATTATGAGGTTGAGAGCAAGCTTTGCTTGGTTTCCATAGTTTACAGAAACCGCTAGCAAGAAATAGATATGACTTTGCAGGACAAACTTTTTATAGTAACCCTGACAGAAAGTGTGAAGAGCAGCCAAAATTCAGCTATGTGTATAAACTAGAGGTTGATCTCACCCATAAAGATGCAGACACAAGATGATACTGAAGAATGAATCTTAATTTTAAGGTGTGTTTAGTCCCTGTAGCCCCTCTGCACTTCTGTTTGATGCTTCAAAAAAGTGACACTAGATGAGATGGATATTTTTTTTTAGTATAACCAGTTTATTAAAATAAGTCAGACCTTAATGTACTTTCTCAGTTAATTCTTCAATGAGTTATTCTGTAAGTACGCTGTTCTTGGCCTTTTGTGCTTCATTCATTCAGTTAATCATTATGTCAATTATGCCATTAGAAAGATGAACATTAAAACAGCTTCTCAGCTATTACTACAGGTAAAAAGGAAAAGCGGAGATAAAAGTAACTGTTCTTTTCTTATTTCGCTTTATTATATTGTGTGTGTGTGGGTTCTCTATTTCTTAAAATTTATGGTAAATACTACACTCCTTCACCTTGGATCATCAGGTATTGGATCCACCTATTTGCATTAAATAAGCCTTGATTTCTTCTGAAAGCGCAGTCAAGGCTAAAACACAGACTAACTAGCCTGGTACAAAGCCACTGCTTTACAAGTGCTTGTGAAAGAAAGAGGAAAACAAGGACATGATCATAAACCTGTCAGCTAAACCTTGGTGTATTTTAGCATTTGCAAACTCCTAGGTCATCCCAGCTATAAGGTAAATTGTGTAAAGCATTCAGAGCTCTGCCTGATAATGGCCCGTTAAGTGGTAGAACATAAAGGTGTTTCAGCTCACACCTGGGGTTTTTTGAGATTGTGCACATGGCCACTGATTTAGTGATGGGCAGTAATTCACTAATTGGTGGTAACTGCATTGTTCTGGGTGGCTATGAACATTACATTTTAATTTTTTGTATTTTTTTTCCTTAATGGTGCAATATCAGCAACTAGTAACAATTCATAATTGGGTTTTGATCCAAGAGGTACTAATAATTATCCTATCGTACAGAATAATTGCTGAACCCAAAGAGGCCTCTGTAGACTGCCTCTCTCTGAGTTCTTTTGCCTTAGGAAATATTACATTACTAGGTGCTTTGTAGATAGAATTTGTCAGACACCTTAGAGACTCGAGCCAAGATACAGCTTTTTCATACATTTTAGGGTGAAGATAAAGCATATCTGAATTGCATTGTTTGTTTCACCACACAAGGACTTTTCCAGACTGGAGCTTTTTGTCTTTCTTCTGTTGAAGTAGGAATCCTTCTCCAGTACACTGTGGTAAATTCCTTTTTTAAAGGAATTGGAGCTGTACGTGGCTCCTAATTTAAAACCTGGCAATTTCGTATTTGTAAATAGCAAAACTTCCCTTCTCCTTTCTGTCTTTTTTGTTTTTTTTTTACTTATTCAGGAGAGTTGTTTGAAGGGGAGAGGGAAGAAAGCACAGTTTTACAGGCTGGACTATAGTTCTATATAACCAACATGAAAAGCTGACATTCTTTTCCTGTAAAGATAATGGAGTTAAATGGGACAAGGTAGATGCTATTTAATGCTAAGAAATGAAATAGTTGGCTGTATCATAAACAGAACATGTTTAGGATCCTCTATCTTATCATGTCACAAGAATACAAACCCTGAACTGTGAATCACAGGTTCTGTTACACTGGACAGTAACGCTAATGAAAATTAATTTGGTATTTGACAATGTCTCAACTGAGATGATTTTCTCATTGTAATAAGGACCTAAATGTTAACTGAAACAATCATATGTGGTCCATTTAGGAAAAATACTGTTGTGTTTTCATTCCATGCTGTCCCTTCTAATGGTGTTACCAGAGTTCATGGGACCCATTACTCTGATATACTGTACAGGTGAAGGGAACTCAATAGCTATTACAATTTTGATAGTCTCTCTTGGTCCTTTTAGTAGTGTGCAACAGTTGCTATAAAGGCAGATGGGGAATATTGGAAGGATGTAGCGTGTTTATAATATTTCTACAGTGCCTTTCAAACACTCTGTAATCATTCATTCTTTTATGTCCTGCTACTCTGGTGGTGTTTGCATTTTTTTCTGCTTATAGATAAGGAAAACAAGTCACAAAAAGTCACATGAGGTGATTGCACCAAAGCAATTACAATTGAACAGGGAATAGGGACCTAAAGGCAGAAAAATTCTGGAAACCTGCTAAAAAATTGTCTTATGAGGCAAGATCCTACTAATTTTTTTCAAAATCATGATGAATTTGAGAAGGTAGGGAAATATCCCTTCCTCACCATAGAGCATCATCCAGGGAAGAATCTCCAGCATATGCCCAGTAATCTAAAATATAGCCAGTGATTTTTCAGAAAATTTGCATTTCTCAATCTTGCAACCAGTTGTATCTGTAAATTCATCCTCTGTCATTTGCAATGATAACCTTTTTTAAAGGTTTACTTATTAAGGGTTTCCATTCTGGAAATGAGATAGTGTGTTTCCCTACACAAATAAATTGCAAAGGGGATTGGGAAGTTTCCTTGTCAGCATAGTCTCAGGAGACTCCCAGTGCTACGACATTATCTTTGAACATGAGGTAGCCAAGTGTAGAGTTTACCTTTGTCATACTATAGAATAAATTTGAATAATTGATTAACTTTTGTTAGTTATACTGTTGTACAGTACAAACAGTAAACTAGTCTTACTGCATTTAACAGCCAGTAAGTTATGAGTGGAAAAAAAAGGAAAATTGGATATGGAATGAGATGAGACAATATTATAATGTCTGGCAACTGGACCCTAAAGCCTTTAGAGCTGAGGCAGTGTTTTTCTCCTTAAACTTGCATTGCACTAGAGCAGCCCAAGAGTTGCAATTCCATGGAAAGAATTCAATGTCTTTGCTAATGCTGTCAATGTAGTAGGTCAAATTCAGCAAAAATAATATTATCATAGGCAGCATCAGGGATTCCATGAACGTCTTATTCCCCAGCAGTTCCTGGGCAAGGGACAGATCAGTTCTCAAGTTTATTCTGAGTTTCAAAGCCACTCAGTTACACTGAAAATTCTTGTATGGACTTTGCAAGTCTCCTCCCAGGGGAAGGAGGTAGCTTGCTGTTCATTGCAACTATTTCATATCGAGCTCTAATTTCAGATGGTCAGATGATAAAAGAGAGGAAGGAGAACAAAGTGGCAGTAATAATAGGTTATTTTGGTAGTGCCTGGCTGTATGCATGGTTCATACACAGTGAAGCAGTCACTTGAGTGAATGGGACTTCCTGCTTACCAGGTAGTAATTTCTTCACGGATTTCTACAGGCAAGATAACAGGATGGGTTATAAGGTGAGAGTAAAAGGAAGGTGATGCAGGGGCTGTTTGGACACGGGCACTTACTGACAATGGAAATTGGGGGGAAATGAGAGAAAAGGGTGAGTGAGGCTGCTGTTTGTGAATACATGTGAGAGGTCACTTTGGGAAAGGGTGAATTGAGAAGGGCATTGAAGGTGAGGACAGAAGGATTGTGTTTGTGGAGAGACATTCCAGGATGGGATGTTCCAAATGGAGATGAGTCAGGGTGACAGGCCATGATGAGGCAGGAGCAGAGCTCAGCCACAGTATAAATGGGTTTAATAGTGTTGAACAGGAGTGGGGAGAGGATTCAAAGGTGTGCATGGCTTAGTAGAGACCACTGTAGAGTGGTCAGCAAATAAAATGGGGCAGAGTAAGCTTTCTGTGTGTGCAGTTGTTCCACCACAGGGTCATCAGATGAATAACTCTTGTCAACAACTTCTGGGTTGCAGTGAGAAGAAACTTTACCAACTTCCCCCTTAGGCTGTAATCTGTTTTCCAGTGTGTGGAGGGAAAATGTAAGGAGTTCAGAGCTCCTTTTTGCTGATAGAAGACTGTTTAAGGATGAGCACTGAAGGGTTCCTGTTTTTTTTTTCTAGCAGACCATCAATTTACTCCTTGTAACCTAGCTTTCAATAGGAAGACCCACTAAAACTGCAAACTGATGCAAACTTTTACAAGGTCTCCTTTAACAGCCCGTAACCTCATTTCAACAATTCTAGAAAGCCAACAGCCCAGTTGATGACATTTATAATCTACTTCTCTACCCCTTGACAAAAATGACAGTATTAACCGAGCCCTCCCTCCCCAAACTGGTGACAGCTCCTTTTTTGGTGTTATATCTCCTGAGGCAGACAGCCTGTAAACTGGTTTTCCATCATGGAAGCAAGTGACGGCCTTTAACTGGGAGCCAGAGGCTACAGCCACTACTTCATCACTTCAGAGGATGACCAATATAACCAGTTTTCAGTCCTTCAAGAGCATGACCTCCACGTCTTCGCTGTCTTTTCTATGCCTGAAGAAATGAGCTACCTTGGAAATTCACACCCTAGTCTTTTCAAAATGGGATAATCCTTATCCTAATTTCCATGTCTATCTTTTAACCAAATAATTTATGGTGAAACAATCTGAAGTATTGTCTTCACTGTGGCAATGCACTGAATTATTGTTCTGCCCACACAGAGAAAAGAAGCAGCAAGTCAAAGATTTAGCAGTTTGGCATTGATTTCTGTCACTTGGCAGCAGAATACTCTTCATGTTGAGAGGCGGCTGCCCCTAGAGTGCCCAAAAGAGGGGGAGGCTGTCATCTCCCGAGCTCTCTCCTCAGTCCCTCTCCTTCCACCATCTGTCTGTCAGCACATTTCATGAATCCCCAAATATTGTTTCTCACAGATTTTTAAACTGCTGAATTTTTAAGCCTGTCAGTTCAGTCCCTACACACAAAACCCAAAGAGAAAGCAACTGTATGTGTGTGTGTGTGTGTTTGCATGTATCTAAAGGGATTTTCAAGAAGGAAATTACATCCTTACAAATTCATTACTGCTGCCAAACTTATTGTTTCTTCTGTTTAAGACCAGTTGGGAAAAAAAAGACTCAAAAGCATCTGTCACAAAATGCAGTGTCAAATGCTTCTGACCGTGATGGTCCAGGTTCTGTGTTGTCTCAGTTGCTGCTCTTCTGTTGAAGTTGTTTCAGATCTGCTTGTTATATACAGCTAAATATTGGACTTGTGGGCTTTTGCCCTGGGAGATGATTTAATATTTTATGCAAAGTGGTTTTAAGTTTTCCAAAGATGTTTTGTCAACCCTGACAAAACACATGTTTGCATGCGACCAGGTTGTATCATGTTTGCTGCAAAAAAGATGTCATGAGGTTAATAGTGCAGATGTGCAATGAGAATGAGAGTTATCTGGAATGACTTCCATGCAAAGCAAGAGACGTCATCCAACTTCTACCTCACACTGAATATTACTTGAGTATGTACTTGAGTTTAGACTGAAAAACGTGGAATGTTTACTGGGCCTTTAAGTACTAGTATCTCAGTTGTAGGTATAAGTGGCCACAGCCATGCACAGTCATCAGACTATGCAGTAGTCAGGCCATGCCCCTTAGTCATTTAGGAAAGAGGTAGTAGTCCCAAGAGTACCAAGTACAGGTCTCTAAGCTCTGTTACTGGGCGGAGAAGCAAAAGCTGTGACAACCCAAGCACTGTGCACAGCAAGGGCTAGTGCATCCCAGTCATTTGATATTTGTCACTGATATTTGTCACCAGCTGGTTCCCAGAGATGGCTTTAGCAATCCTCTTGGACTCCCAGGATGGAGCCTGTGGGGCCATCTTCATTTTCCTTTGCTCTTTCATGCCCTAAATGGTTAAATTATTCTGCTCAATGAGCCAGCGCACACTGGAAGGATTCAGTTTGTTTCAGCCTGAAACATTCCTACAGCTTTGTCATAACAAACATTTTGAGACAAATCATCCACCAGAACTTCAAGGTCATTCCCGACCGAAGAAATTATGTTCAGAGCAGTCCTTGGGGTCCCTGTCCAGGCTCAGCGCAGGGAGACAGGAGGTCGTGCTGGCAGGACAATGAAAGTCAATGGATTTCAGCTTGTGCACAGCTCCTCATTTGCCTTGATTTAAAGGTCCCAGTCTCAGTCCTTTATGGTGTATTTAGACTTCCTTATAGGCCTCCAAGGGACTGCAAGCTCCTTTATTCCTTAAAAGTATACCTTGTTGCTGTAATTGAGGCCGTTTTGTTACTGTAATTTCTCCCTAATATTACAGTTCTAGTCAAGTGTTCTTTCCCTCTGGAGGCATCAATTATTATGGGTTTTGAATAGGCCTCCCTCCAGTACATACTTTCGCTCCCAATGCCAAAATCAGGTCACTGCAATTCTCTTCCCCAATAAAACATGGTCCTGTGTTTCTTCTTTCAAGCCCTATGTATAATGTGTACTGGCGACTATTTCCACTTCTTACCACCCTGTTTAAAACTCCTGACCTATTTAGGAAAAGCTAAAGAGTACTACAAGATTCATGGTATTTTCAGCATTTTCTTACTTTTCATTAAGACACTGAGTTTCCAAAGTCCAGGGTAAACTTTACAGGATTCATGCAGGAACTGAACCCATGTAGTTGTCTGTGTTGGTAAGAGAGCAAGGGAGCGAGCCATAGCAGTGCACTTCAGGAAAGATTTTCAGCTGAAACGAAAACGGCATGGGGTTCATCTGCTAAACCATGTGTGTGAACTGCAGGTTCTTCTGTAAGTTGTGGTATTTTGACACCTGGTCCCCACAACTCGATCAGACTCAGCAGTGAGTCCTCACTGCTGTGTGCCCTGTGCCTGTTTATGGATTAATCTGCGTGAAGCGTGGGTTTGTCTCTTATTTTTTGCACAGCCATGAGAAGCAGAAGCTGTAAAGCTCCAAATGGTACCTGCAGATTGCCTTTAAATATATACATCAACTAAAGTTTTCCACGTGCAACCAGACTAATACTGTGTGCTATCGGATTCATCATGCTTTATTACAATTATTTGTTTCACATTGTTCAAACCAAATGCAGCTTTGCATTTTTGTGAATGATTCCCTCGTGAAACCCTAAAGATGTTTAGCTCAGATGGGTGTATGTAGTAGTTATCACTGTGCCATCTGCCCTAAAACTTGCACTTTTCCTGAGATGCCACTGCTGGGACATCTGGCTCTAAAAATATGTTTTCTGCATCATCTCACAATTGAGGAGGATGCCACGGCTGTTCAGCTCCACAGGAGATTCCTTGAAGCATCCTTCTGTTATCTAACAGCCTCTGCAATGAAGCTATGGCACTAAACTGGCCAGGGAATGAGTTATGCTATTAATGGAAGGCTGGTTTTTTGCTTTATGGCTTGGATTGCTGTTAGAAAGGAGTGGCACTTGTGTGATGGATTGATTGATGTGTAGCCAGTCTGTCTGATATCCTGTAAATCAATAGTTGGGGTGAAGGGAGTAAAATGACTATGTAATATACTGTAAGTCAGCTTCTATTATCCAAAAGCAAAAAAACCTGCAAAATCAATGCACAGCTGTATTTCTCAAAGTTACGCATGTCCTGCTGAACTGTTTCTGTATGGCTTCAACCTGCAGTATATTGGGATTTCCTTCTTAATTCACAAAATATTTTCCCCTTTAAAGATGCACACAAAATACCATCTTGAGACTGGGCAGTATGAGTAGGTCACACAATATGAATGTGAGTATGTCCTACAGTACGAGTACGCCAGCAGCTCGGTGTTCCCACGTGCTACACCATTTTTTCAACCCTTGGCAAAAGCCACCATTTGAGCCTGTGTGTTTTCTTGTAGGAGGTGGAGCTGTGCCGTGTTAGCAGCCAGGAGAAGCTGGGGTTGACTGTCTGTTACAGAACCGATGATGAAGAGGACACTGGGATCTATGTCAGCGAGGTAAGGACATGGCAGTGGGGAGGAGCGTGGGAGATGCTGGTGGTGGATGACTGAACGTGCCAGGGAATGTTAAGAGCAAGTGCTCTGAGACCAGAGTGCAGAAGTGTCGGCCATCATCCAGCACGTGTCACTTCCAATTCATTTAGATTATCAGTTTAAATTATGTTGCTGAAGCATAGGTAATTATTACTAGTGAGTTTCTTTAATGTGAATGCTTTTAACTGCAGCATCATAGTTAGGGAGGTACAAAGCAGTCTGAGCGTGGTCTGAATTTTGGAATAAATCTTCTCCTATGTTGGAAATCAAGCAGAGTTTTTAAGGAGAAAATCACCTGCTCCACACCCTGGTTGCATTCTCCTCCTGACACAGCCTCGGTAACCATGGCAGTGGTTAATCATTATTTTATTATTTGTGGGTTTGTTACAATTGCGGTACACACAGAAATACCACAGGTGGATGGAGAGAGTATTTTGTGAAAGAAATATGTCAGAAAGACTAATAGGGGGTTTTTTTTGCTAGTCAAAAAATAGGATACTGGATACTGAGATGGGATGAATCCTCAGGTTTTCATTGGCTTCACCAGGAAAACACAGCATCCACCATATATCCATAACATAGGGTCAGTCCACAAGACTTCCAGGCACACAAGCCCCCTTTGAGTCTCCAGCCATTCAAAGAGGGTTGTTTTTCTAGATAAAACAGAACTCTTGTGAGGCTAAGGTCACTGGTGAGGACAAGCTCACTGGTGAATGTCCTGCATGAACAGTGCCCCCAGTTTGTCACTTCTGTGACATGTTGAACCAAGTTTGGACATTAGGAAAAGGTTCCTCACTGAGTGAGGTGGTCAGTCACTGGAACAGGCTCCTCAGGGAAGAGGTCACGGCACCAAGCCTGGCAGAGTTCAAGGAGTGTCTGGACGATGCTCTTAGTCATATGATTTAGTTTTAGGTAGTCCTGCAAGGGGCAGGGAGTTGGACTCAATGATCTTTTTGAGTCCCTTCCAACTAGAGGTATTCTACGATTCTGTCATTCTAAATTCTGAGCAAAGCTCATGGACAGACAGGATGAGTACAGAGAATTCTCCTACGTATCAGTGAAAAGGTATGAAGGCAAGATGCACATTCACAGGCCAGCAGCAATGTCAACACAGCTGAAAAGCGCTGCTGTTAAAGTCTGTTTGACCTTGTGAGGACAAAAAAAAGTGCAGGAATCTCTTAATAAACTCCAGGATTTTATCTGAAATGTGCTATTTTTCCTACATGGTAGAAATTTCTCAGACCTTTTAAAGTGAATGCTATTATATTGTCTTTTGTACTTGATTAACCACTTCAGATTAATTTTTTTTCTATGGCAATGCACAAGAAGAAATTAGTATCTAACAGCTGTAGAGGATGTAACTTGGAAATCAAATGCTCAACTCAGATGTTTGGTTTGAAAAAATAGATTATGGCATGATGAGGCAAAAGAAATGATTTAAGATAACCATCAAGTGAAAGGTGATAGATCGAATTGCCCTGCAGTGAACAGTAGGTCATTGCTTAGGGATGAGCTATAGTGAGTTTGATAAACTGTTAATGGAGCCCTAAACATCTGTTTAGGTTAAAATAACTTAAAATTAACTGACTCAGACCAGGAACGATATATAGAACCCGTGAGTGATCTATACAGTATAGTTCCTTTGGGTTTTTTTGCTGTTTCTTCATGAGCTGCAAAATTCCAGAGGAAATAACAGATTGATAACTGAGGTAGTCATTTAATAGTAAATGTTTCCATGAAAGAAAAATAAACCTGCTCTTTTCCCAAAGACTGGCCCATTTGTATAGAGGTATTAACTGCTGAAGAAGCACCTCAGTCCACAGGGAACTTCCAGAGAAGAGGGACTTTGTCATTAACTCTTAGTACTCTGACAGCTGAAGGTTAATGCCTGACAATGGCATAGGAAATTATTAATCTGAAAATCATATGCTCCCAACCCTTTCTGTCTGTAGGCTTTTATCTGAAACAAGCTTATACGATTATTTATAAAACTGTTGAGTTCATATGACTGTAAAGGAAACTTCAGATTGCCTCTATACAGAGTAAAAATACTAATTTTTCAAATTCTGCAGCTATTATCATTTCCAGTAAAAATCTTTCCATGTTCAGTTACTGGATATTGTCCTGTGCAGGTTGATCCGAACAGCATTGCTGCCAGAGATGGCCGGATCCGTGAAGGAGATCGCATTTTGCAAGTAAGTGATAATAGACTCTTCCTTAAACTCTTTCTCCAGACAAATACACGGTGCTGTCTTCTCTGTGGACTATTAATGAGGGAAGGTAGTTCTCTTTGTTGTGGTGATCGATGAGAAAATCCATGTCTGTAGGTTTTTTAACACAATAGTTGGGAGCTAGAGTCCGTGTACTGAAAAATGAGAATGACAAACTCGTTCTGACTCATGCCCTTATGTGCCATGTCTTTTTTTGCCATATTTATTAGCAAATCTCATTTCCCCTATGTTCATCTTGGTGTCACTTTCTAAAGAGGAATCCTGCAGACATAAATATGGGTGTCAGAGATCTGATGATCATTCAGCAATCGCATAAATTTGGGTAAAACTCACTTGTGCTGGGCATAGATGGTAAGACTTTTCATACAAAAGATGTGCTGTTACTGAAGTATGATCCTGAGTGTACTTGAGGGAGGGATTCATTAGGCTTTTGTTAATATTTTTCTTCCTCCACCAAGAAAACATCATTTTTCTGAGTTCTTTTCTAATCCACCATCTTGCCTTTTTTCCCCCTGGTTCGTTTTTATTGATCTGGTCATTTAAGGGGCTGCTCCAAAGATAGACGAGGGTGGCCAGCTGGTGGCTGTGGCGGAGGGCAGTGTACCTGTGCAGGGAGGGAAGTAGCTAGAATGGCAGTGGGTTTCCATTTTCAGCTGGCAGTAGTGCCAGTACACTGGAAACTCTTTGCTGTATTGCAGCGTTTTAGTTCTGGATCCCAGTCAATTTGACTTGTATTTTCACCTTTTTTCACTGAAGCCCCAGAAGTAGCTCCTGGTGATGACAAGTCACTTTTCTGTAACCAGTTCCCTAATTACCCTTCATTAATTTAGGCAAGTGAGCCTTCAGGCTGTTGCAAGATCAGCCTGTTTCTTCCCTCCACTATTTTAATTTCTGCTACAAATGTTGTTGCTGAAACCTGTCACTGTATCTCGTACCCCGGTATCAGCTTTGGAGTCTAGCTAACACAACAAGGTCTGTGAGTGGCCCATCTTTTGGAGAGAATTACAAGTTAGATTTTAATGTCAGGGCTCTCTCAGGGGCTGCTGATTTATTCTCTTTGTGGTTGTGAATGTGAAAACTTTCACAGGACGGATGGTATCCTCCCCTGAAGAAGACACAGACACCACGGTGGGGGGGCAGTAAGCTCCTTGGTGGGACCTGGGGTGATGACACTACATCATGGGGTACAGCTAGGAGCGGAAAAGTCAGTGCACTGTCTTCTGTATCTTTCTATAAAACACCTACTGAAGAAAACAAACAGGATATAATGAGTGTAACTTTCAAAAATCAGGGGAAAAAAAGTCTTCGACCAAGTTGAAACAACTTTAATTTCTACTCTGTGCCTCTCAAAATAAGCAAAGAGAGGATAGATTCATTTTCTGCTCCTTTCCTTGCTTTGTAAAATTTGTGGGTGAAGTGGAGAGCCAACAGCAGTTCAAGCAAACATTCTCCAATTCCTAATCAAATTCCTTTCAATTGTGAGTAAAGATTCCGTGGATGGGATAAAAGCAGAGGTAATTCTGCCATCCTCTTGTAGACTGGAGCATTCCTTTAATGTCAGTGCTGATATATAGCTATGAGTTTGATCATTAAAGTTAACACCCAGAGAGTTATGTGGGGTTTACCTTAATATCTGAAAACAACATTGACCCTCTATCTAGTCTTATTGATGAGATAACTCAGAGAAATAGAAGGTGACAGTGCCATTACAGAGGGATTACAGTGAGGCTGGGAGAGAGCTGGATCCTTGAGCATGGGGGCATTTTCTGTGGGCAGTAGATGGCATTCATTAAGGCTGGGAGGGACCCTCTGTTTTGTGTATTTCTCCACAAATTCCATCAGATTTCCTTATGTTTTTGAGGCTGAAGCTGTCCCCTCCTCATTCTCACAAAACACACACCTCTCCCGTCACCTTCACAGTCTCCGTAAGCATCTGAGAACAGCCTAGAGTATTTGACATGAAATGTTACAAAGTCAAGGGAAAGGTTTTATAAGGACAGTCCTCGTGAGACTTGCCTAAACTTCTGCTTGTTTTAGCTGAGAGCCTGCAGGCGGACACATGCTGTCCATGTGGGTGAGGTGCGTGGGGCAGGCTGAAGTCCTGCTCGTCCCCCATGATGGGGCAGCCGGGGTGGGGTGGGCACCTCCAGGCTGTGCAGGGCCAGCAGGGCTGTGAGGGGCTCTTGCTGGGCTGATGGGAATCGCTGGAGCAGCCACCGCGGCCGGGGGTGTTTTCCACAAGCTGGAGATCTGCTCCTGAACCGCTGTGCCTGCATCTCTGCTTTTCGGGTTAGGGAAGCTCTGCGTTACCACATGGTTGTCTGGTCTCCCTCAGACCACAGCTATCCCTTCATGTAAGCTTTGAAGGATGTCCAACATTTCACTCATTGCCAGTCAGGTGATCAGGGTACAGTGGGTTTTTCTTTAATCTGAATTAAAGCTGTCTTTTTGAGGCAAAGCTTTCGGGTTAAACATACGTGCAGAAATGCAACTTTCTCTTTACTTTTTGACCGGGAAGTTTCTGCTGCTTTGAATTCAAACCCTTACGAGATTTTATTTACCCCAAATATTCAGATCCTTCTGTGTGGGTTTGTTTTCAGTTTTGTTTTCACCCATTTTCAAATAGACCAAGTTTTTTTTTTTGTTGCCACAATGAGAATAACCCACCTCTTGTGTTGTGAATTGGACAAAACCAAATACGCATGGGAAATAAGATTTCTATTTGATTCCTTCAATAAAGGGTTTTGGACAATGCAAAATGCGTTTGTTACCATGTAGTCCTGGACGTGGCTGTTTTAATGAGGTGACAGAACAGGAGAAAGGTAGCGAGCAAAGCACGTTCTCGTCGGAGAACCGCTTTTATTTTGATTATCCCCTTGTAAGGGGGATACATATGTTTTGTGTGGTTCTGGATACTAAGCTGTCCACACAAATATGAAATGATTAAATGAAGCAGCAATAAGCGGTGGCCTGTAAGTATTGCCTGGTGAGAGATAATACTGTAGTGCTCTAATTGGCTCTCTACCAGCATACAGTGTGACTGATTTCAGCTGTAGCATTGCTAGTCTTGCTTCCACCAGCACTATTATCTCAGAGTGACACTTCCATTACTCTGAACGGAGAAAGATGAACGTCACCTGTCAGGGGCTGGTTAATTGTGTTGCTAGATGTATGTTACCAGGGCGCAGGTTGGACATTTATGAACATAACTGCTTCCTCTGATGTCCGCCATCCTTCAACGATCGATATAGCTCTTACAGTAAGCGTGTAATTGAGTGAAGGCACTTACCACTGAGGGGCTGAAGATGAGCCCGTTGCGCGAGTTTCATTGTCCATACATTCAGCACAAATGAGCTGATATCTGCCCTTTATTGTGTGTTGCTTTGTGGAAATAGAAACTAATGTGCCACTTTCATTTGTTTTCTAGATAAATGGCCAAGATGTCCAGAATCGGGAAGAGGCAGTGGCATTGCTCTCCAGCGAAGAATGCAAGAAAATTGTGTTGCTGGTCGCAAGACCGGAGATGCAGGTTAGACTAAATAGATGCACTGAGCCAGAACCCGGGTTATACCATACATTCACTGTCACTGTAACTAATGAACTGCTGAGAAACAGGAATGCCAAAGTTCCTGACAAAAGGAGGAAACAGATAATTGCAGAGCTTTGCCCCTGTTTAGCCAACAAAGAAAATAACATGATATTACCAGGGCTTATTTTCCCCAAACTGAGCAATTCCTTTCCATCAGATAGAGTAAGCAGGTATACAAATAAAGCTGACAGCACTAATATGATATTAGTAAAATATGAAGTAGAACTTGAAAACTGTGTATTACTCATTAGGTGATTCTTATTTGTTCTGGGGATAAATTTCCCATGCTTATCCCAGTCATATATATGAACTTACACAAAGCTGCAGTTGGTCATTGGTGATGGCTCTTTTTATCTTATGCACTTACAAGTAGGCATGTAAATTATTCATTTATGTAGCAATTATGGAACTTTCACTACAATACCATTCAGCAAACCTGGATCTAATTGTTTTCAATGCACCCTGGTCACAAAAACCTGCTTATACATTACAAATTTTATCTTGGGAGGTACATTTTCAAAAGCCTATGGCTTTAAAAATAAAATGATGCCAGTACCAAGAATCTTGCCCTGCCAGGAATTTTTTATGTCATTGCAGGGGGCAGATGTTAGGTTTATCATCAGACTAAAAGAGAGGTAGAGAGGAAGAAGAGTACTGTTAGTACTTGCCTTTATATTCTGTTTATTGGCCATTGCAAAGCAAAAAGACATAACATTGTCACTGTTCTCTCCATCTGCCAACAATTCAGAGTTGGTTATGTTGCCATTTGTCTCTCATGCTATTGATCTGATATTCTCAGTCTCACTAGCTGCATATACTGTATAAATTACATTGAGTAAGTGTAATTCAGTGCCACTTGGAATCTCTACTTGAGTAGAGTAGTTTTAAAAGATTCACAATTTCAGCATTCATTTCCTTTATGTTTTTCAGGAATCTAAACAATTCCTATAAAACTGGCAACATAGTACAGCAAAAAATGCCACACGTCGTTTTATATTGCAAAATTGTATCCCTCACTGGAAGTTGCAGAAGTTTTGGAAGAGTCCTTTCAATATTCGTCTTACTACTTTTCACTAAGATTTTGTTTTTCAGTAGGGAACAGAAACCCACCCACTTATGAAATACATGCCTGGGGCAAGTTCATTCTCTGTATTTGTTTAGACTGGTCAAAATGAAACAGTTATATCAATATGAGATAAGGAATTACCTACCTGTACCAATATAGCTTCCCATATGGATGCTCCTTTCAAATTATAGAAGTGTGTTTTGGTTTGGGTTTGGGGCTTTGATGTTGGGTTTGGGGTTTTTTGTTTAATTTATGTGTTTTAAGAACATATTCGTACAAAATTGAAGAACAGCCATAGTATGTCAGAAATTAGGCTGTCCTCAGACTGATTTCTGCTATTTGTGTCACTTTGACTCTGGTAAAAGACAGCAGGATTAAGCAGGCTTTTATCTCTAGATAGAAAATGGTAATAGCAGTATTGCAGTCTTGCAGGGTGACTGCTGAGCACATTCATTCAGTAAAAGGGAAAAAAACCTTCTCTGACCATTTATTTCTGCAGTGAATACCGATGAATAATTAAGTTTTGAAACAGAGCACCGGAGGAGCACACAACCTGTTTAATATGTAAACAAATGGCACAGGCATGTGCATTCACATGCATATATGTGCTCACAGTGTATGTAGTGCACATGTATATTAAGCCATATATTATTTTTATTCTAAAAACTGTAACATAACATAATCATGCCCATTATTTCAGTATTGGGTTTGCCACAATCAAACCAGCAAATTCGCCCAAGTGAGATTCGTCTTTTGTCCTCCAGATTTGCCAATCTCTGCAAACTCCTCAAATGATAGAAATTCAGTTGAGTCCTTTGTGGTAGAAGGTGGCTGTGTTCATGCTTTCCTTGGGGGAAAAAAAAAAGCAAACAAAACAAGTGAAAAAACCCTAGTGGCCAGTACCAGATGTTTCAGAGAATAGTTTGAAAGTCCCATTAAGGACAAACAGAAAATTACATGTCCTCAAGAAAAAAAGCCTCCTCCTAATCCCAAAATGTTAGAGGCTGGCTTTACCAAGGGAAATGGTGAAAGGCTTATGTTCTTTCTAAGAGGAAGGAGTTCATTGGCATGGGCAAAACCACATCAGAGTTTGTGAAAGAAACAGTGGGTTCCTGCCAGTAGTCACCTAGAAGTATCACACCGCATCAGTCGCTCCCTGTGTAGCTTTGAACCTACTACTTGCTCGTTTGGTGTCACTTTTCTGACTGGCATCTGTGGCCAGAGCTTTGAGGCAGTGGTATTTCTTCTGGTGTAGGTGTTGGCCCATGTTATATTATTCTTGCTGTCTTGGGACATGAATAGTGGGTACTCTTGTAATTCTCTAACACTGAAACTTTTAGCACCTTTTTGTCACCTTCTTTCTCCAGTTACTTCACCAGTGACAAAACAATAAGTGTTTCTTCCTGCTATAACCTCATCCTTGTAGCCAGGAGTGCCACTGACCAATATTTTCCTTTTCTCCACAGTGTGCAATGTGGGAAGGGATTACAGATATAAATGGATGTGTGCCACATGCATACATATGCACAATGAACAAATTGGGAAGAATAGCGTTTTAGGCCAGGGGTGCCTATTTTATCAGTTTAGAAAGATGTGAAGGGTGCAAAGTAGGAGTGGGAAGTGGTTATATTCACTTGACAGAAAACATAGCATCCCCTCCTGTCCTTTTGCAACACTGTCTTCACCAAATGTCAAAGTATTATTCTACACTTGGGGAAAAAAAATGAACAAACAGATCAGCCTTGCTTCCAGGCACACTGTGAGAACAAAAATAACCTCCCTTCAAATCACCGCATCTTTCTGTCACCCTCTTCTGTTTGTTTGTTTACCTGGAAGATCAATGGGAAAATGGTGACAGAAATGCAACATAAGCTTTCTATTGAGGTGGTGGCAGCGGGGCACAGTGCTGGGACGGAGGTTGTTAGAGGAAAGAGCCCAGTTGCCTCCTGGCCCTATTAGTAACGTCGCCACTCTTCCAGCGCGGGGGCTCTCGGCAGTAATGAACATGACAGCTTCAGGATTATGCGCTGCGCCTTTCATACCTTTTGAAAGGAAATAATGTCTGTGCTGTGCAGTCTCCTTCATTATGAGAGAAAATCAGTCATACTGTTTCAAGAAAGGATAAAAGGCATAAGAGTCCCATTTTTTTTATCCTTCTTTTTCTTCTTCTCTTTTTGAGACGTGAACTCCTACCGCCTGGCTTTCTGAAGAGAATCATTAGGATAAAAAGAACTAGTCAAGCATTGCCATTTGGGTTTACCCTGTTTTAGCATGTGTCCTTGCTAACATAATATAATGTACTAATGTATTCTTTGCAGCTGGAAGAAGGGTGGCTGGATGATGAAAGGAATGAATTCTTAGAGGAGTTAAACTTGGAAATGTTGGAAGAGCAGCATAATGAAGCGATGCAGTACACAGCCAACGAGGTGGAGCAGGTAGGAGTGCTACTAAACGTATAATTTGAAATTTTGCTAGGCGTACTTTTTTACTAATAGGGAATGAAATGGTATGCTCTAAAATGGAGTCAAAGGCTTTGATAGAATTCTGTCTGTAAAATGCTGTGAACTGTGGCACGCTGTAGGTAAGGAAAACGAGAACAATAGATGCTTAGGCCCAGTATCACGTTAGCAAACAATTTAGGAGTCTGTAATAAGTGCATATTTCTTATTTTCTCGGAATAATATTGCTTTCCTTTAATTCTGAAGTGTTTGGGGGTTATCTTATTATATTTTTGGTCAATTTTTTTTTTAATGAATTTTATCGGTGTGGCACCTAGAGCTCCAAGTTGAGATAGATGTCTCTCTTGTTGCATGCATGTGAGGTGTGAGCCAGCCCTAGCACCAGAGAGCTTGCAAAACAAGATGGAAGAGGTGTTTAAAATAAACAACAGGTGTTTTGGTAATACAAGTGTATTTTTCTTACACCGACAGCGCACAGCTCAGCATTTGTTTTGTTAATGGAGACAAATAAGCATATTGTTAGTGTAGTCTCAGCTTGCTGCTATCCTGACTTTTACCTGCCCATATGTGCTGCAAGCAGTGTGACTAAGGCAAAGATGCATGTGCACCCCCAGCCATCCAGCTTCATTAAAGGATGGGTCTTCTCAGTTGTACTTTACTGTAGAAGGCATAAGTGACCTTATCCACACCTCAGTGAGTCAGCAAAGCACACCTGTGTGGAGCCAAGGAAATAAAATCCAGTGTCATCTGCTGGCTTCTGTGTATGTGCAGCTGGGGAGAAACTGGTTTTCCACCCATAGAAATTTGTGACTTACAATTTTTTCCCCATTCTGAATAGCTCGAAAGCAGAGCCTGAGGCATTTCTCTTTGAAGTGAAGAGAGGGAGAAAGACTGTGAGAGCCTTCCTTCTTCAGGAAGTCAGGGAGTTTGTCTGGCTAAGGGGAGACCTGGCTTCAAATACGCCACCGCCTGGTCCACACTGGGGGCCTGAACATGCATCTAGCCGGTTTTCTCCTCACCTCCCCTCCAGCCTTGACACTGGGCTATAGAGTAGGAGATAGCTCCTATTAAATCTATTCACTGTACATCAATTAAATATTCATTGGGACAGAGACACTGACAGAATAATTAAGTCAATTATCTGGAATATGGTAGATTACAAATCCTTGATCTCGCATGCATTTAATTATTTACACAAAGTGGAATAACTTCAGGGTCAGAGGTGAAGGGAGCCTTGCAACATGATTTATAGTGGCCCTTTAGTTATGACCCTCTTTTCCAGGCAGTGAGCCAAGCCTCAATTTCTTAGGTTAAATATGGTAACTGCTGCACTGCTAGCTACTTTGAAATGATATTTGGTGTCTTGTTTGGGTTTTTTAACCACAAATTTTATCTCAGCTAGCAAAAGATTTCCTGTCAGAAAGAACACTTAGTCTTCACAAAACAATTTCTTTTGCATAGTGACACCTTCACACAAACCCCCACTTCTGGAGGAAATTCTTGAGCAGGTCTATCTACAAACTTCTACTAGCCCCTAACATGATGTATTGGGGCCTCTGAAATCACTCCACAATTGTGACCTTCCACTCCCAAGTTCTTGTCAAGCTTTAGCTTTTTCACTGAATTTGAGTTGCGGATAGCGTTAATTGTTGAACAATGGTGTTCTGTGAAGTGGTTTCACAGAGGCCATTGAGATGATTTATTCCCCATTGGGATCTTATGCTAAAGGCAGGAGGGTTTTTTCCCTATTGAGATTTTATATTACTGTAGAAGAGAGCTACACTTGAAAAAAATATGGTCACTTGTGCTCTGTCAGTGTCTGACGTTGGGTTGCTTGAAGTAATTCTGGACAGCTAGACATTTCTTTGCCCTTCTGATGAGTAATCGAATCAACCAAATGCAGCTTGGTGTGTAATGGGGCATCAGTAATTTATGACAGCTGCTGTCTCTCTACACTCTATGTAGTGACTCCGCAAGTCAGAAAACTGGTTCTTGTTAGGCTTGGAAGCCTAGCAGTTTTCCTGAGGTGTATCACGTAATCTATCGGAGCAATGAAACTGCTCTCGTTGCAGCTGACAGTGGCCATGCTCAGTATCTTCAAGTTCCCCAGCTGGCCACGGAGATTTCGCTCTAACGCCAGCCTTGATTTTTGTGAACCAAAACACAGTCTTCTAGCTTCATAATTGTCTGTCGTTAAGAATCTTGCGAGCTGCAGGAATGAACACACACTGTAGCAGAATATCCTTCCAAATAAGAGCCTGTTTCACAGAATGACATTTTAACATTTAGTGTGAGCTGTCACAGAAAAATTGGTTAGAGTTTGTAATAGAAGAATCAAGTAGATAGTCGTGTCTTTTCAGTATGTTTTTGAGCCTCTCTATAGAATTCGATCAAGAATTGTATCTTCTCTGTTTAGAATAGTCCAATAAACCTTGAGGAAAGATGTAATTCTCCATTTTTTATAACTCATTGTATTCCTTCCCCTTTACAACATCACAGTTCATTGTGCATCAGAGATAACTTTCAGCAGAATACCATACATTTGCCATGCAGAAATTCTTATCGGTATCATGGCATATATCAAAACCTATTAAGAAGAGAAAGAATTGGATAAAAAAAATCATTCTAGTTCATTCAGAGCTGAAATACATTGAAAATATCTAGGGGGAGATTCCTTTTTGAGAGCAGCCTGATTTAAGAGAATAACATTGTTTGCAGAAGAGCATTTTCCCTTCTAGTGCACCTCTGAAATCAATCCCAGTCTTCCCTCATGGGTGGCGAACCTCGTGGTTAGTCTGCCACTGGAGATTCCTCTCACCATGGTCAGTCTCCCTCTCACTGTCAGAGGCTGACTGGAGAGCCTGGCTGCTACGTTATTAAAACCTTCAACTGAATCTCACTGTCTTCAAACATTAGTAGCATCCTGGGTTTTGAGTCCAAAAATACATCATAAGTTGTAAAATGAGAATAGAAAAGTGCCTGAATTCCTGCAAGATTAGCCGTTTTATAGGCATGAATGCTTGCTGGAGCTGAAATGCAGAATCTTTTGAGGTTCATTTATTGCTTGATTGTACGCACCGCCAGGTTTGCCTTTTCATTATCTGAGTTCTCACTGCAAAGATGAGGCCTAAGGAGCCCTTTGGTATTTCAAACAGAAGTAATTGTAGAAGAGATTGACAACTTACGTCTGAAAACGAACACTTTGTTTGGAATAGATAATAGATAACACTGACAAAAGCAAAGCACTGACAATTGGAGACTATCTCTTGTTTTTCCGAAGGGGCTTAACCTGGAATTAGGCTTGCTACCTTTCAAAATAATATTAAAATAATCTCATGTTGTAAAAGACTGCTCAGTCTGCACAGATTTAGGAGCTCTGGCAAGTATGACAAGTCCAGGACAGAAATGCTAGGAGCTACCTTACTTGTATCACAGTGGATTATTCAAAAAAATACATCTCAAAAGCATACAGTACAATAAATATCTGTATTACTTTCCATTTTCTTAATTGAACTAGCTGCAACTATCCACATACTGGGTAAAGATTTAATGTAATATGGATGTCTGCTTTATGTTGAGTAAAGATTTAACGTGATATGGATGTCTGCTTTAGGTTGAGAAGAATCTGATTCTACAGGCACTTATTTCTTCCTGACAGAGAGGGGAACCCAAAGTGACTACCTGACATTCAGGTGCCTGTACTATAGACACTTACATCTGGTGAAATCAATTCCACCCAACTGATTTCTGTTAGATTGGAAAGATGGAGTCTGCTTTGGTTACATCTTTTGATTGTGTGTCACTTCTCTGTTATGGATAGTGTAACTTGAGTAGATGGCAGTGTATTACATTCACTCAGTCTAAATCAAGTGGAAGTTTAAGGAGCAAAGTTCAAATTGTTGATAAAAGTGGTGTGGAAAACAAGAGTCGCTAATTCTGGAAGTGTTAATTATGTAGGCCCGAACTGTGAAGTCTGCTTCAACACCTATACAAATAAATACATTAAGGGATTTTTCAGAAGTGCTCAAATATATGCTTTGGTGATGTCGCACCATGCTGGAGACATCAGAGGAAGCATCACGGAGCTCAGCTCCTGTAATCTGTGTGACAGTGCTAACACAGTATGGATAAGCCCTTTTTAGGGGGTAAGATGAGTTTAGTCATATGGATGCAAGTTATGCTACAACACTCACCCTCAGGGTCAGCGAGCAGATCCTGACCTTCGTCATTTGCTAGTGGGGATGCAGCACTGCATTTGGGGCAGGCACCCCAAGCGCTGTCTGTTGTGCAGCACAGCCCTCCCAGTGTCTGGTGGAGCTGTTCTCCCTGGTGTCGGTAGTTACGTATTTTGCAGAGCAGTGAGAAACACAGGTTATACAGTGCAGTGGCCGGGGTGCAGTGTAGGTGACCCAGTCTGGAGTCACTTCCCTCCTGAAAGGTTTAGGGGCACAGGAGGTCAGTACAAGCCAGAGCAGCTCTAAAGCAGGTGGGAGAAGGGACCAGAATAGCTTTTGTGGCGGCACTCACCTGGAGGAGGTGAACTAGAAAAATACAAAATTAAACTTAAATCTCCAGCATTCTTGGTGAATGCCCTGGCCACATGACTGGTTGGGGTACTCTTCTTTCTGGTTACTCTTGGTTTTCACAAAGAATTCTCCAGACATTGGGTTTTTTCTCTGTGTTAAATATGACACTTTGGAACTCTTGAAAAACAAGTGATGTGGGAAGACATTACATTCCCATCACTTCTCCAGCTACTGCTGAAAATGGAACTAAAGTGTTGCAGCCACTTCAGAAAAATATAACATGAGCCTTAATAAAAATTTTTCAATATATACTTTATATACCTTAACAGCAATGCATAAGCTGAGGAAAGAAATAATAGAGAAATGATAATTCTAGAACAATTCTACAATAGTTAGTGATTTAGAGTGTTACTGGTATTACTCCTCATATTGCTTCTTCCTGTGACAAGATACCCTTGATTTTTAAGTGGCTAAGTAGAAAGATCTGAAAGGATTTCAGATGGGGAAAATAAGTACCATTGAATTTTTAAAACTTGCAGAATTTCTGTGAAAGTTTGCCTTTGGCCCTTGCCATTTTAAAATCTAGTTTCTAGAAAATTCTGGCCCTACAACATTGAGAAACCTTGAACCTTTGCATGATCCCTTGAATAACACTGAATACATTCTGTCCCATGACATTTAAATTCAAAGGAGAGTTTCTTCCCATTTGGGGGAAGAGAGAGAGAGTAATTGCCGATGTGGCTGACAAAGGTACATTGAGAATTATTTATTTATTGTGCACGTTTTGTGTACAAGAGGATGAGTGTAAAATGTATGCTATGATTTTAAAGGAAGTTTTTCTTTGCAGGCCTTGTCTGGCAACAAATCACTAAAATACCTTTTCAGAAATTTTTAACTGGTCTGTCACAGACACTGAATTCTCCTGGTGATATGTTTTTTTCAATATTTATTTTATTCCACTATTACATTGCATTTGGGGGGCGGAGGTGATTTTTGTTTTTCTGAGACTAGGCCATTATTTTTTCCTAACAACAGAAAACAGGAAACCAGATGGAAGGGTGTGTGATCATGAGGTGCACATGAAGAGCGGAGAAAGGACTAGACAGGAGACGCATTTTCATCGTGTTTTACTGTCTGTCAAAGCAGAGAACAAGGGAATTATGACAGTGGCCTCTTTGAGTTTGTTTCCTTTCACTGGGTGCACTGTACCTTTTTTCTCCCTTCATTATTATTACCATTATACATAATTATGCAATTATACCTCCTAAAAGAGAAACATGGTTTGGTTGGTACTATGTACACTTAGATAGTTGACAAACTGGCCATATAAATTGCACTTTGCATGATAGCTCTGGACGGGGAATAGGGGGGAATTCTTTGCTTATCCAGTTTGGAAAATGAAAAGTATCTGTCTCTTCAGAGAGGTATTATCTCACGTTCTCTGAGAATATAAATAGGTTAGGTACGATGAGTGGAGTGTGAATTAAAAAACAACAGCCTAAAAGCTTGACATTATGCCCATGGCAAGCACTCAGTGTTGTTCTATGCTTAATGGTAAAAGGCTGTTTTTATTTCTAAGGAGCATAAGCTCTAACTAGGGAACAGAAAAAGGTCTCCAGGGATGCAATGGAGAGAGGTCTACTTGAGCAAAATCCTAGAATTCAAAATTAACAGTCTTGTGGAAAAAGACTACTGAAAACAAGAAGTATGACAGTGGGCCATGGAGGATATAGTGGAACAGGCTGGCCCTCTGCAGGCTTCAACCCTGCCCGTCTCCGTGGAGTAAACAGGCAGTTCACTGGTTAAAAAAAAAAAAAAAAGCCTCACTGATGAAAGCAATCTTTTTGCACCCTCTTAGATTGTACTAGTCATTGTTTGATTGGCTGCTTGCTCTATTTTTTCGAAGGGATACCAGAATTGAAGCTTTTTCCCAAGTTTGAGAAGATTTCAGCTCCACCAGTCTCTGGCCATAATCCAGAATCAAAAACGGTGCACCATCTGGTGATCATTATCTTTAAGCACTGCAAAGAGATGGCTTAGCTAGAGAGCGATATATTTTTTTCTGGACTTTAGAAGATATGTCACTTGTGCTGTAATTCATCTACTTCACTGGGTATGGCCACCACAGCATGACTCTCAGAAATGTTTAAAAGCTATGAGCAGTAGGACTGCTGTTTAGTGATCTGTTTTAATTCATCTTAAATCAGATCCCAGCTGTTTAAGCAAAGCAGAGCTGGAAAATATTCTCATGTAGTATGGTCTGCATATGATAAACATTTGATAATCATTTTGCTTTGCTCATTTTTTTAGACAAAGAAACATGAAGAGGAGGATGGCACTACAGACACTGCAACCTCATCATCCAACAATCATGAGAAGGACAGTGGGGTGGGACCTACAGATGAAAGTCTGCGTAATGACGAGAGCTCGGAGCAAGAAAATGCACCTGAGGAGCAGAACAGCACAACCCTGCAGAGCAAACGGGAGCTGGGCCACAGCCAAGACACATTAGGAAGTGTTGAGCTCCAGTGCAATGAAAGCTTTGTGTCTGGGGAATACATTGAGTCTGATTTCATAGGAAACCCTGAGGAGGAGTGTGAAAGGTTTCGACAGCTGTTGGAACTGAAGTGCAAGATTCGAAACCACGGGGAGTACGACCTGTATTACTCAAGCAGCATGATAGAATGCAACAGAAGAGACCAAGATGGAGTGGAGCATGAGCTGCAGCTACTCAATGAGGAACTGAGGAACATTGAACTTGAATGTCAGAATATTATGCAAGCTCACCGGCTCCAAAAGGTGAGGGATCAGTATGGAGACATTTGGGCTTTACATGACGAAGGGTTCAGGAATTACAACACCAGCATAGACGTACAAAGAGGCAAACTGGATGACATCATGGAGCACCCTGAGAAATCTGACAAGGACAGCTCCAGTGCGTACAACACAGCCGAAAGTTGCAGGAGCACTCCGCTGACTGTGGAGCGATCCCCTGATAACTCTCTCCAGAGGATGATCAGCATAACCAACAGGAAAAACCTGAGGAGCACAATAGTGGCTAATCAGTCGCCTTCAGGCCAAAGCAACAGGGAGACAACCTCAGCCAAAACCAAACCCACTGAGCAAAACAGTGCTGCTGAGGATGCAGTGCTGGCATCAGAAAGCGGCAAATTCACAGACCAGGAAAAGCAGAGCAGCGAGCACATTCCTTACCTGTCTCCGTATCACAGCTCTTCTTACAGGTACGGGAATATACCTGCTCATGCAAAGCATTATCAAAGTTATATGCAACTGATCCAGCAGAAGTCTGCTGTGGAGTACGCCCAAAGCCAGCTCAGCCTGGTGAGCATGTGCAAAGACTCGCAGAAGTGTGCAGAGCCCAAGATGGAATGGAAAGTGAAAATAAGGAGTGATGGGACGAGGTACATCACAAAGAGACCAGTTCGAGACAGAATCCTGAAGGAACGTGCCTTAAAAATTAAAGAGGAGCGCAGTGGAATGACGACAGATGATGACACAATGAGTGAGATGAAGATGGGTCGCTACTGGAGCAAAGAAGAGCGGAAGCAGCATTTGGTGCGAGCTAAGGAGCAGAGGAGGCGGCGGGAGTTCATGATGAAGAGCCGGCTGGAGTGTCTTAAGGAAAGTCCACAGAGTGGCAGCGAGGGCAAAAAGGAAATTAACATTATTGAACTGAGTCACAAAAAGATGATGAAAAAGAGAAACAAGAAAATCTTGGACAACTGGATGACAATCCAAGAACTGATGACACACGGTGCTAAATCTCCAGATGGCACAAGAGTGCACAATGCCTTTTTATCAGTTACTACTGTATGAACGCAACTTCTTTCAGAGTATACTACCAGTTTAGGTAGAGTACGATTGCCTCGTTCAATGTGGCATTTTTATATATTTTGTGACTGTTTATAGTTTGATCTTTTTTGTAAGCAAAAAAACCTGGTAATTTTTCATTTTTTTTTCATATAACGGTACCTTCTTTATCTGGCAGTCTTTCTTTATCCTGCAATATATTCATATTATTCATTTGTAGAAAAAAAAAAAAAGAAAAGCAAAACAAAAAAAAGTGGAGAAGCCAATTAATTTCTTAACCTAATACATATTCTGTAAGTCAAGATCTGGAATTATTTCTCTAGTTTTCTTTTTTCTACTTTAGTAACAGTACAATACCAAACCAAAATGCTTTATACTGTGTCCTTGGCTTAACAAGTTCTAAAGTTTTACATCTTAGATTGCATCTGTTTATAAATCATATGCCACATCCCATCGTATAGATAAGAATGGCATTTTTCCAACTGCACATTGTACAGTACATTTAATCTCTAAATTGCAATTGTATTTGTCCAAGTAAAGTGTAGGTGGGCAATTCTCCTGTGTTATGTAGTGGCATTGGTCATGTAGCTGGGCAGTATGTGATTATTGTGAAGATGAAAGAGAAATAAATTATTGCTTATCTTTAAGAAAAAAAAATCAAGAGTTCTTTGATTTAAATTGAGCATTTGCCTTTAAAAGATGAGTCATTTCACTATGCGTGATATTTAGAGCATGTAGAGATTTCAAGATCACGGGACGATTCCGTGGGCTAGATCTTATGAATTAGCTTTTCATTTTGCAGAACACATAAGAGTGAGTTGGTCTTTCTGGTTTTCTCTTGCCTGCTATTATTAGTTGATTGAATGATTCATTGATATATTACTGTGGTGTATGCTGTCAGGTAACTACTGCGGGTCCTTCCCCTGGCTGAGCTTGCTATTTGTTCTATTTATACAAAGCATAGTGTATGCCTAACTTTGAGCCAAATCTCATGCAAGAAAAGCTAACAGCGGTTGTCACTGACATTTTCATGGAAGATGAGTTAAGGAAAAATAGAGAAGGAAAGGCAACTAAATGAGTTAAGGTTTTAGTTTTATTGTTGAGAAGTATCCAAGTCTTTCAGAACTGTGAGTAGTCTGGGGCTCAGGAGCAAGGGCAACCTGCAGCCTGGGTGCCTGATGGAGTAGAGCATTTGTCTGTCTTTGTCTCTCCCTGCAGCAGAGGCACCTCGGCTGCCACGGGAGCATCTTCTGAGCTGCTCCTGACAGCCCAGTGAGTTACGGAAAGCTGAAATGACTAGTCCTGGGCAGTCAGCAAGGTTGAAGACTTTGCTGCCTCCTAGCCCCATTTTTGTTGTTCCTGCACATGACTTGCAGCAGCTCCTAACTGATTGAAGTGCTTTTGACGACAGGATTAGGTGCTGGAGTCACTTGGCATCGGGCTTTAAAAGATATGCTTGAAGGTGCAGAAAGGCACATTGTGGTATTTCCAAATTATCCAGTTCTGGAAATCAGTCATTTGTTTTTTAAGCACTTTTGGCACCAGTAGGCATTGGCAGTGTTCTCTGCATCTCCAGGCATGTAAATAGCATTAAGAACACTACTCCCTGAGTGCTTAGGAAAATTATGCCTCTGACAGTTCACAGTTTGATAATCAGAAAATTCTCCCCACCAGATTCAGGGAAACATCATGCTAAATCCTCACTAAACAACAGCTGTTCACGCACAATGAAGAATGTTTCCACTGTTTTCCCATTGATACACTACTGCTTCAAGGGGCCATTAACCAGGGACCAGCCTAAGTCATCGAAGAAGATACGCATTCTTCTTCTGGAGACATCAAAGTACAGGGATTTGGTTGTTTCCCTCACTGAATTCCAGTGATCACATTCATAAAAACAGGTCTCATTCTTAATCAAAGTTCAGCTGCCATCAGCTCCAGATAATGGCTACTGTTATGCCTTTCCCTTAGACAAAGTACTTACTATTTTCCTCCCATTATTAAATCATGAGTCAGAGCTCCTCTCTAACTGCTATGACATCCAAATTCAGAGAACAACCTGAATGTCCAGAAAATGTAATATCATTATTTCATGACTGAGAAATAGAATTAGGAAAACCCATATCTAATTAGAGAAAAGACCTAACTGGATGGAGGGGTGTATGTGTGTGTTAAGTAATAGAGAATAATTAGAGAAACAAATAAACAATGTTTATAGAGGTGATATATTAATTGGCTGTAAATGGAAATGCATACAATCTGAGGAGCTCTGTCAAAATCTAGTGAGGGACAAGGAGAAGACAGAGAGGTGACACAGCAGTAATGCTGGTGGCACACCGTGGTGTGATTTCTAGCTTGGTGTATGCCTGCCAGAGCCCAGACACCTTCTCCCTCCTTCTTCACCTGCAGGAATCTGCACATCCCTGCCCAATCCTTAACGTGGGGGTTGTCCACTAGCCCACAGTTTTCTCTCCTTTCTTCGTAACTACGGTTATTAAGTGACATTTCCTTTCTTTCCTTAAGCAGTTTTTGGGAGAAGCAACATTGTGTTTTGCCCCGATTAAATGCCTTGATCATTTCTGCTAGCACGGAAAATAAGCACACAGCCCCAGAGAGCCCCAGAGAGGGGCTGTGAGCCCACCCCAGAGTGGTGATGCAGAGGGATTGAACGGCAGGAGTGTTTCACTGCTCGCAGCTGGTTTCTCTGCAGGGCAGGACTCGGCGTTGCACTCTCTCATCATGGCAGTTCTATATCAGTGAAATCCAAGGCTGATATCCCACATGCTGTTTATTCCCGCATATACTTTTTTTCCAAATGTCATAATTTTTAATGAGGAAAATAACATTTTAGCACCAAGGCAAATTAAAAGAGAAGAAACAAGATACATTTCACGTTGTCATAAATCTTAAAAGAAAAAAGACTTGTCTGTTGTGAGAATTTTTTTTTTTTTAATGAAAGAACATAAAAATAAAAATGCTTTCCAACTGGAACAAGACCAGATCTTGCTTAAGAGGGTCGCTTGCATCTCTGAAGTAAAGAGCAAAAGGTAGGGAAGAGGAGCTGCACAGGTGTGTTATTATGGCCACATCACTGCTCGGGAAGGAGTTAATGTCCCACTTGTCCTTCCCCCAACCCTGGTACCCAGCTGAGACCAGTGGGAGGTAATTTTGCCTATGAAGCCAGCAATATGGCCTTGTAAAAAGAGTTATCTTGTGTCACTTGACAGCTGTATTGCCAGTTGATTTAGGAGCATTGCTCACCATAAGGAAGGCTAAAATCTGTGGGATCTGTGGATCTTTCTTTTCAAGGTAAGTATCCTTAAAGGGAGAAAATGTATTTTTGGTATGATCATGACGGTAAAATAAACCTGCATCAGAATATTATGTTTTTCAACAAACTGATAACACTATGTGAATGGAACGAGAGTGATCAGAGATGAAATCTAGTCTGTGCTTGATGCATTGCACTGTAAGAGGGCTACCAGGATCTCAGAAGAGATGATACAGCAACTTTAGCATTATGCTTTCTGAACTTGTGGGGACTGAATTATGCACTAGTATCATGATGCCTGACTTTTTCCTTTTTATTTAACTAATGTTCATTTCCAACACCCATTTCTTGGCACAAATTATACAACAGCACCGTCAGTGCATGACATGGCTTCAGTGCTAAAATACTTCCTGACTCAAGGCTGGAATTACTCCAGGTTTTGTTTTACTTCGCTTTTAACCTTTAAGCTGCTAATCACAAACATGTATGGGCTAAGTGTTCTATTAATATCCATTTTATGGACCTACTGCTTTTTTAGAGCATTACATGCTCTTCAGGAGCCAGGATAAAATGAATGTGATGGGAACTGGCATTTGGCTAAAGTGAAACAGAGCAGTTGTCATTAACTTGGTGGTGTTACTCTCTGAGAGAGGCCAGTTGGCTACTGGAAGAGAAAGGATATTGCAAAGGGATCATGAGCAGGTTGGTTTTTTCTTTAAATGCCTTTGATCTGAAGCATGTTTCTTTGTTTAAAGAACAACATTCCTCTTGCGTGGCTATTGCTGCATTTGTGAGGCTAAGCATTTTGCTTCACTTTGTAGTTATAGATAACTGCATCCTGTATAGATTTTGCCCAGGTTTTCAGATGTCATTAATCTTACCCTAATGTCAACTCCTACACGGACAGCTGACTGGCTTTGGATAGCACCTCTGAGATGAGGCACAACCCGGGGATTTGGGATGCATGTGGCAAGGCAGCCAACCCGAACATAGTCCCTGGGCCCTTCTTGGGAGTGAGCTGGTTCCTGTCCTCCTGGAGAAAGGGTTCAGGTCTTGCTGCAAGAGCCTTCAGTTATGTGCAGCTTTTCCTGCTCCTGGCAATTAAGGATCTTGACTTCCCTGGCCCTACTCATCTGGTTCTGAGCCAGGAAAAAATGGCATATGTGTAGCAGTTCAAAAAATTTATACTAGTGAGGTTAAGTAGTGGAATTACTCTGCTGTAAAGATTGCTTAGATGGTGAGGACTACTTGTGGAACAAAAACTGTTTGCCCAGTGAGCCACATTAGACAGATATTTAGAAATACACTTCTTTTTTGTTTGGGGTTTTTTGTTTGTTTGTTTGTTTTTAATAAACAAGATGAACTAGGTCAAAGGAAGGGATTGTCTGATCCTTGGTGTGATTCCTGTGGGGAGTGGAGCTGAGCCACAGGCATGGTGTTGACTACTGATACAAACTGTAAAGTAAAACTGAACAGCTGAGTTATATCCCGATGGATGTACTGCTTTTCACGCTCACTAGAACATGGGGACAGGCAGACCACAGGACCCAATCCTCACCAACTAATTGGTCAGTCTCATGTCAGTATTCCCTGCTGAAAGCTTCTTTCTTCAGTAAGGGTACAAAAATGTCCCAAAACAGTACCCTCTTACATCCCAAAATCCGTGACAGTGTCATCCAGGAGATCAGGGGTGTCCCAGCAGGATGTGTTCTGGAGTATACTCAGGGACCAGGGGAGGCCCATCAGCTATGGTTCACAGAGAAAATGTGTGCCTCCTCCCACTCCAGACTAGTTCATGGTATCGGTATGACCTTATAACTTTTCTTTTTTGCCTTTGGATTTTAAATTTGATTTAAAACCTGAATTTCCTGACTCTGTAGGCTCATCTTGCACTTTTAAGTCTCCTTCCTGCCTTCTTTCTTTTTCTCTTTCTTTTTTCTTTATTTCTATTTTCTTTGCTTGCTTCTTTCCCTTCCTTCCTTCCTTCCTTCCTTCCTTCCTTCCTTCCTTCCTTCCTTCCTTCCTTCCTTCCTTCCTTCCTTCCTTCCTTCCTTCCTTCCTTCCTTCCTTCCTTCCTTCCTTCCTTCCTTCCTTCCTCTTTTAGAAGCAAGACTTTTCTGAACTTGAGAAGTAATATACATTGGAGGGGGGATTTCACTCACAGAAGCAATTTTTTTCTCACAGATCATCTTATCAGCACAAATGGAAAACTTTGTCTGACTGTAACCGTAGGTCTCCATCTCTAGTCAATTTTAGGTGTTTTGGTTCATTTGGTACATTTCCTATTCCACTTGAAGCTCATTCTGCTGAAGTGCTGCAAATGCCTTTGGTGATCTCTCTACAGAGTGCATTTTTAAGCCTTGTAGGAAAGGAAGACCTTTTAAAACGTATGTTCCCTTGTTCCTGAGACACACAGTAACATACAAAGTGCGTATTAACCCAAATGCTTTTATAATGAAGAGACTTGCTACAAACAGTAAATTGTGTTAATCTATGAATGTCCACTCAAAGGAACATCTCGCTTTCTCTTGAATTTCAAGGACCTCCATTGCCCAAGACTGAATTTGAGAAGTAAGACATTGATTCTACTCTTTTTTAAGCAATTCAGTCCCTAAATTTTCTGCTCTGAGACTGATGCTCAAGCAGATTAGGAAAGTCTGATTTGGCCTTGGAACAAAACAGTAAGCTTCAAATATTGCAACAATGTCTTATGTCAATCATTTATTGAGACAGGTGTTTGTCATCAAACCTCATAGCTTTAATTCTTTGTCTTACTTCACTTGGAAACATCTGCACTGCAATAAGCATTAGCCATACTGTGGTATTTGTTCTTCCAATACATTCCCAAAAGTGTTTAACTTATTGGTGAGTGCTAGGAGCAAATCAAAGCTGACGTCTGGCTCCAGTGACAAAAATTCAAGAGCACAGAGAATTTTAAGTATGAGTTGAATATAGGAAACTCTCTTCTTGACAGTGGATAAGAAGCCAAAAGAAGAAAATTAAAATTGCATGATGAAAGATTAAAAGGTTGAAGTCACTGTTTTGACTACTGGACCTTGCAGGAAAGATATTTGAAGAAAGAATGAAATAGAAAGTTAAGCGGGCGAATATCACATAAAATTTACCACAGATCAAAATATTACTTTTTTTGCACTTCAAAGGCAACCCTCTTATTTTCATAGGTTATTTAACCCCACTGGCAATCTCTGCAATGCATAAATATTTTTGATGGCATGCAAAGTGTCTTCTTAATGGTGTATAGACACTATATAGTGTGCAGGTTGAACAGTATAAATATTCATGTCAGCAAAGGTGCTGTCAAATTCCTGACTTGACGCGATATCAAAAATTAAAATATAAAAAGGATATTCTGTTTTCTTTTTTCTCCCCAACTTTGGCACCTGACTGTATGGTCAGGGTGAAGAAATGCCTCTGAAAGATTGTATTTTGATTCAGGTACAGGGAATTCAAATGAAAGCTCCTCAAACTCGACAGTTTAATTTACTTCTCTTAAGCTCTTTAATACCAAACTTATCAGTTCTCTCTGTTAGGCATTAACTTGTTAAATGAGTCTTAATTATACATAAGCAGATGGAGATTTGAATTAAAATTACCTTACACTCGAGTGGCTTTAGTTCATTATAACATATCTTCCTCTTAATCATTTAGGCAGTCTCATCATCTTTCATATAGAAAGTTATTAAAGTATTCCAATTTCCATATTTCTTCAGATACATCCACTATTAAATGGCACGTAATACACATTAGTTGGTGACTTATACCATGCAATAGTTAGTGAATTATTCATGTCAGTAACAATTTTTATACTTTTATGTCATCTGTATCGTTTTATTTTAAAGGGTTTATATTTACAGAATACCTCATATTTTACCTCATCTCGGTTTTCAGTGCGGGATTGAATGCTTCATCATTTGTGCTGTTGTGAAAAGGAATAATGTCCACTCTAGATTTTGAACTCCCCTTAACTGAGGAATGGAAGTGGATCCAAAGTGACCCCCACTCCCAAAAAAGTGGATGTTCACTGGGAGCTTTGGAAAGGAAATTTCTAAAGGAAATCACAGTTAGTCTCCTTTACTTTATTCTTGCTTTAGCACTATCATCATCACTGGGTTCTCTGACACCAAGAAGATGATCCTCAGGATTTGCCTGTCCTCCAAAATTAAAAGAAGGTTTTACCTAAAAGGAGAAAATTATTAAAGGCTTTTGCATGCTTCAGTGGGCATCATCTCACCTAACTTTAATGACCTCAAAGCTGGGATACTAGTTAAATTAGTCGTCTAGGTTAAGAGTTTAAAATAGCTTCAGGAATAGAGAGGAGAGACCTCCAAAAGACAGATGATTTTCCTCTTTAGGAAAGATGTTATGTCAGGAACACTTGTCTGCCTAATTCAGACTAGGCCTCAAACTTTCACATAGCTTTAGCTCAAAAAAAGGGATGGGCAACAAGTAACTGGTATCTTTTTTTTTCCTTGTTTTTAAAGACTCCTGAATGCATATGCTGAGAGAGTTACGTGTCTCTTTTAGACAGAGAGCAACACCAAGCAATTTAATCAACCTCTGCTATGTACCTCCTGGGCAAAATCAAGAAAGAATTGGACGAAAAGTGGCATTTTAGTTCCAGTAAGCAATTTACAGCCATTCACAAAGGAAAGACCAGTGGGACTTCTCAAAGACAAAAGCATCCGGTATTGCCTGCTAAAGGCTACAGACTGTTCTCAGCATCCCTTTAGCTAATATATTAACCAGGTATGTTCAGAGTCAAATAATGGGTCTGTAATACAGAAATAACTGTGTTAGCTGGATGATGGAGAATGACAGCTCAGGCAAAAGGCTGAGTCTGCACTGGCAAACACTGCAGCCATCATCGAGCAGTGGGAGAAGTCTATGAGGATTTTGCAGAAATAGGATACTACCATTTACATGAGCATGTTTAGAAGGTAAGAAGACTCATTGCATCCTGGGAACCTCATCAAGACACTTGGCCCACATGTCCATTTCACTTCCCAGCTCCTCTGGAAGTCTTGATGCACTTTAAAATGTGGATTTATCAGGGTTAATCTCAATCAGTTCCAGTTCTGCTTCTTTGAGAAAGAGATGATGCTGCTGCTTGACTTGCAGGAGATTTATGAGAAAAATCACCAAAGCTTGTGAGGCCCTGAGGAGCTTGGGAACTTGTCTAAGGACAATCTGTGAATTCAGTGTGAGGATTTTCCTGCACTTGTCATTAAATACTGCGAAACCTAGCTTGAATATACAGCTAATTTGAATTTTCTGTTGTTTTCTTCACGTGCCCGCAAGGACTCTAAGGATTATTAGTATAAAGGTGAGCAGAAAAGCTCAAATGAGTTGTGAAATTAAATGTTTCTCCACTGAGATCTAAGTGCTCTAAATAATAAGCTGAAAGTGACCTGTAGTCCTCATTACGAAATCATCTGGTAGGACCCTGTCATCTA
Source organism: Rhinoptilus africanus (assembly GCA_013400135.1). Classification (NCBI taxonomy): domain Eukaryota; kingdom Metazoa; phylum Chordata; class Aves; order Charadriiformes; family Glareolidae; genus Rhinoptilus; species Rhinoptilus africanus. The sequence goes on from VXBO01006695.1 coordinate 620,712, forward strand.
ATCTTCAGGTGTCTCAGAAAATTTTTTGACAAAAGGAACTGGAAAGTTGCAAAAGTTTCCTCTCCTAAAGAGCAGTGTATGTGTTTGTGGTGGGGTTGGGATCTCAGGACGAAGGCATTACAGAGGCCAAGTGAAGCAGTTGCTACTTTTCTGCTTATCCACCAAAGACCAGACTGAGGATGTGCTAAAGCTTAGGGCACTGTGTTCTGCACATGGGCTTTTTCAAGTAAAAAGCTGTAAAAATATAAACACCTCTACAGAGTGTCTGTAGATTGCTCACCACATGCTGCTAAAGAGTTCCTGTTTTGCGCAGTCTGGCTATGCGTCTGAAGGTCTGGAGGAAGGGGTGTTTAAGCTAGGGTATATATTTAAAATCATTAATGCCTCTGGCAGCTGGTGCTGCAGGGCTCTGTTTTCTTGAAGATGCCTTTTGTCTAAACACAAAAGCTTGTGTTCAAATATCATGTTAAACAAGCAAGGGGAGTAATCTCTGATATGGCAAATTTAGGAAGCTCAAGATAGGTCCATAATCCCTGGTTTACAGCCTGTCCAAAAAAACGTTTCCCATATTGCTTTGTATAATGCATAGCAAGCCTCAATTATTTATGTCCATGCTCTATGCGGTGATATGCATGTATGCCACTGAGATTTTGGGGGACAATCCTCAGGCTGATAGCACCCATGGAAGAGCCTTGCAAGGAGCTGGTCTGTGGTGGGCCACAAGGTTTTGAGAACTGTGAGGCAGAAGTGATCTAGAGTAGAGTGGAATAGAATAGAATAGAATAGAATAGAATAGAATAGAATAGAATAGAATAGAATAGAATAGAATAGAATAGAATAGAATAGAATAGAATAGAATAGAATAGAATAGAATAGAATAGGAGTAGAGTAGAAATTTTCAGTTGGAAGGGACCTATAACAATCATGTAGTTCAGCTGCCTGACCAAAAGTTAAAGCATATTATTAAGGGCAATGTCCAAATGCATAAACCACCTTTCTAGGGAGACTGTTCCAGCTTTTGACCAAACTCTCAGTAAAGAAATGCTTCCTAATGTCCAGTCTAAGCCTCCCCTGGTACAGCTTTGAACCATTCCCACGCATCCTATCACTGGATACCAGGGAGAAGAGCTCAGCGACTCCCTCTCCCCTTCCCCTTCTCAGGAAGCTGCAGAGAGCAATGAGGTTGCCCCTCAGCCTCCTTTTCTCCAAACTAGACAAGCCCAAAGCCCTCAGCCGCTCCTTATAGGACGTTCCTTCCAGCCCTTTCACCAGCTTTGTTCCCCTCCTCTGGACACTTTCAAGGACCTTCACATCCTTCTTAAATTGTGGTGCCCAGAACTGCACACAATACCCGAGGTGAGGCTGCACCAATGCTGAATACAGCAGGATAATGACCTTTTTTGACCATCCAGTTACACTGTGTTTGATGCACCCCAGGATGTGGTTTGCCCTCTTGGCTGCCAGGGCTCACTGCTGTCAGCCAGCACCCTCAGATCCCTTTCTGCTGGGCTGCTTTCCAGCCACATCCTCTCTTTCAGCAGGATGCCACAGCACAGAGCTGCTCAGTTGTGAAGATGGCAGTGAAACAGAACTGAAACACAAAACTCCTTATGAATGTGGCCGAAGAGCTTTTGATGTGTGGCAGCCAGGGAGGCTGGGGAGAGATAGGGAAAGCCCTCCATGAACTGCTAAGGTCAGGGCCTGAAGAGTAAGACGGAGACATGTGGATATGGAGGGGCAATGGGTGCTGTGATGGCCCCCGTTCCTCGCAGTGATGCTGAAGAATAAACGTGGTGCACTGTCTTGCAGCTGGAGGATGGAAGCAGTAATTCCAGTACTTGTGCATGAAGAAGGTGATTTCTTGTATCCTCTGCCATGAAGTTGGCCTGCACAGGTTAACATCAAAATGCCAGGTCAAGGAGGTTATACCTGTACAGAAGCAGCACTGCTATCATTATGAGCATAATGATAGCATAGACTCACAGCCACATCAGCTCCTCACCATGCCACAGGGGGACCTACTGTAACTGCACAGTTTTCTGTACAGTTTTCTGCTGGTGAGAAATGCTTCTGGTGATAGCAAAATTCTGGGGAATATGAGAACACATTGAAGTCCCCATGACGCTTGGAATGAGGTGGCTGTTAGTTCATGTAGGATATTCTGGCCTGGTTAACATTGTGGGCTTCGTTAGGTGCAGCAATGTATTGATGACTTTGTTTCAGTTCAGGCCTAACACTCTGGGACCTGATAGTTTTTGGAGTGTCACTCCCTTAGGCTGTGCAAACCACTTGCTTCCCACAAAACAGCTGCCTGCCACGTGGATCCAAACCCATGCTTAAACAAGTAGAGAATGTTGTTCCCTTATTAAATATACTGAAGGGAAAAAATTAAAAGTAGCATAATCTGACTTTTCAACCCCTAACGGAAAGTAAAAATGTAGGCTTGCTTATTGTGTATGGTCTAGAAAATGTTAAGATACAAAATGTCAAAGATTGACAAAACCTATCACATGTCCTATAAATACACTGCCTTTATGGCCATTGGCAAAAATACTATCCAAGGCAAAATGAGCTTCTTTAAACAAAACCCTGTAAAATAGGGGGAGGGATATTATTGTATTTATTTATAATCACCTTGATGGGTTAACCATCAAGGACACAATAATCCAGGAAAGAGGAGCAAAGAGGCTGCCTTCATAGCAGGAAGATCTTTTCATTAGCCCATTGATAGTGCAGCAGAGATATGGACAAAATGTCCCCTCTGCTTGCAGAGGAAGAGCAGTGAAGCTGGGTTAAGATTTTTTGTGCACCTACATGGGTGCATGGACCTGTAGGTCCAGTGGAATGTGACGCAACAGAGGAGCATAGTCAACATCCAGGCAGGGAGAGATCAACTAGATTTGTGACTCTCTGAGAATACAGTGATAGGAGCCATCTCATTTCCTTAGACATTCTCATCTCACCCTCCCCCCCCCCACTTCTCTGTTTACCCTTTTCATTCATGACCTGGTCAATGTGTCAGGGTTGACCCTCAGCAAATTTGAAATGAAAGAAAACTGGGAAGATTGGTTAACACACCATCTGGTTGTGCTGCCATTCAGAGGGACCTGGACAGGCTGGAGAAATGGGCCAACACACATCTCCTGAAGAGCCACAGAGGGAAATGCCAAGCACTGCACCTAGGAAGGAATAACCCCATGCACCAATATACGCTGGGGGCCAGCTGGCTGGACCACAGCTTTGCTGAAAAGCATCTTGGTTTCCTGGTGGACACCAAGTTGAACATGAGCCAGCAATGTGCCCTGATCACATCAGTGGAGAGTGCTGTGTCCAGTCCTGGGCTCCCACAAAGACGACAGACACGGACATACTGGACTGGGTCTAATGAAGGGCTACAGATAGGATGAAAGGCTGGAGCACCTGACATAAGAAAAGAGGCTAAGACAGCTGTGACAATTTAGCCTGGGAAGAGAAGGCTCAGGGGGATCTAATCAACGTGTATAAATACCCGCTGGGGGAAATAAAAAAGTTGGAGCTGGACTTCTTTCAGTGAGGCTCAGTAATAGAATAACAGGTAATAACCCAAAATTGAAATATAGGAAAATATGTTTAAACAGAAAAAAATAAACCAAACTACTTTTTATGATGTGGGTGGTCAAACACTGGCACAGGTTGCCCAGAGAGGCTGGGGAGTCTCCAACCTTGGAGGTATTCAAAACCTGACTGAGCACATCCTTGAGCAACCTGTTCTGGCTGACCCTGCTTTGAGCAAGGTGTTGGATGAGGTGATCTCCAGAGATGCCTTCCAGCCTCAGCCATTCTATGATCAATGATAAATTACAAGCACAAATCTCGCAAGTGCAGGGGAAGCCAATGAGAGTAGATCAGTCCTGTGGGCTGTATAAGTCATCAAGTGCCTTGGCTCATGACTGCAGCTCACAGACACAGAGCTCTTGGCACATTTTATGCATGAAATCCAGCCCATTCCTTTCAAAGGATGAAATTCATCAGTATCCTAGAGGATATCAGCAGCACCGTTCCAGAGCATGTGACCTCACCAACAAGCAAAGCTCATCTTCTGTGAGTTCACATCTCCATTAGGGCAGTAGGATTAAGTGCCCAAACCCACAACCCTGGAGTTTCTGGAACAAAACAAGGTATTTTTAGTTGTTTGTTTGGGTTTTTTTTCCCCACAGGCAACCTGCAACCAGCATGTGAATGTAACGTTAACTTCTAATTGCATCATATTAGCAGTTTGACATTGCATCATACTAATGCTTGTTTTTCTGGGGTCTAGTGTAGAAATATAATCATATTAACACTCTGAAAGCAAACACAGAGGTGGTATAAATTGTTAATGCAATCTTCTTTTAAGCAGCTTGTTTGAACAGCGCATTGGTGTGTGGGAAAAATGCCAGCCTTTCAGTCCTTCCAGATAGTGCAGTGCTTGCAGTCCACTGCAGAATAAATGTATACATTCTGTTTAAGGTAACAGATGTTCATTTGCTGTATGTTCCCATGAGCACCCAATCTTTTGCCTGCATTCTGTTACCATTTGTCTGAGACCCACCTGTGAGCCAGCGCAGCAGTTTCTTAGACACGAGCCTGCCTCGCTGATATGCCGTGTACAAAAATGGTGGGTTTTGTTGAGGTATATTCCTGTACGTCTTTCTCTGGTTTTCCTTCATGTGAGTGAGACCGTTAATTCTTCTGAGTTGCATCATCAGACTGAAAATGGCAGCCCCTGTGCAGAAATGCAAAGCTGTTTGGATTCTTCAAACTCTGAACATCAGCCTTTAAACCAACTAATTAAGTTTTCTGCTTGCTGCCATTGAGAGCCTCAGTCAGATATAATTAAAACTGAGCAGCAGATGACAGCGGTGGCATTTGTCAGAATCATCCAGTGGTTCAAATACCAGTTCTGACAGAAATGTCAGGCTGATAACACTCCCATCTTCCCCATGCATGCCAGGGAAAGCAGGAAGAACTTTTATTATAAATGCCTGTCTGATAACCTTTATGAATCCCAGAACACCAAGCGCAACACACAAAATTTCATTATCCTAAGAGAGGATGCGCATTTCCCATGAAGTAAACCCTGCAGCTCCTTGGGCTCCCTCGTGGTGTCTGAGCCTTTTGGGACACCCTTTCAGACAGGCAAAGAGGAAGAAAAGCCCTGATCCTGAAGTCTGGGTGACTCCAGTCTCGCAGACAGCTAAGCTGGAAGAGATTCCTTAGAGAGTTAATGAGCTGAAACCAAATCAACATATTCCTCATCTAGAAAGGGCAAAGCCATAACACAGGCTATGTAAGCTATCCTTGAGCTGTGCAGAAAGGTGAGAAGACAGAGTCCTTTCTGTACAGAGTTTAAATTGAACTGTTACTGCTAAAGATCACAGAACAGCAGAGTAAACAACAGAGACAGCCGAGAACAAATGAATAGGGAAAAATCACTTTTGGAAACATTTTGAGATTACATTTGCTGCAGCTTCGTACGCAGGTTTTCCTTATTTTGTCTCTTCAGATTTGCCAGCACATTTATAATATGCTCTTCTGGCTACTCTGTCTTTCTTGCTTGAGAGTTTGGGCAATTTCTTTTTTCTTTTTTCTTTTTTCTTTTTTCTTTTTTCTTTTTTCTTTTTTCTTTTTTCTTTTTTCTTTTTTCTTTTTTCTTTTTTCTTTTTTCTTTTTTCTTTTTTCTTTTTTCTTTTTTCTTTTTTCTTTTTTCTTTTTTCTTTTTTCTTTTTTCTTTTTTCTTTTTTCTTTTTTCTTTTTTCTTTTTTCTTTTTTCTTTTTTCTTTTTTCTTTTTTCTTTTTTCTTTTTTCTTTTTTCTTTTTTCTTTTTTCTTTTTTCTTTTTTCTTTTTTCTTTTTTCTTTTTTCTTTTTTCTTTTTTCTTTTTTCTTTTTTCTTTTTTCTTTTTTCTTTTTTCTTTTTTCTTTTTTCTTTTTTCTTTTTTCTTTTTTCTTTTTTCTTTTTTCTTTTTTCTTTTTTCTTTTTTCTTTTTTCTTTTTTCTTTTTTCTTTTTTCTTTTTTCTTTTTTCTTTTTTCTTTTTTCTTTTTTCTTTTTTCTTTTTTCTTTTTTCTTTTTTCTTTTTTCTTTTTTCTTTTTTCTTTTTTCTTTTTTCTTTTTTCTTTTTTCTTTTTTCTTTTTTCTTTTTTCTTTTTTCTTTTTTCTTTTTTCTTTTTTCTTTTTTCTTTTTTCTTTTTTCTTTTTTCTTTTTTCTTTTTTCTTTTTTCTTTTTTCTTTTTTTTCCCTCCTTTCTCTTTTCTCTTTTTTTTTTTTTTTTTTGATTTTATTTTAACTAAATGGAGAGCAAAAAGGAGAACATGTTGGAAAGGGAATCAGTGGCACTTTGCAGCAGCAGTGGTGTCGATGTTGTCTCAAAGTCCCTTGGCTCTAGTCTTGCCTGTAGCTATTGCGTGTTTTCTGCGCGTTTGCCAGAAAGCAGAGGTGAATTTTGCAGATGCCTGAGTGGGCTGCTCGGAATTATGACTTACTATAACTGAGCTGCAAAGACATGACCAACCATTAAAACCAAGCTTGTTTGCTGCTGTTGAGCAATAATTATATCCTAGTCACAAAAGAAACCACCATCCCTAGCATACATTTTTAAATGTTGTATTTATAGAGGTGAACCTGACCATTTACTCTTGCACTTCACTACTGTGTCTTATCATCAGGAAAATCGTATCTCCTGGCCATAGTGAGACCTGAGGCCATGTCTTACCCTAACTATCCTGAGAGATATTCCTGCTGGGGATGTACAAATATTTCTATTATATTGTATTGTATGTCTGGTGAGTAGGTTCCTATCCCATCTACCCCAGGGGTACTTGTATTGTGTTATTACCTTAGCTCTGCAGTAGTATCAGTTTGCAGATGATGGTTTGTGATCTGTTCAGGATCAGCGTTTCTCTTTTGCTGTCAGTCTCAGCAGACCACATCACACCGTGCCGTGCACTGAATGCAATGACACCGCCTTCTCTCTGAGCTCTTTCCTTTGTAGTAAGTAATCAAAGAACTTTCATGCTTTCCTCTCTTTTGACCTTTATTAGATAAATAGGCACCTTAATTGGGATGTTTTGAGATGAGAGCAAAGTCTGGAAGGATTCTATTCTGGGATATAAAGGTCTCAGAGATCACCCATAGTATTTGTGGCAGAACTGCGTTGGAATTAACATATTACAACAGATTGTGTCAGTCTGGATTGCAAACTTTTCTGAAGCAGGGTGAGCAGAAAGGTCACATTCTTCATTAGCTCGTATATCAGGCGGGATGAGAGTATCTGAACAGGTTAAATTCTTCTTCCAGGAAATAAAATCAGAGTTTCCCATTTTCAGGTCCCAGCTGTGCCTCTGAATTTCCATTTACTTTGAGCAAGGCAGCTAGCTTCATTACATAGGCATATAACTTTGGTTTCAGAGAGGATCCTTGTTTAAATTATAACATGCCATTAGCAAAGGTCTTTTTGTGGTTACTATAGCTAATACAGAGTTCTTCCCATCTTGCTCACCTACACACGAGTGCATATTGTGCCCTTTGTATTCTGTCAACTGGGGGACCTGTGGAATGATTTTCTGCCCTCAAAACTGATTTAACACCTTTGACTATTATGCAAATAAAATGGGAAAAATAGTTTCCTGATCTCTTTTGACGGGCTGAAGCTGGAGGCTCAGGACTGCTTACTCAGGTCGCAGCATACAATGGGAAATGCCTACACATTGGTGTCTGTCAAGCTGCACAATAGGAGAGCAGCCGAGCTCTGTGGCACCCGTCCCCATTCAGAGCCAGGATAATGGCATTGCAGCTCAAGTGGAAGGATGAGCTTGCCCCAGCTTCATGCTTCAGCATGCTATCGAAGTAACAGGCTATTTTCCATTGGTGGTTTGAAAGTCTTTTTATTTTATTAATCCCCTTGTCAAGGAACAAAACAAATTGAGTTTTCTCTTCTGTTAAACACTGCTGCAAAAATCTTGTGGCTCCCAGAGGCTTTGTTTGGGCTCACTCTGCCCCTGGGAAAGCCAGGTAAATGCATGAGCTCCGCTTCCCCTGTGGCGGCCTTCGCCTCCGCAGGCCTGCGCCCGTGAGCAGCCCCAGCAAGCCAAAAAATGTCAGGCGACTGTTTTGGAGATGCAGCCTGCTCTTGTGGAAAGAGAGATGGCCAGCTTAACTCGTGTGGGGAGAGGACACGTACGAACATCTGCCATGCTTCACAGCACGGTGAACAAGGCAAGGTTATCACCAAAAAGCCAATGGGTTCTTTTCAGATGATATCTTCTCCCTAGGATGTGTCCCACAGAACTACAGCCCAATCCCAGATAAAATACTGCATTTTAATATTTTTTCCTTTTAATTTCATTTTGTCTCCACCTCTTTTTTCTTCTATTTTTTTTTTCTTTTTACAAAAGCATGCTGTCTTTCAATTAACATAGTAATGACCTATTGTCACCTGTTACCATGCTAATCCTGAGCTGGTGTGAAATTACTTTATAATAAACACTATGGAGTTCTGACTTTCAATTAATTTTTCACATGCTGTGCTAAATCAGATTAACTGTACCCCACCCTTTTGACCACAGACATAATTCTTTCCTTATAATGAAATAGAGGATTAATTTATATGAAGCATATCTATACACATTTGCAAATAAATGTAAAGATAGACTTTGTACCATATTTGCATTGCTCGCTGTGTCAGGCTGAATATAGACTTTCTCAGATTATTAATTTTTGTGTTCACTGGGGTGGCGAAGGATATTGCTGTTTTTTTATTATTATTATTTTCACTAAATGTCTACAACTAAGAACGGGTAAAGAAATGGAGTATAAGAGATAGGTACATTCCACAGGGAATTACACTGTACAGCATTATGATGAACTGAAAAAATGTAAACACTGCAAAATTAAACCCGATCACCATTAATTTGCTAAATTGCCTGTCGTCCTTCTTGGATGTACATATTTACAACCTGACCAAATATAATAAATGCAGCTGTTTGGTCTTTTTAGTAGTCATTAGCATTATGAAGATGGTTGATAGCTTGAGTTAAGTCTCTCAAACCCTGAATACCGGTATGGGGAAACTGTATAAGGCCAGTGTTTTAAAACATCTTCAACTTCTGGACAGAAAAAGCTTCCAAAAACTGTCTGGTTTTGGCAAATTCAAAGGTGCTTCAGACTAATATCTACAGTGCTATTTCATAATCAGAAAGTAATATAAATCCAGAGTTGATCCTTTCTGTTTCTCCATGCACTCTTTTTCTCTCAATAGCTTAATTTTGAAGCCCAAAGGTGCTTCATATCATTGCAGATATGAATTTTCTCCTTGGAAAAGTAACAAAGATGAATACGGGGTATTTCTGTAAACTCATGGATGCCAATATCTGTCTGTGCTTGTTGCTCCTTTGATTCAACTCAGCATGCTTACCCGGTCCAAAATCTGAAGGTTTTCACCCAGTTTCTTAAGGCAATTTAGCTCCTTGGGAATCATATGGGCAAACTGTCTGCGCAAACCCACTCCAACCAGTTTTGGCTTTTTAGCTTTCTGTGCTGAACTAGACAGCTCAGAGCCAGGGTGGAGCTCCCTGCACCCTATGGGACCGCTCTATATGGACCCACTGGGGCTTCTCGTGTCCAACCTGATGTGCAAAAGGCTCAGAATTACCTCCCACCCACAAGTCTTCATTTCTGGAGCAGCCTGTGGGCCACTTTTTGTTGATCCAGCAAGTGGTTGACTTCAGGCAGACAAGACCATCTCAGAGAGTCTTTTCAAGAAAGGCCCCAGCCTCACCCACCACAGGAGCAGATGGGTTTTACAGGTTGCCCAAAGAGTCTTTGAAAAAGATGGCCATTGGGAAAGCAAGCACAGCCTTGCCACTTACCCTTTGCAGGTGGGGACAGCAGCCAGGGCTCCTCCCCGGGGAGTGGGAACCTAGGTTATTACCAGATCATCCAGGCCCAACGAAATGTTGAAAAATCATACCCATCTTTGGAACAGGAAATTATTAGGCTTACAAGAGCAGGTCTAGCTGAGATTAAAGACAATTTTCATCTGTGTTTACTATAGCTTCTTTGAAATAATAGCACCGCTGTGCACAAGGAAAAAGTCATGGCATATTCAGTGTTTATTGGTTTAATACTGAAATTTCAATGTGCTCTTTTTAATCGCTTTTCTCATACTCTTTGTGAAGTCCAAGTGTACAATAATAAAACACAAAGCAATAGGCCTATCTAGAAGGATAAGAAACAGAAAAATGACCTGCAGGATGTGAGAGATGGGTATTCTTGTCACCGTGGTGCAGGTTGTATCAATAAAGTGAATGCACTGGTGTTAGCATTCGGAGTAATACATTCCAGGAACAACAAAGTGAGCTAAACCTAGTTAGATCAGGTCAAACAAACACAATCTCCACAAAGGGATTAAGGTGGTCAGAAGAAACATCAAATTATTTTTCCATTTTTCCTTAGGACTTTCTATGGCACATCTGTAATGAAAGGTCTTATCTCTGCCTTTTATTATGTAGCTTTTTAACTGTATTTATGATCTGACTTGGACAGATTCCAGCTTTGTTATTGAAAATCTGCTTTCAAATGTAAAAATAAAAACACTGCAGTGATAGCCATTACTTTGTGTACAATGACAGTACTAAGCGAATGAGTCATTAATAGCTTTTTCATTATATTATTTCAAAATGTTTTACCAAAGATCCATAAAAAACTTCACCATTATGACTACTTCCACCCAACTGCAAGTAGCATATCACTGCATGTATAAACTGATTACAAGCCTTAGCCACATTACTATAATCTGTCACACACACATATTTCTTTCAAACATCTTCTTTGCTTTGAAGGAAGAAAAGAGAGGAGAGATCACATAAAATGCTCCTGTCATTATTGCCTGGAGAGGAGAAATGCCTTCAGCTACCCAATTATGGTTTTCCAGTCAGCAAGGCTCTCTCCAGTTTCCCCATCAGATGTTAAAGTATTGACAGCTCCTGTCTACTCATGCACTGCAAATCAACATGTCCAAAAAGTAGACTGGGATATAACAGTAGTCCCCTCACCACGTAAAACAGGTCACCAGCTTTCTTCTCTCACTGTATTGCCCTTCTGCTTTGGTAGAAATAGATTAATGAAGGGGGGTGGGGAGCGGGGGAGTGGAAGGAAGGGAGGGGTGAGTAAAAGTAGCAGACTGCTTTTCAGTTTGAAGAGGTTGGTGAGTGCTGCTGATCTTCCTCCCTACACCTGCCTACTTTCTACATCTTTGATCGTGTGATGGAGGGTGGTGATCTGCAGTGCTCAGCTCCAGGCAGAAGCAGTGATGGACAGTGAGATCTGCATTCCACCACGCCACACTCATCTACCATAAGGGCAGAGTTGCCTAACACTTCTATGGGCCCTTTTGACCAACTAGGAATGTCATCAAGTCACTTTCTCCACCAGAGCCTACTGCAGATTTATATTTGCTGTGGTTCCTATGCCTGCCTGGCTCTGCACTCTGTTCTGTCCTGTTTGGAAATACGATCCAGGCAGAGAGGTGAGAACATCTAGCAGACGACCTGTCTTATAGCCATGCAGCACTGAGAGGAGAAAGTAAAAAACCTCATATGCTGTGGACAAAGGAGAAAAGAGAGCGTAGGTCAGACAAACCCCAAGGCTGAGTAACAGAGGTTAAAAATGCAGAGATCAATAATTTAGCTAGAGTATTGGGGGAAAAAAAGAGAAAAAATTGTACTTTTGGAGAGGGTGGGGTCATGAATTTTGCTGCTGATTTGTGAGGACAAGCTTCTGAGTTTCAAATGTCATGCAGTGATGCTCTGGGCAATAGGGTAATGTGAAGCATCACTACGTCTCACATGAAAATGTCCAAAGTAACCTAAAAATAACCTTCAAACAGCAGGAGGGATGAAAGCATCGTCTTGAAGAGTCCTCAACTGCAGTTTGTAAAATCTGTGAAAAAGTAGAAAGATACCATTGAACAGTTTCCTGGTGGGTGTTGTATTGTTGGAACAAATTAAATTTTCACTGGGAATATGCAAGTGAAGCAAGAACTAGCTGACTGCAGGATCCTTTCCCAGATATCCACAGATAAGTAAGTTTATCATTAATGACATGCCAGTGTATATAAAAGCATCCTTCCAAATCAGGGGTTGCTGTCAGGTGATGTGCCTCAACAAGTGGAGAATCAGTTCATTACAAGCTGTAGAAAATGAATGTGTTTTCTATTCTCCAGCTCAACACCCAGGACAGACATAATTCAACTGGCAATTTTTGTACTCAGGACATTTGAATATAAAAGCAACTATTCCACTGACACCACAGATGAAGAAGAGCACAGTGGAACAGGTATCTTAAATGAGTTCAAGAAGTAGGTCATTAACAAGAAAGTAGCAATGATAGAACTGGTTTCTGCAACAACAGATGGAAGCACAGGTATAACTGGATCCAAAGCTTCATTGCTCATAATCGTCAGCAAGCACTCTGTGGAAACGTGAATGACTTTAAACATTATGGGAACAGTGGTTAAAAAAAAAAAAAAGCCTCTGTTAACTCCATTTGAGTCAGAGGCCTTTGTGTTTCAAAGACTGCTCGATTAAGATGCTGCAGGTTGTAATGATCTAATTTTGCACGCTGAGATGAATGAGATGTATGAGCAAACGTATGGTTTTGCTGGGGCTTTTCCTCTGCTTAACATCATAAGTCTTCAAGTCAGGAAATGAAAACTCTCTTATGATCCTTCTGAAAAGATGAGTTTACTCTTCTTCATTTCTCATTTCTGAGCAACTTAGCTACAAGGCAAATGAACATAAAAGTTGCCAGAAAATGGGAGAATATTACTGAGATGCTTTGTGCAGTGAGTTGGTTCAAAGCTAGGTAAGTGAATATCTCAGAAAGAAAATATTACAGTGTTTCATGGCAGCGTGAGGAACCTTGGAGGACCGTGAAGGCAAAAGTAAATGGAAACACTGAGAGGAATCACGACTGTTTCACACAGACTGGTAGGATGGCTCTGTCTCTGGCTGCCCTTGGGGCTGGCTGCAGTATGGGTGCAGGAGCAGAAGGGCCAGAGCAGCAGCGAGCAGGCAGGGGCCTCGCTCAATCCCACTTGTCCATGGTAACACCAGAGCCACACTGCTTTGCGGCAGAGCTCGGATGGCAGGGCATGGCTCCGGTTGCAAGTCTCTGTCTCAGACATCTAACATGTGTACAAGACAGCATCAACATTCCTGGGGGCTGGTGTCTGCAGAAAGGCTGCCTCCTCAGTGTTTCCCAGTGACGTGCTGAGTGTCACTCGGTGTCCTGGCCACCGCGAACCACGTCACCATCCAACTCACCCTGTTCGAGAGAGAGGGCTGGTGTGTCTGACCCAGCCATGTGGCTTCAGAGAGCTGTGCCTTCACTTTTATGCTCTGCACATCTCGGTGCTGAGATACCCGAGACATTCCCCCAGGGGAGCCTGCCCTGTGGGCAAGGAGCTTCGCTGCGGCAGCAGATGCAGTAGTGACACTGGTGGCGGAGCCTTCCCAAGGCCCACCGGCACCCCAGAGAGCCTGCTGCGCAGTGTTTTGCCACAGCCCGTGATCTCAGCTGGGGCTTCTGAGTAATTGCAATAATTAATTGTATCTCCAAGAACAAGGGAAGCTTTGCCAGGACAAGATCAGAAAGAGGATGCCCTCCTTGTCCTTCAGAGGCCAAAGGATTCTAGCTAATCAACTCAGATGGCTCGTGGTGCAATATTATCACCTGGCATATTGGCAGGTTTTGAGCTTCTGTCCCATGAAAAGTTAAGTTCAAATACTCTGACTGAGGTTCAATAGTGGAACTGGGGTAGGAGGTTAGGAAATGCATCCCTGGTGCCCTTATGGGGCAGAGAACAGACCAGTGTAACTCAGTGGCCTCCTGTGGTTTGTGCTCCTGTACTCTCACACTGACATCAGTGGAGGCCAAAAAGGCTCGGGGAGGTCAGTCTGCCTGAGGTGCAGCTTTGCCACAAACAAATCTCCTGCCCTTTACGGCGAGATAGTCTGCTGCAGATGGAGTCACAGCAACAAGCTCTTCCTGCTCCAGCAGTACCTGCCGCATTGTTTTCCTGACTCCTGCTTTGGTCTCCTGCACCAGGGAGCAGCCTTCCTACAGGAATGGTTTTACCTCAGAAAACCTTTTGGGGAACAACTCAGCATTTTTCAACCAAGTTGAAGTTACTCGTTTTACATTGTTGTCTTTCTTCTGTAAATACCTTTTCAACTGCTCTGCTTTTCATTTTCTTACTTCCGGGAGATGGTGAATTCTTAAAATATGGATGCTCTGTGTAGAAGGAATATTTGAAGCAGTTTGCAAAATGAATTAGACTTTGTGATGCTAAAATCTTTTTGTGTGTGTGAATGACCTGTGTGATTTAGAAGAATGTTTCCTATCTCTGCTGCTTTAATGTGCTGTTTTGCATGCAGTAGTCCAGTATTTCCTGGGAGACAAGTTACATCCGTCCATTTCTAGAAACCCACAAATAAAGAAGAACAGTTGTATCAGTTCTCTCTGTGCTGTTGAAAACCGGAGAACTGCACAATTACTATAACAAAAAATAATCTAACAAGCGAACTAACCGTTTTTAATTTGATGGAAGCATTTACATCTGCTAATGTGCCATTTAATGTGCTGTGTAACACAATTCTGCATTCCTAATTGAAGCAAACTTTACTTGCGCTGTATCAAATATCTCATTGGTTGCATTTCAAATGTCTCCTCAAGTCTTTAATTATATTCCCGCGCTAGGGAAAAAAAGAAAAGAAAAAAAAAAAAAGGCAGAGAAATTAGAACTAATTCCTGTTAAGTTGTCTGAAGTTAAATAAGCACGACTGTAGGCATGATCTGAAATCCCCAGAACCTGAAAGAAAAACCCCCGCTGAGTTCAGTGGGCATTGGCTCACATCTTGTGTAAAAACTGTTGCAACCATACTTGCACTCCACAAGCATTGTAAAAACAGGTGGAGGGAGTCCAACGTATTTTGGAATGCGTTGTCCTGAGGGCAATATTACAAATGCCATAAACATCTGATATTCCCTTCATAGATGTCTCTGGCCTCCTGACAAACGAACTCAGCCTTTGAGCAAGCAGGGAGAAGAAACATAGACAGCATGCTTACAAAATATATTAAGGCTATTTAGATGAAAAACTCAAGTAACTGAGCTGTTCATAGCTGTGAGCAAGATGATTAGATAATGTCAGTTTTAGCAAGAATTTTTTCTTACAGTTTTTTTTGCACCCAGAAATCTCAGTGAAACAGCTCTCATGCAATAGGATTTTCAAAAGGTTTATACTGGATGCAGTGTGATACATTTTGACTTTGAAACAGGTTGCATTAGTTTATACAGATTTGCCTTTGGTGCAATGAGATATTCCAGTTGTGAGTAAAAAGTGAGTGGGAATCCTTTGTCTGTTCTCCTGTGGAGTATTGCGCTAGGTGCTTAGGATGATAGGAATATTATCCAAACATAGTTTGGTTTACCCATATTATGAAGAATCCAAACAGGTAGGCAAAGCTTATGGAAGGATTTATTTCTCAAAAAAGAGAGGGCCATGCCCAAGTTAGCCTTAATTTCATACAGTATGTTCCCTTGCAGGAATTCTAGTCTGAAATGAGGAATTCCTGTCCTTGTAGGCAGTTTTAGTGAAACAGAGAACCTACACAATGCATCCTGCAATCTGCAAGCTCTCCTCTTCCTTCGACCTTCAGTGGCAGGAAGTTTGTCAGCTGTAGGAGAAGCCATACCTTATATTTATCTCCAAACCCAGTGATATTAAAGTAGCTGTTTTCCCAAATAATGTCCTTCTTTCTGAATCCCAGCTTCTATACTCTGTGAAAACAAATGCATTGTGGCAGCAGAAATATGGAACATTTTGCCGGAGGTTTTGATGCATCCTGAGGTAGAACAGGGAGTCTTGGTCTCATGCTGAAGAATGACTCTCACTGTCCATAAATAAGAAGCCGTTCCAAGGAAGGGATGAAAATTAATGGTGGTTAAACTCTGAGAGGAAAGCTGTAACCTTCACAGAGGCTTTCTTTCCAGCTGTGTTCAAAGGCACTGTAATGACTTCAGAGAACTGCAGTGACTCATTTCAGATGATGACTACATAACTATTCATTTACACTTAATGAGTTTATTCCACCAGGTATAGGACAAATTCTAAACAAATAATGCCACTGAATCATACACATCAATAAATTTGCGCGCTAAACTGATTCTGAGTAACAAAGGTAATGATAAAGAGAGAGGAAGAAAAGCTGCCTCCAATTAATGAAAATGCCCTTTGTATTTTCTAATAGCTCAAACATTAATTTGAAAATGGCTTTCTCTGCAATAATTTACAGACAAGCACTTCATAATGGGGAAACAATTCAAATTTATGTGCAGTCGAATGGTGATGATCTGATTAACTTATTAAATTCTTGTTGATTCTACAGTCCAGATGAATTGTACCATTCTTCATGGGTTTCATACCTTGCAGTTTTAAGTTCTCACATTATCAGACTTCAGGCTTCAATTGCTACTGAAGGTCTTTTCTCTGGGACGTCCTCTGGTGCAGAGTGGACAGAACCAAGATCCCAGGGGTTGATTTCATTTGTCTCTTTCCATTAATTCCAAAGATATGTTCTCTTCCACCTTGGAGGAGCATTTGATTAAATTTAGCACTAGAATTCACGGAGTCCTCAGCTGCTGTGGAGTGTAATTGAAACGGTGTGAAATATTAGAGACACACAATTCAAGTTAAAGCTGATTCAGTCAGGGAATAGCCATGCCGGATTTAAGTTCAAGAAGCTTAGCTTGAACCCTGTCAAGCTTACTGTCCTTCAAAGGAAGTGAGTTAGCTTTTGAAGCAAGAGGAGATAAAATTATCCATGGGAAAAGACAAAAGAACACAGTCAAATCAGTCTGCCAAACGTAGTGTCCAGTGGCTTAAAACAATGGTCAGTAATACCAATTTATCTTTAATGTATTTGTCAGCTAGAGCTACCCCAGCTTTAATCACCATCCCCTTGTATTTTTTGTGCTCCCTAGATAATTGCATGGACAGCAAAAAATTGTTCAGACCCTCAGATGTTATGTAGAATAAGACTGCTGAGATGCCAAACATTAGCATAAATTATTGAAAATATACACACAGGTATTTCCAGCATCCCTTTCACAATAACAGAGAGGCTCCCTGTGGTTATGCAGTGTGTGATGTTAAATAGTGCAATGCAGTGTAACTGGTATTGAGTAAACATGAACTTTAAACCAACCAGCCTTTCATTTACTGCTCTGCTTCACGGCTAACTTTGCCACTTACTCGCTGTCCTGTTTTGACCTTGGGCTGCTCCAGCCCTTCAGGGTGTCCATCCTTGTTCTGTTAGGACATGGGCTTGAAGCATAACTACATTTTTTCAGGGGTGGCTTAGGTGTTGTGGCTCTCTCCTGCACACCCCTCTGGAGCTGTAATTGCTGGTTAATACTGTGCTTGCCCATTTCAAGAAAGAGAGAATTCTTTAGAAACATCCAAATATTTTAGCCTGTTGTAACCATAAGTTAAACTTCTTTCCTCCAAAAGAGCCCTGAGTCTTGTCCAGTATCTGCAAATTCTGAATAAACCTAGTTTATTTACTGAAAGGGAACATAAATCTTCATCTTTCATGGAACACTTATCTTGCTTTTTTGCAAAGCAACATTCCGGCTTTTTCTATTGAATTTATTTACCAGGTACCGTTATCAACCCCTTTATTTGAGTCTGTAATCCCATTTCTTACTTCTAATCATTCATACAGCTATTGACCCAGTGACTCTGGGACTCCTACCTGCTCAAAAATACCCCCTTTCATTCTGGAGACCGGGATCTGAAGTCTGGATCAGTTTTCCTTAAATTTCAGTAGAAATTTTGCCTGGGTATAAAGTTGGAGTCTTTATCTGAGTATAGTTTAAAAAAAAAAAAAGTGTCAGTTTGACAGAAGCATCTGGAGAGATCCAGTTTAATGTACTAGAGTCACTCTCTGTTTTCACTAGTGCTCATCTACATAAGGAGCTCATCTACACAATGACACTCAGAGAAGGTGAGGTGGATGAATTGAATTTGTAAAGTCAGGATTCATACAGTATCTTCTAGGATTAAGTCAGACGCAGTTGCAGACGTTTCATTTCTGTGTGAAAGGAGGCACATTGTGGTTTAATGTGCTGTAGCTTACTCATGTTGACTTCACACCTTTCATTGATTCACTTTGACTTTCCTGGCCATTTCTCTTGTGTCAGTTTGCCCATATGTTCTTAAAAAATAGGGCCTTTGTAGCTGAGGTGAAAGAGGATTTTGGCTTTCATCATTAAAACTCTTGCCATAGCAAAAGTGAAATTCCTGCTTAAATAATACAGAGATTTACTCCATGTTTCAGGCAGGAACATTCTTCGAAATTCACTCCACAAAAGACAACTAGAAACTGTCTCCACCACATGAATGAAACAAAGGCATGAGCACAGCCCGCTTCTCTGATGTCTCACAAAACAGACATATCGGGAAGACCATGATCCCACCTGTTTAAATATATCACCAGCATTAACATTCTTCCAGTCAGCCTTGGGACAGGGTAGGGGTGGTTCAGCTTTTCAGTCTAGTGCCCAGTGACCATATATTGTCAGCACAATGCTGATTTTTAACTCTGTTTCAATTCTTTATTCCCCTGCATTGCTGTGAACTCTTGAACAAAGGTAGTCCATCAAAATTTTATCCCCGCCAGTAAAACCAGTCCACGTCTTGCACTTCTAGAACTTCCAAAAAAAACCCAACTATTTGAGGAAGACTTGATTTGGTCAAATCAGTCTGCTTCTTACCTCAAATCTTGTAATATAAGTTGCAGCCCAAAGCAATTTTTTTATGACCACATTACAGTGTTAGAAAAGATCCTATGACCTCTGAAAAATACAGTAGCTATGACAGAAGTGCTGTCACAGTCTTAACTAAAGCAGTATAAATGCATAAATAGAAGGGACAAGGTGGAGGCCTCCAGGGCATTCCCCTAAAATAGTAACAGGTCTCTAACTAGATATTTAAAGTGAATTTTACCCTATTGGGAAACCATATAGCCAAACGTAGTTCTCATTCGAGCCAGGCAACTAAAGGGCAGTATCCCCTCAGCAACTGATTGAAAGTATCAGAAAAGCAGCCAATTTTTGTTTTTTAATCCAGGTTGCAAGCATAAATCTCTGTTTTCCCAGAAAACTTTCCATAGAGATCTCTGTTCAATTCTTTTCTTGGCAGTCCGTGGTGAGTTTTATTTCTCATGGCCAGTGCAGGGCACACGCCGTGCTTTCACTGAACACAAACCGGCAGCCATGGGGCCAGTGGTGAGCCTGGGATAGGCGTCAGTGGTCGATAAAGTAATACAATACTATTGCATGGCTAAATGCGGGCCACCAAGCTTGCCCTGGTGACTCAAACAGGCATTTATTAAAAGAATTGCTGTAAATATGATTTAAAAACTTGGACAATACTACAAGCCCCTAATTATCATTAAAACCCTCCACTATCCCATTAATTTTAATGCTCTGATCAGATTTTGATTAGGTAGATTGCTAAGCCTCCTTTATCGGGTAGTA
Organism: Rhinoptilus africanus; assembly: GCA_013400135.1. Lineage (NCBI taxonomy): Eukaryota > Metazoa > Chordata > Aves > Charadriiformes > Glareolidae > Rhinoptilus > Rhinoptilus africanus. Next base: position 640,332 of record VXBO01006695.1, read on the forward strand.
CCGAGGTCTGAGGAACTGCCTCTCGTGCGCCGGAGGATGTCAACTGCACACAGCCTGGGCGTCATTGGGAGCTAAGGTTGTGTCTGCAGGCTATAAATTAACTGTTGCAGCAGCCTGAATCAGTCATTTAGTACTTCAGGAGCCACATGTCAATGTATATCAAAATAGCAATATATCAACAACTGTCTGAGGCGAAGGGCGTGAGATCAAAAAGAAAATGGGATCATTTTCTGAAAAAAAAAAAAAAAAAGGATAGGGCAACTATCAAGTTGCTGATGAGCAGCTTCAGAAGCCATTGTTTGTTAGCCAGCATGTGCTAAAATCGGCCCTGGTCACCCTGTAGGCCAGAGGAGGTGGGGGAAGGAGCGATGGACCTGGGTGCAGCACGGAGACCCTTCAGCTCCAGCGGCTCATGCTGGCCCCTGGTTTGGCCCTGCGCCATGTCATTGAGAGGTAATTAGTTCAGGGTCATTTAAAATGTGTTCATTTGACCAAATGCAGCACATACCTCATCAAAATGAGGGGGATTTACATCAGCCTTACCATTTGTATTGAGATTGACTCGAGCTGTAATGGGAGCTATATATTTATAGCCGCCCCCAAAAAGGTTTGCTCTGTCATGTACTGCCTGATAAACAACAGAATGAGATTTTGATACCACATGAAAAGAAGAAAGAGGGAAAAGAGATGAGGAATGTCACTTGATGGACACTGATAGGTATTTATTCACCATGACCTAATTCACTGCTCGTTTCTGGAGCCCAGGGCAATGAATAACATATTAAGTGATATTAATGTGAAATATGGTTTCTGCTCCAACAGCAATCTTAGGAAATAAACTGCCACTATATGTAAAAAACATACACAACCCTTCCCTTTTTCCCAGCACCCTTTTCACAGTTGCAGACTATAGCGATATGGTTAGTTACATTAATTCTAATACTATTACCAACCCCAAAGCCCAGGACTTTTGCAGTTACCCTGCCAAGCAACTCTATTCCTCTAATTCCATTTCCTTCCGTTCCCGAGTACCCTTCAGCCCCCTTTTAGTCTATGAATGAAGTAAGAATGCAGCTCACATTTTTATGTCTATCAGCACTTTTAAAGATATTAACCAAAGCTGTTTATCCCCTCTCTCCTTAGCGAAGCAGAAGCTTGGAAGCATCTCTTCATTTTCTAAAATCCAAGAATCAGGCCTGCATGTTCACAGGTGTATTTGATGTAATATTTTATATCAACATGTTCATTTCTTTCATGAAGAAAGCAGTAAACAGATGAAGCTGGTAAGCACTAGTAAGAAGCAAAAAAATTATGCATGAAATATGATAGAAAATTGAAGTAATAGTATTTATGTTCTTTTACATACATTGCCATAAAGTATAAATCAGGATAAGGCTGAGATTATACTCCTGCCCCTCCTTAGTGGAAGAAGAAATTCAAATATTCTATACATTAAAATTCATTTCTAGGCACTCTTGGAAACATATGCATCATACAGAGGATTTTTTATTATATGACTGACGTTAATCTTGCAGCTGCAAATAACAACATCTGGTCTAAAACAAAGGAAAATATGCGCATTAACAGAGGGAAACCTCCCAATCTGCATAAATAAATAAACAAAGAAATAAATCCTAACAGTTTAAAGCCTGTTAAACAAGAAGGCAATGTTCACTGCAGTTTAGCAAAGTGTGAGATATATACCTGAAATGTAAAAATGTTGCAAAACGTCAGCATTTTAAATAAAATCTTACTATGTTTCTTGATGAATGTCTGATTTTGTTTAAAGGGGCTTTGTTAATCTGTCAAGGCTGAGTTAAACCTGATTGTATTCTGTATCAGCCCCACTAAAGGGTGGTAAGCAGCACTCCCCAGCTGGCTTCAGTTAAAGATTGCCTGTATTCATCTCACCTAACTGTAAGGCTTTAGCATAGGAGCCTGCTTACACAAAGGTCCCTGTATTGACAGAGGAGAGAGAAGAGCTTCTCCCAAGCATGAATGAGGTCCTCTCCATCGACTGCATGGTCTATGCCGGGATCCTTGTCCCTCGTGGTACAGCTGGGCTAGATCCCCACAGGCAGCTGAGAAGAGACCTGGGTGAACGAATAGGATCTCACCTCAAGTCCTGGCTTTCTCTAGAGGATGTCTTGGATGCATGAGAAAGAAGAGAGCTACACCACACTCTCAGAGAGCTTGTGTGAATTGTGGGGTGCACCACAAAGTTCATCTGTACTGCCAGGTAAATCCAGACTGAAGATGAAGCGATGAGACACAGTTCATTTAAATCAGAGTAAGGGTACCTAAAATGTTTTTCAGCTCTCATCCGTGCCTGACCCATCTACCTGCCCTTACCAGCAGATCCACTTGCAGAGCATGTCACTACTCATCACCATAAAGTCCTCAGGACATGGAACTATGAGCACCTCATATTGGCACCTGCACAGGAGACAGGTCCCATTGCTGTTCAGGCAAAATGCAGTGGTGATGGCATTTGTCCCTTTCACAGTGGCTTAGTGAGTAGAAAGACAAACTTGAACATGACTCTAGACTAAAGGCACTGGATATAGCCATGGTGGTGTTCCAACCCAAGCTACAAAATCGTGCTCAAAATTATGGGATACGGGGAAAGGTAACTGAAGTGCTTGATATCATATAAAAATGAGGAAATATGAAAAGATTTACTTTTGAGGTTTGAATAGCAGTTTAGAATAGCAGTTTTTACAAGGACAAGAAATACAAAGGACCTTTGCAGATAATTAAATACTGTAATTGTAGATTATCTTTACTTAATAAAGAGAAAGGTTAGACAACTCCAGAGCTTTAGAAGATTGTTCTGTCATTATGTCTCAACTGATCAGAATTTAATTGTTCCACTTGAGGATTATTTGCCTCTTCTCTGCATGATTATATCCTTTTGGCACACAAATCAAAACTAGTTATCAGCAAAAGTTACTAATTTCTTTCAAAAAGAGAGTTTTCTTTTGAGTTCTTGTGCTGAGATTTGAGTCTTGATAGACTTTCGTCTATAATTTAGAGAAGATGATTGGTTTAAGTCTCCAGTGTTCCCAATTCATGTATTTCTTACCACAGGCTAAGGGTTTTATCCGTTTCAGAGGCACAAAAAAATTCTTAAATTTAAAATTTAAAAATCCCTTCCTTTTTCAGGAAAAGTAACTTGCTTCTGAGAATATAAGAGGTCTCTGTTTAGCTAAAAGCCAAAAGCTGTAAGTGAGATAGATGTCCCTAGATAGCTCTAAACATCTTAAACTTGATGTTCACATTTGGTATCAGCTGCGATCCACATGCCACCATAGCCTCAGGCACTGACATTCATCATTCTTATTCCGATGGTCACAAAGGGAGTAGGATGTCAGTTGTATTGGATCCTGACCTAAATTCTCGTAACGTGCATTATGAACTTTTGGGGTGCTTGAGTTGGAAAGGGTAGTTATACAATAAAGTGATAGTGAAGTAGTAAGTAGGTAGAAGTAAGCAAAAGTTAGTAAAGACAGCAACGTACAGTGATATGGAGAGATACAGTAGAGGAGAAGATGTGGAAATAGCTATAATTTTTTATATCTTCCTACTATAACATATCTTTGTAATATATTACCACATTTTCTACTTTCTGACAATAACTTAATATGCATCATCTGGCTATGGAGTGCATAAACTGATTGTAATTACCAGATTTGTCTTAGTTTCTGTGCGTGACAACCCAAAATGTCCATGGCGTCCTCCAAGGGAGATTCAGAAGCCCTCACAATCGTTAAAATCTGTCTTCCCTCCAAAGACTGCAGAAGAACTGGAGGGTTTTCTGCTACGTTGTGCCAAGTGCAACAGAAATTACTGTACTACCAGTGAGGTTGGATTTAGTAGCCTAAAGTACCAATTTATAAGCCAACTGAATTGACATTTGGATATGTGATATCATGGACTGACCCTACTTGCACTCTGAGTTCTCAGGTTTCTGGCTCAGGTTTGGGAATTGCTTGGATAGTGAGCATAGGACTGTATTTGAAATAATGAATCTTGGAGTGGAGATAGTCTTACCTGTGCAGTTGTCATCTGGCCATAAGGTGGTATCCTCGAAAAATATGTGTTCAGGTTTGCAGAAAATTTAAGCAAAAAAAAATTTGAAACTTCTCAAAGATAGTTAGATGCCTGGCTCCTAAATCAATGGAAGGTAGCTTTAAAAATAGCTTCAAAATGCTAAAGCAGCAAAAGACATAACTTCAGTATGCGGCTTTCTCAGAGTCAGGATTCCAATGCATTTAAATATCAATAGCTTTTCCTGCATTACAGCATTTTTGCTAAAAGTCTGTGTATGTATATATGTGGGCATGTAGTAAGTATACTGTGTATTTTTATTTAGATTTTCTTTAAAATGAGAATCATTAAATGCCAGGTTTCAATGACAAATACATGTCTCCTACAATCACACAGAAACCAACCGCCTCTATGTTTGCTTGAGAAGAAGGTTATCTTTGTTCTACTCTTCATTTCCCCCCATTGCTATCATGTTTTTTAGCATAATACAAACCTAGAAACACTCCTGCGCTTGCCAACTGGTGGCCAGCCATGAGAGCCGATTTAAGCAGTTAGCAAAATCCCCCATCTGGTATCTGGACTTCCAATGTATGTGCCGCACATTAGCACAGCTGAGGCTCCAGCTGATACCCTCACGGCATTTCCACCAGGTGACCCAAAATACTAAGCCAGGCGGAGCTTTACTAAACTTGTCTCAGCTGGAAGCTGGTTTCTGCAATATTTTTCAGTGTTATTAAATTAGTTCATTCCATTCATAGATTCAGATGCTATTTTAGAACAGTTTTACTCTTTTCCCCAGGCAACCTGGTTTTTATTATGAGCTATTTTTATATGAATCTTGTTCTGTAGATTCCTTGGAAGAAGGAAAATGGTCTCTGAGCTTATGGGGTGCTCAGTGCCATTCACTGATGTATCAAGTGAATTTGGCATCACACATTTTTTCTCCTGCTCAAATCTCATGTTGCTCCCTGAAAGCCTCATTAAAAAGACCAATACCCAGGGATTTTGGCAGCTGTATTCTTTATGGATTACATCGTGTGGTTAAAGACTTCTGAAGTATGTTCTTTTCTTTTTTCTTTCTTTTTTTTTTTTTTTTTTTTTTT
>VXBO01006695.1:645495-664396 GCA_013400135.1 Rhinoptilus africanus
TTTTTTTTTTTTTTTTCAGAAATGATCTTATTATTGTCTCTGAAGTACTTTCCCTGGCTGAAGAGAAATGATGATATTGTCCATTGTGAACACCTGAAATGTGTCTTTGGGTCAGCAGACCAATCTCCAACCTTATCTCTTTATTCTCAATACAATCTATAGACAGATGCTTATGTTACTTGTAGGCCTGATTCCTCCCACCTGATTTTAGAAAAATATAGGTAGCTTCAGATTCTAATTTAAAAACATTGTCAATGGGAAGGGGTAAACACCCTCATTTAAGTTTGGTATTTCTTTGTTAGCTCCTGTCAAAAGTTTTTGAAGCCACTGACAGTTTTGAGCCAAGTCAAGGGACAATTTTATGCCAGAGAGACATCTCAACTGATGGCTGTGTAGAGGAAAGGACCTTATTTAGCTAATGACTGAGGCAAGACAGACAGTTCAGGCATGATGGTTGTATTTGGCCTGCCTAGCAGCCAAAAGGCTGCCAGCTGTCCATGCACATGGCCAGTCACACCCTGGAGCAGGGCGCAGTGTGTTCCAGCCTCTGCCTGGTCAGCAAGCAAAGCACATTTGGCAGAAGACAAGGGAAATATCAGCCTCTGTGTGCAGGTGCAAGGTACATGTAGATTTGGGGTTAAGGGTACTCTGAGTAGGTAAACATGGTAGGGCTCAGAGCTGGACACACTAGGAGACATATTGGGGTCACAGGACAAAGCTAGGTATTGTACAGTTAATTCCACTTCAAAAATAGGAAAAAAAAAATTTCTGTGAGGGTGGTCAAACAGGGTTCCTATGATGGCTGCCCAGAGAGGCTGTGGAGCCTCCACCCCGGAGGCATTCAAAACGCAAGTGGACATGGCCCTGAACAACCTGTTCTACTTGACCTTGCTTGAGCCAGGGGGTTGAACTTGAGACATGCGGAGATTCTTCCAGTCTCTGCCCTTCTGTGACTCTGTGAAGCATCGGGGTTATGGGAGCAAGCAGAACTTATTCAAATGGGGATGGTGGGAACATGGGACATCCTGGAAGGTATCGCTGAAGGGTGTAAGAGACATGGAAGGGGCCGTGAAAATGTGAAGGCTGTTGTCAGGGTACTGTGGGGCTGTAAGTGAAGTGGAAAGACAATAAGAGTGAAATGAGGACTGCAGTGTGGATGGGACTTGAAATACTGCAAAGGGGACGTAACAAATGTTGGTGGTGGGATCCACAAGAACCTGGGGAGGTAGGTTTATTACCAGAGAAGATTAGGAATATAGAGGGTCCCTAGGAAACGCTTGATTAGTTCCACAGGTCCTGAGAGGTCTGCTATTCTTCATCATGTTTTCGGTTCTTCAAATGTTTTCAGCTCTTTTATGCAGAGTATTGGCTGCTGGTTTGGGGTGGATTTTTGTTGGTTTTTTGCTTTAATGTTGTGCATCTCAGTGAGACTATGTTTCCCTTTCTTGAGTTAATTGTAGGGAAGAGGTGGAACCTGCTTACCATGTGTTACTTTATTATGTATTCTTTCTTTCTGCACGCTACTCTTTGATACGAATTACTTTGTTGGGCTCTTTTATTGTGGTTACAGGGTGCTAATGCACTTCTAGCATGCCATAGGAGTCATTCATATCAGAAGAGTTTAGCTTTGATCATGCTTTTCTTGTTATCCGTGTTGATTACCACTATTTGCATATTACTTGATTCCCCAGGTTTGTGATCTGTCATTTGGTCTGGTTCCATCTTCTTGCGTCTCTCCAGGTTCCTTGTTTGCTTTGCTCTGCTTTGGTGTAAGAGATGTTTTGAAACTAGTTAATTTCAAAGGCAACGGTTTGTTTTACACATTTGCTTTTTTAACTTTTGGCAGTTTAAATTTATTTCATTACAAATGAGGCTTCGGTATTCAACAGACATCATGTGGTGAAATGTTTACTGTTAAATGCCTGGTTGAAGTATAATAAAATGCCAGTGCTTCAAAGAATCAGTCCTAAGAAAATCAGGAAAGAAGTTAATTCAGCATCAAGATTTGGGTAGGGCCAAGCATGCTCCCACATGCATTTTCTAAACAGATGTCTTATCTGTCTACATGCAAGTTTACAGTCAGCTTTCTAAGCTCGCCAAGTGAGAATGGCCTCATTATATAGTGTTTGAGACAGTGAAGGTCATTTCAACAGGCTGTCTGTGTCTCCTCTGTAAACACATACTTTCACTACTCTGTTTTGTAATTTCTGTGCCGCTTCTCATTTTGTTAATGGCCTATGAACCTGCACATTGGGTAAATGAGGTCCTGATATATGGAATGTAAAGACATATCCAAAGACAAAGTAGTAGTGCAAGTCTGTGGTTGCCATCAAGTCTACTCCTTATTTCTGAGTGGTTTCATCCATTTGATTGTGTTAACAGCTCTCAAATTTACTTCTCAGTCCACTGCCATTTGCATGCCCTCAGGCTCCTAGCTCCCTCTCTTTGGTATTTCACCTTGAGCTGGCTCCCATCATAACCCCCATACCAAATTCAGTATCTACAGAACTGAATTTCCAAGGCTGCCCCTGAAAATTTCCATCATTGTCAGTGACATCTCTTTCTCTCTCCTCTCTGGGAGGTGACTTATTAGCGTCTCTGACATCTATTCTTCCAGATCAGCCAAAGTGTCACTGTCATGACTTCCTGGTGCCTCACCTCTGGATCTCTTCCTTGGGTCCTAAGAATATATTGAATTCAAAATCCTTGTTTTCAAGTCCCTATATAAAATTCAAGTTTTTATAGTTGCCCATAAACACTTTTCCCTTTCCTCCTTCCAATAATATCTCTCAATGCAATAATTCACTTATAGTTGAAACTGCTTAGCAGGAGGGCATGGACTAGGCCTTCTACAATTTATTTTCTTTCCTTATGCTCACCAATGGCCATGACTATTCGTTGGGGTGAAGGTGAACACAAACATAGCACCACCCATGACCTTCGACATTTTTCTTTTCCTGCTGAAATAGTATTTCAGATGCTGCTCCAACGCAAATCATCCATAGTGTGATTAGGATGAGTTAGTGAGACAGATTCAGTTTACGACTGAGAAGCCCACGTATGGTCAGGCTTTACCCTTCCAGAAAGTCACAGGCTGGAGTCCATATGTCCAATTATATATTTGCATATAACCTGTGCAGGCGGTAAGTAAGTAAGGGTCATGTCACAAGTTCCTCTTGTTATTTTCCTCCACAATTCATTTTTTTAATGATCTTTGCAGAATTGGTTTCTGAGGCCTTCACATTCATCCTACTCAGGTTATTCCTAAAAGTTTACATCCAGAGTGGTAAATACTGAAAGTATGTATTCTGTGTTAACTTAAGGCTAAACTTTTGTACCACCAGCTGGCTTAAACTAAACTGTTCTGTAATGTGGGTTATTACTCTCCCTTCCTGGGCATCCTCCCATGTTCTGCAAGTGCTGGAGATCTACAAGCTCTTCCCAGGCTGTCAGTGTGGTGGTGCCTAGAATTCCTCTGTGTGGCTGGTCAAGAGAATTTACTTGATGGTCTCATGTTATTAAATATCTTGAACCAATCTTTACAAGTGCCAGACCACAAATCCTACTGCCTTTTGCATATCATTGATGAAGATAATGAGGGCACTGAATGAGTTTTAGGTTACCAGACACACTTTGTGCATGCGCACACTCTCTCCCTTTTTGTGAATGATCACCATTTTAAATACGATGTTGTATATGATGGCTGAACTTACACATAGCTTTCTAGCTACCTATGGCTTTATTAAAGAGAGAGAGAGGGAGAAAAAAATACTCTCATTCCACAAAACCGGGGATGGGGAAAACTTAGATATCTATGTGTCCTGATTGCATTTGGGATAAATTCATTTTCTTTCTAGGGGCTGCTGTGTTTCAGTTTTGGTATGAAAGGAATGTCGATATTGATATTGTTTTAGTTGTTGTCAATTGATGTTTGTATTAGTCAAGGACTTTTTTCAGCTTCCCATAGAAGCTGAGAGGGAGCACAGTCAGAACAAGCTGTCCAATGGAATATTCCATTGCATAGATGTCATGCTCGGTATACAAATGGGGGTTAGCTGAGGGGCAGGGATCCACAATCACTGCTTGGGATGGGATGGGCAAGCAATCTTCAGCTGGTGAGAGCGACTTATGTTGTATTACTTTATTTTGTATAATCTTTTACTATTCTTCTTATTATTTTTATTTTCCTTTTCTGTTATAGTTCTTTTAAACAGTCTTTATCTGAATCCACGAGATTTTTCTCCTTTTTCCCTCCTTTTCTCCCTCTTCTTCAGACCCTACGGGGGCCAGGGGAGTGAGCGAGCGGTAGCATGATCTTAGTTGCTGGCTGGGGTTAAACCATGATGCTATGGATATATATACCTATGCATATAGCATATATATAGTGTGTGTATAGATATTGTGTATACATATAAAACATATATGTCTCTGTGTGTGTACATACACATATGCACACATGCACAAACCCACAGAGCAAGCATATAGACAGGAGTCTTTAAACGACCTGATATTATGGGTGCAAAGTGACACTTTGAGACACAAAATGCCAGTTTACTTGTTTATACTTAGCAAGTACTCACTTGAAATAAAATGTGGAGAGATAAATCCTATTATTAGCAAGTTTAACTCTTCTTTTGTTATTTCAGTAATTTTGGAGGCTTTCTCCTGAACCAGAAGCATATAATTTCTTAACGACACAGTAGTATCTTTCCTCAATCATGAAGTGCCTTGTATTAATTTTTGCAGGCTTATTTCTACTGGAATCAGATATAATAAGGAACCCAATGCCTTTCTTTTTAGAAAACACTCACAGTGCACACTGTGAAGCTTAGCATTTTCGTAAGTAATGAGAAATCCTTCAAGTAATCTATCTAGACATTATCTTTCCTGATGTGGCAGTTTAACATTTTTGTGAGAAACAAAGATAGCCTTTCTCTGGAGCCAGAGACTAAGCCCGAGAATGTAATCTCAGTACCAAGCCAAGCTGAACAAATGATTTACACCTTTTGACTCACTTATGTTACTAACACCTAAATAAAACATGCTTAATTATTTCTGAAATGGAAGGCCTCCCTGCAGGTTTTTCACAATTTGGATGACTCCTTCATGTCATCAAATGCTTGAAAAAAATCAAAATATGATTTTTTTATATGTTCAAGGGTTTACCTAGGTAGGTAGTTATTTATTATAATTGAGATGTGGTAAAAAAATGTAACAAAATTATGAAAATAATGTACTAGTTTGTAAGAAGTGTTTACTAGTAATATGAGCTGAGATTTTTCCATGCTAAATAAATATAATTCCTTTTCAGAACATTTTTGCAATATAAATTTTGAAGTTATCAATAATGAATGTGCTAACATCAGCCCACATCTTTTCGATGAGAATTAAATGTATAGATTTCTTTGAGAAGCTAGTAATCCATGTTCTCTTTTGGAGAACAGGGGCTTAACATGTAGATCCTTGGGGCCAGGGAAAAATTGTGGACGAATCATGAGAAAAGGGGGAAAAAAGAAAAATGGCTAAAAAAAAGAGAAAAGGAAATTGGTGTCGGGCATGGGGCAGATTAAGGGAAGCCTGTTGACTAGTGCAATTTGCAATGCAAAGTCTGTATTTCCAGAGAAAAGTTATTAGACTTATCCCCATATTGAAACAGACTGAAAAATTGTGTTTTCTGGTCCTGAATGTTTCCCATAATGTGGTATTGTGCAATGGAAACTGCCACTATCTTCATGCTTATCATCTCTTTTTTTTTTTTTTTTTTTTGTGTGTGAAAACTGCGGTATCAGCACTTTGCAAGATTGGGTCGTGAGATGTGAAAATTGTTGCTTCATTTTAACAATTTTACTAGTTTTTTATATAATCTAATAGTGTCTTAGAGCCATAGCATTCCCTGTTGAGTAAGCACAAAACTTCACCATTTGCCTGCTTTCTGTATTTTTCTGTACCTGGCAAGAAAGCAAAATCCATGAATTTTACTAGTTCTTAATAAATACTCAGCAGTGATATGAAGCAGCAGGGGAGATGCAAAAGGAATAATAATACTATTAAATGAAAAAGAGTAGGATTAAGCCAGTTCATTTATGTTCAGGAAGGAGAAGGAATATGCTTACATATGATAAAACTAAACTGATGAAATTTCTTATATTTATAGAACATTTCTCCAAAGTCATTTCGATGTGAATAACAAATTGCCTTTAATCTTCTCATCTGAGCCAGGCTTACCTTCAAGTCTGAGCTCTCACCCTATTTCTTTTGTGGGACCTCCTCCCAGTTTCTGCAGGGGGGGGAGATGGCAGGGAATTGGGGGCTCACCCCTCCTCGTGGCTGGAAAGGCATCAATACAAATTACAAACTACCCAGTCTAATCCATTGTATTTCTGGAGCTATAGTAGGGAAGCATTTCTTATAAAAATCCTGCTTTAAGGGAGAGCCACATCCTGCCAGCATGACCCTGAAAAGTCCTACAGGCCAAACAGCAAATGCCGCTCTCAGGTAATTTCTCACCCGAGGAGCACTGCACAGCCACACTGAAGAACCACTCGACACAATGAAAAGATTGACATTTCATCCTCGGTTTAACAATAAAGAATAATATCCTACTGCCTGTCAAGAAGAACCAGGCACGGGTTGTTTCAATACCAGCATCACTGTTGTTGAGTTGTTTTGGGGAAGTCAGAAGCATTTAGTTCACTGCAAAGAGATCCAGTCCACAGTTAGGACTAGCGGAGCACTACAGCAAACCTGTAAGAAGAGGCTGGATGTTCTGGATCCGCAGCTCATGTCATAGCCATTCACCTCTCTTCCACCACTACTTCAGATGCTGATGGTTGGATAATACCTACCCCTCTATGGAGCCAGCACAGAAATTTGTCATTTTGCACTAACTTTTCCTCACAAATGTTCGTCTGCTGTTTCACTCATTGACACATAGCTGTTATTTCAGTAGGAATAGGACTACCTGTAGACATTTGGCCACAGTTCTGCTCCAATTTTGTCATTTGCTTTTGGTGGTAAAACATTTTAGTGCTGATTGGAAGGCAAATGTGCAGGAGGAGGAGCCAATTTTGCCCTGGCACCAGCTGGCATAGCTCTGCCTCCTCCTCATTTCACCATGCCAAGCTCATGCCTATTCAGTTTAGTTGCCCATACAAATCCAGCTCCTTCTCTGTCCCACCAACTTTCCTTTGTTACGTCTTTTCCATGATAACAGCCTGGGCATATGCAAAACCTGGTTTTGGTGGGTATTATCCGGCATATTGGGAAACTGCTTAATCCTTGTTTTCACAGATTTTATTGCGTTTGTATGTTGGGTTGCCAACATTATCAAGAGCATGAAGCAATTGACATCATTGCAGGTCCCCCCTTAAGCCCATGGTCTGTTAACCTGGTGATCAGAGCTGTTATTTCCCCACCCATGCATACACAAAGCTGGGATGGTTTGGAGAAAAATGAAAGGAGTGAAGGACGAGGAAGAGAAGATTGCAGGGTTGCAGTTGGGTTTGGTGCAGCTTATAAAGCAGCTGGGAGGCTTTATAAGCTTCATAAGTGTCACAGCCACTCCTCCCATTGCATGTCTGCATGTGGTGACATGGCAACTCTCCCCTCAGGTAAACCTGGTCCATGGAGCTACATGGAGGTCACCTAACAGCCTCTATCTTTACAAAAATTCTTCTATGACATGAAGTAAATCTGGAATGCCCCAAGGGACAATGTTTTATGTGATTATGTCATAATAAACCAAAATGTTTTTTGGCTCCCAGGAAATCATAACGATGCCTCTGGCGTGGCATCTGATTCTAAATGTGGGACTGTCCTCCTCAGCTGGCTACCCAAGCAAAACTCCACTTCCTCACAGGGCAGGTATTTTTAGCATCAGGCTAATATGCTCCCGAGCAGTGAGGTCTCTGACATATCTCCATGCTCTTGCAGCTCATTTCACTGTCCTTAGTATTATGTCACTGTTGGTCTCTTCAAGGAGCAAAAGGATGAGTTACTTATTTTTCTATTAAATTACCCTAAGATAGCAAGAGAAATATCTGTGCTGATCCTGAAAATTGTCCATTCATACGCAGTTATGTTCAGGACTCCTCACCGATTATGTTGAGATGGCAGTTTGTGTCTCTCCTCTAATTTCACTTTTTTAATTGTTTCACCCCTTGTCATCAGTCTCTCACAGCTTATCATTTGCACATTTCTGTGCCTCATTCCTCCATTCTGCAAATAGCTGACTAAACGGAGAGTTATGGGTTCAGCACCCTGCTGAGCTCTTCCAATGCCGACACCTGAAGTTGCCAGGGCTGAGCTCCTGGGAGGCTCTGCTACTACCTGCCCGCTCTGCCTTCGAGTGGGTAGGAGTTACATCAAATAGGCAGGAGATCCCCCTGGACTGTGCTTGCCAGCTGTCCAAAACTCCTTCCAGTTGGGCTGCGTTGCTAACTTCCAGCACTGAACGAGGCGTGGGAATAGACGGGGGTGACCCGTGGCAAGGGCAACTCACTCTTTCATTCGGAGCTGGGGGGGGGGATGGGGAAGACAAAATGCAGAAAGTAGCATCGTGCGTATTTACACTCCTACAATACATAATTTATCAAAATCACGTTCTTTTTAATACCTGATGAGCCTTCCTTGCCAGCCTGAGGCTCTGGATTCTTGGAGTTCTTATGGTAATTGGGACCCCTGGTGCCAGAGTAACTTCTCCTGTCCAGCAGCTCCGCTCTCCCACTTAAGTATGGAATGGAAAAAGCAGACTGATTTTACATCAGTTATTTTTACAGGATATTCCTGCCTGCCTTCTGGAAGAAAGATGTGAAATACTGAATGTGTGTGTTTTATACTATGATTTTGAGAGATGATCCTAGGGAGACACCTTACAGAAAAATCTGTAGCAGTAAGTAAGTAAATAATGTATAGGGAGTAGATATAAATTTGTGTCAGAGTGTGAGGAAGGAAGAGTTGGGAAAGAGGATGAGGCAATGCGAACCTGGTTCAATCTTTGGCAGTCAAACAAAAGCACAATTTTTAGATCCAGATTTGGTAATTTAAATCTGCTGACCTTTAATTCTCACTTTGGATCTATAAAACAATGTGAAATCCATATTTCAGGTAAATAGGTGACCTTGTGCCATAGTCAACTTGGTAAGATAGAGATTGAGAGGATGTGGCAAGGGATAGTCTGCTAAAGCTATGGTATGAAGGACATTCATTTTAATACAAATATTTCACCTCTTGATATTTACTGTGCGGGCTGTGGCTGTGAAATCCTTCCCTTCATGCATGGGCCTTTTTTTGCTGTTCACATTTTCATTTTTCTGTGTGCTCCTATTAAAATTCACATCACACCATAGTTCGGTTCTATGGAAAAAAAAATTAAAATCCCACGATATTCTTTATCTGATACATTCCTGTGCGCAGTTTTGGTAGCACTTATCTCACCTCCATTGATATTGTTAAAGTTTCATACCAAGCCTTCACACTGTTCAGCTTTTGTGTAATCTTTATAGTAATAGGGCTAATTCAATAATATTCACACTGCCAAGTGAAGAAGCCCATAAGGTAAAACTCAATTACCTTTTCTATTCCTTTTCTCAGTTGCTCTTCTGCTGTGCTTAGTCTTTTATCTTTTTCAGTGTAAACAGGTAGCTTATTTAAATTTAATAGACACTACTGCCTTCATCTTTTCCTTTTTTTCCCTTGAACCTTCTAGACACTCTCATGAGATGTTCATTCACCTTTGTGTAATACCATAGTAATAGTAATACAGGAAAAAAATGTAATGATTGCATGCAAGCCACAGTAAAGGCCTAATGAACACTGTGTTTATGAAGAATGTCGCTTGGATTCCTAACTGCATTTTGGTAAATTATACAAATTAAATATTCATTACTTTGTACTTCATTAGTTCACATTTGGAACGCTTTTTCTTCATTATAATGGCCTGGGGTAAAGGTTTTTTTAATATGGTTTATTCTGTTATTTTTCAGAAACTCTTTAGTTACAATATTAGAGCAAAGTTGTATTTATTCCACAACTGCCCAGAACACCCATATATTCCAGAGACTGAGTATTTTCTCCCTCAAGTATATTATGTAGGTACACTGATTGTTCAGAGTTCTTATTTCAATAACCAAAGTAACTAAATATTTAAACTGATTTTCACAGTAAGTTTGCTTACTGATCATATCCCAACTCAGAGTGAATTGCAATTTCATTAGCACGAGCAACAGCTGATGAATGGTAAAGCATAAAGCATGGGTTCTGCACTGTTGCCTTGCATTACTCCACATTGGCATCGGCTGAGATAGATACCTTCAAGTGGGTTTATTTGGTGCAGGAGGTGGATTCTGCTCACCAACCTTGAGAAAGTGGAGGGAATTAGAAGAGTGGTGGTGGATGGGGGTCCAGGGGCCCTTGTCCCCCCAGAGGAAAGGTGGCCATGGGATTGCCTCTGCCCTCCGAGGCCCTGGCCAGTACACAGAGGTTCTTGCTGCTACTTGAAACACTGGGAGGACTCTAACTGGATGAAATCTCTTGAAAGGTTTAGTGCCTCTGATTTGCTTTCCTCACATGTTCCTTCATCTTCAGACACAGTATCAGGGGATACAGTCCATCTCCAGGCAGATATAGAAAGTCTCTTCACAAGCTGTGCAACACTTTAAAGTAGAAAAACGTTTTCTGATTGTGTATGGGTGATAAGCCGTGTCAAACCTTGTTATTCAGACTTGAAACTAGGGAAGCTGGCACTTTCAGCTGAATTTCAGTCACACTGTGGGGAGGGGGTTCATTAAAATATAATCTCAAAAGAGTTTGGTTTTAGCTTGTTGGTTTTCAGTGAGCACACAGTGGATAGATGCGAAGGAAAGATCTCTGATCTGCTGATTAGTAAACACACAAACAAAATTTGCTCTGTAAGTCAGCTGCTGTATTGCTCCTTGCCAGAAGAAATAGTCTTTAATTCTTTTTCCAAGTAGCCCTCAGCAGTAGGATGTGTTTGTACAGGTGATGGGGTGGGGGATGTGCTGGCCTATCCATGCTCAATCAGTAAGGCTGGGGAGTGCTGAGCTGCACATGTTGTATGCTTAAGACCCACTGCAGGGTCAAGTAGGTGTAAAGCAGAGCTGGTGGTGGTTTGGAGAGATCTTCATGAGTCCATGGTTGAAAACCATGGTCCATGTGTCTTCTTGGAGGTTACATAAGGAACACGTGGAAGAACCATGGGAAAACCATGAAGCGTCTTATGATTTATTGTCCTCTTCATCAATAACACAACTTTTTGTCCACTCTTCTGCTGAAACGCTATGTAGAAATACAGTGTGTTTTTTTCAGATGCTGCTATAGGGTTCAGTAAAATACCTGTGTTTAAATGAGGTTGTGATTGCTTTAGGTTCTAATCCTTCCCCAACCAGTGGGTACTGTGTACATTTTGACAAGCCAGCTATTCTTGCTGTGCCACTGGCAGTGCAAATGGAAAAACTGGGGAGACAATAGGACTTTGCTGAAAGGAAACAGGTGCATTCATACTGGGTTAATAAATCAGAAACAGGGAAGCATTAAATGTGAACAGTGTCCAGCTCTCTGTGTGCCTGTGTTTTGCTGCATACTAATTCTCTCTTTTGTGAGAACCACATCAAACACAGATCAAGTTCTACCTCAGAAACTGCAAGAAAAACAAATCACATGTGGATGTCATTTTATTTGCTGAGAGCAGACATCTCCAGATTGTGTTTAGAGCTTCAAGGGGATGTGGCAGAAGAAGCACAAATCAAGGTAAGAACCTTGTTACTAGTCATTGTTTCTTATACAGGCAGTTGTATTAGAAGCAGCAAATAAGCACCACTTGAAAAGTTTAATGCAATAGCCAAATATGGATCAGAAGAGCTACATGCTTGGTCCTTACATTAAGCAGCTACGTGGACCACTAGATAGTTATTTCCAGTTTAGCTGCCCAGATTGCTTTGTTAAGATCCACCCCACTGGATCCATGTAGTCCAAAGCTTCTTGCAAAAGGCTCCTTTTGAAAGATGTGTTACCACATTGTTGGCATCCTTTCACATTGTATGCACACATGCAGACCTGCAGCCTAGGCAGAGCTCCTCTCATCTACTGAATCTTGCAAGGTCCTGGCCATGTTCCCTCAAGGCTCTTTGGGGAGGACATTCACCTGACATGAGCAGATGGTTCATTTTACCTCCACTGGTGCAATAGGACTCATCAACGTCGTGGTATGTTGAACACAAACACATTTCCCCAAAAACCCAGCGGCTAGTTCTCAACTGTGTCTGAATAAATGTGACTGAACATGACTTATGAAGATGACTTTACCAATGAACGTAAAAGGGTTGTATGTTAAATGCAAGAAACATAGAGAAACTGTGTTTCTAAGCATAGTGTGGAAATTAGCAGGGTTCCAATGTGTAAATAATAACGTCTTATGACACAAACATTAACATATAAAATTAGTATCTTCTGCAAGGCACTTACACAGCTTGAAGCAAAACTCAGGATGGTTAACGAACCCCCTTGTGTGTATTAGCCAACAAGAAGACCTGTGTCATCAAATATTTTTATTATTAGCTAAGGTTGCCTACACTCTAGAATGCAGCTGTAATTGAGAGCTCCAGTTATGATTCCTATAGCAAGCTCTCCAAATAAAACAAAAGACTAAAACAAAGCAGCATTTTTGATAGAGTAAATCATAAACCTGACAGATCTAATACTATAGTTATAGCTCATCCCAGCCATGCACAGCAATATGAATTCTGCGCTTACTTCACTATGCTTTTAACATGTTTGAAAATGATGCGGCCTAGAATAGACCTTGTACTTCATCATGAGCATTCAGGGGAGATGGGAATAATTTGTAAGTAGCAGGCACAATGCTACAAAGATGGCACAGCACCGTGATCTGGAAGGGTTTCACTGTATTTTTTATTAAATGTCCTTGCATTGCTAATCATCAAATAAATAAATAAATATCATCAATAGTGCAGAGCCATTTCAGGATGCAACAGCATAAAATATAGTGCTATAGTTTATAGCCATCTCATTGGTGACAGCTCATTTTACTGAAACAGAGCAGAGCATCCTGGCTTCCCGCATATAACTTGTCCTTGAAGAATGTTAATGGTTTCTTGTTCAGTTTTGGGTAGTTTTGAGACCCCAGTAACAGTCAGCTTTGTCACTCTGTGGTAAATAGGAAGGAGATAGGGGAGAAGAAATTCACCTACCCAAATGCCCAGGGCAGATGTTATTCAGGAAAGTCACAGCGTTGGAGAATGATAAAGCTATAAAAAAAAGTAGCACGTGATTAAATAGCCTGAAAATAGCCTGTGGCATTTGGTGTTGGGTGGTGCAGGAAGATAAAGAAAATTGGAGACAGAAGTGTACAGCCCCAAAAAGACTTAGGAGTGGCAGCATGCTGAGTGCTGGCCTCCAAGGTACATTGCCATGTGCTGCTGACAGGTCTCACCTCCCCACAGGCGACCAGCAACATTTGGCTGAGTTTTACTGGCATTCATGTAGTCTAAAACACTGCATCGGGACTTGCCTAATTTAGCCAATAGGTGAGCAAAAGAAAGGGTGCCTCTTAACACTGACCTTTTCTGAGGTGCAGGTGCTTTAGCAATAGCTCAGTTCTTGGACCCATCCAGAGGAAAAGGGTGAGATTGGGTTGCAATCTCTCTGCAGCTGAAATTTTCCCACCTCCCAAGCCATGTGCTAATCACCTGCAGTGGCAGATGTGGCCAGGGTACCCCATCTCAGGGAGAAGGATACCTGAGCTCCAGGACGATGCTTGAAGGACGTTGCAAGACCTGAGGAGCAGCCCACGGGAGGCAGGTGATCTGACCCTTCTGCCTCTGCCGCCAGCACACGGCTGAGTGTGCCACACTGAAAGAACAGCCCCCAGACCAACAGTGGGCATTTCCCCTGTGGATCGAGAAAAACTCACAACATTAGTAGCAAAGATGTGAGGCGTTCTGCACACACAAACTGCACCAATCATTTATAAAGAAAAAGTTTAAGGAACTGAATTCAAGGTTACTGTTGTCTCACTGTACTGTACAGCTCTCTAACAAATGCAAAATGGAAATGCAGATACGAATCTATGAAGCTGTAAATACTGTACTGCAGTTGCTATGTGTTTCTGCACTCACAGATCTCATGAAAAGACCTCAGTGCTTTTAGGTTTAATTTTATTTTGTTTCCGGAGCCTATGACAACTACTTATAATACACTTAAAATAACAATTCAGTTATACTATTTCAGACACAAAACATATAAAACATAGTACTTATTCCTCTGTTTTTGCAAGCCCTTCTGACTCAGATTCTTGGAAAGTACTGATGGATCTCCCCATCTTTTAATTTCTCTTCACTCCTGAAAAATCATTTCAAAGGCATGAATTAGATGAGGCCAGGGACAGATTTGTAATATCTCATCCTTTCCCGGAAACAATAAGAAATCAGATAAGTCCCTCAAGCATAGTGCATTAAAGGTGACAGAACAGAGATCTGTCAGAGACCTCATCAAACACAGACAATATTCAGCATTAATTCAGTGTCCATTTTGATTCGTTGCAGTCAGATGGGAAATGAGGCTTGAGTGACAACTTTATTTAGTAAGTCATAGGCTGCTGAAAATTTTATGAAATGATGCAACTTACATGCAAAAGAGCGGAGCTTTTTATTAGCAATGCTTGATAAGATACAGTGAACATGTGAGTAATTCTCATTAGCTATTTGTCAATAAAAGGCATGGAAAACAAATTAGATTAAAACCCTGCTCTGCATAATACAGCCTTTGTGTTTGCAGAAGAAACCTTATCACAATACCTTTTAATAATATGGAGCATCTATTGCAGCGTTTGTAGTTTTACCCCATTATGCCAGGAATACTAATTGTTCACTTCATTTTGTCTTCAGCCAAAGCTCCCTTTTGTGATTTAGAGCATTATCCTTTCCAGCATTCTTACATCAGTGGTGCTTGTGAAACATCTGGCAGTTTCACTGCTGTGGACACCCTCTTAACCAAAAGTGTGTTTTCAGATGCAGACTCCCAACTTCTTTCAGAAAAGCCGGTGTATGTGCAGTGGCTTGTGTCCTGTGCAAGGACAATCATATTGTACCTAACGCTGAATTTAACCCAGCAGAGAGAGTCAGAGATAAAAAAGGTGAGGAGAGTGCACAGCCCCAGGGCACTATAATGAATATCATTCTCATGGAAGGTGTCATTACTGCTGGCATTTGAGATTGAAAATAGGAAAAGTTATATTAAACCTCTCTCATAATAATAGTAATAACAATCCTTTAGAATATTTTTTAAATTAACCTTATTAGTAAACTCATCTAGGTTTAGTTCTTTCCATGACTCCCAGCAGATGAATTCTTCAGAGGGCTAATGCCAGCTATGCGTTTCCTTCTCTTCTGACAGCTTTCCTTGAACTCTACATGGAAATCAATTTACCTCCTCATTCTTTGTGCAGGCGGCAGCTTCTACATAGAAATATTCCTTTAAACAGAAGCCAATTAAAGGACTGGCAAACTGTTTTCAGAAATGAAAGCTGCCTGTTCCAAAGCACTGAGCACTGGAGCCAGCTACAGAGAAAAAAATCTACCAATTTTCTTTTTCCAATTTAAAGGCAAACCTATCCTGGTGCCAGATACTTCTAAGTGACATGGGGCAAAAGGAAGACACCATAGTTAAATATAGAAGAATCATAATATTCCTTGGCTTTCTGTAGTAGCACACAAACATCTGTGAGTAATGCCCCAATGCTACCAGTGAGCAGGGCACTTAATAAAACCCAAACAACTGTCACATGTAGGTTATAAGGTCATTTCTCACACATAAGATAAACTGGAAATCCATCCAAAGGATGGAATCTGAGAAAGTGTTATGAAGTTTACTGGAAAATAAAAAATGAGTTTCACATGTTATTTTATTTCTCAAGGGCATTTTGATAAACATATGCATACACAGTCAATGCATAGCTTACCCACAAAAAAGGAAAGAAATCAGTAGCATAGGGATTTAAAACAGTAAGTCTCTTTAATGGCATGTTATATTGTTGTTGATAATATAGGCACAATAAAAAGGTGCAATTATGCAGTTTGTGATGTGTTTCAGAGCTTTTTCCTGATTATATTTGAAATACCATAGGTGCTATTATTGCCTTATGGAAGGTAAAACTAAAACACAGAGCTCAAGGTCAAAGGCCGTGTCAGTTTAACTCTGGTACCCTGAATGAAGCATCAAAATCCAAGTCCAGTGCAATAAGCAGGGAGCTGGTTTTCAAGGGTAATGCACTCCCACAGCTCCGCATGTGCCTGCCGCCCTTTGAGAGTCAGCAAAGGCTGCAGCTGTTCGGCACTTCTGAAAATCAGAATTTCCCGATCCACCCTTTAGGCAATCAAATTCAAGCCTCTTGTTTTAAATTAGACTCTTAAAATTTACTTGGGCGGGGGATGGCCGAATGAGTAAGGGGCAGCAAACCCGCTGCTTTAGCTGCCGACCGGAGGGCACACAGACCAGCCTCCGAGCTGAGCCTCCCTCAGTGTGCATTTTCCCATGGGCTGCCTTTGACTTCCAGTGACCTAGACTGTAATGACACTGCCCTGCTGGTAGATGCCACCATCCAGCTGAACATATGAAGTCAACTTTTCAACACACACTTTGGTTTCCTATTTAGTCTTGGCTGCCATGGGAAGTGTTGCGCAAATATAGCTTGGGGCCTGGCTGTCTGGGATCCCACCTTCCACCTCATGATCTTCCACGGCAACTGGGGTCATGAGGAGTGCTGGTGCTAGCGATCCTCATATTTCAGTGATTCTTCTGCAGCAGGAAACCCTCCTGTGTTTGGAGATAACCTGAATTCAGGCGCCTTTCCAGTGGGTGGGATGTACGATGTTTTCTTTCTCCAAGAAGGGGAGGGAGAGCTGGCAGGGATCTCCATTCCAGTCATCGTTCCATCTTTTGCCTTTGAAAAGAGACAGATCTGTGCGTGTTTTATTAAACTGCACTGGGATAAGTCAACAGGGCACCTTTTGTGAATCTAAGAATAAATAAAATTAAAATTGTTTTTTGAGAATGCTATCAGAACTCCATCCATGCACAGATCCGGCCACAAACAATATCTGCCATGAAGTTATGCAGGGCTGATTTGAATCTTCTCAGAGGTGAGAGAAGGAGACCACCTTAACGCATCACGCTCCTTCTGCAGCCCAGTGTAACCAGGCTGTCCCCAGGAAGGGTCTGCTGGGCTCTCCTCCCCGCGTTCCTGGCTGAGGGTTGCTGCAAACCCTGCTGCTGTACCCCACCTCACCATAGCACGGGGTCCTGGCTGGGCAGTGCAGAATTCAATGAAGCAAAAGGTTCCACTGGAGAAAGTCCCACCAGCCATCCTAACATTTGGCTCTGCCATAGGATAGAGAGGAGCCTTCACTCCACTGCTCTCGAGCTCCTGTTTATCCAGCTACACATGGAAGATGGATGTCCACGGGAAACCAAATTTCCTTGCAGGATGAGAAAATACAATGTGATAAAACTTCCCAACCCAACTTCCCAATTTCAGTGAGTAATGTATATCTTCAGGAGTGTAAGCAGCAGAAAAACAGAGAAAGAAAAAAAAAGGGGGGGTATACGAGTGTGGTAAAGAGGCAGAGACCCGTCTCCGCAATACCCATGTCCCCACACCTTGCCACAGCTGCTCCATGCCCCACTCCATTGATACCTGTGAAACCCTGGAATGGAAATCAAAGGATGAATAATAAGGATTTTTTCAGCACTACACCATTTCAGACATCCACATGAAACGCACACTGTGAATCATTGCCCAGATCAGTGAAGAGATCTCACCATGGTCTCTACAACCAACAGGGCTGAACGGGAACTTCCTGCACCCTTGGGAGCTCCCATTTTGATTAAACATCTGAGAAATTTCCCAGAAGACTATTACGCTCAATCAATATGACATTGAGCTTCAGCTAAAGAAATTCTTTTAACATCCAGCATCCTTTGAATCACGGATTAGAGAGGGCAGGTTAGTTCAGATTCTGAACTACATTTTAAATTACATAATTATCTACTAACATCACTGTATATATTAAAGCATCTCTTTTCAATGGAAAACCATGATGTTCTTGAATTTCTATGTTAAAAACTGTAAGAGCCAAGTATTGTAATATTTTGAAATATTTTGAAAGCTTGAACAAGCTTTCAGGCTTGTTAATGTCATTCAAAGTCAACTGCATATTCTTTAACATAGGAAAATAAATGAATATATCATATAATTATTGCTGACATCTAAAAATCTTGAATTTAAGACAGGCAAAAGCATAACTACTTATGTGACTACTTATTGCTGGGTTGTGGATATTAAATTGTCAGTAAAATATTTTTTATGATACAAAACACATATAGAACATAGTTCATTATATAGAACACATTTCTGAAGGAAATTTGATGAAGGCAAATTAATTAATAAATGATCCAGTCTTGATTTTCCTTGCTTATATTACAAAGAAAGCTTACCTGGGGTTTTATTTCTGTATTAACTGCTTGCATATTTAATATTTTTATTCCTTACATGACAATTAAAATGTTCTGCTGTGCTGGAATGTGTTTAGATATTATCCTGGTAGAACACTGTCAAAATTCCATAAAAAGTCTCATGAAAAACTTTGATATGCGAAATACCTTTTTTATTGTAGCCTACCATATTTATATTTACAAATGCATTTTACTCCAAGTCCCCCACAATCAATCTCAGCTTTGAAGCTAGTAGGTTATGTCATTGACTGTTTTTCTACCAAACTGAAATACCTGGGACTAGCGTTTTTGGAGTAAAAGTGTAAAAGGTCTCATGGTTATGGGACTGAGTTTTGGGGTTTGGGGGGGGGGGGGG
>VXBO01006695.1:664466-809956 GCA_013400135.1 Rhinoptilus africanus
AGGTAATGAAGCTGAGCCCAGTTTTGCAGGTGCAATGGGTATGGGCATAGGAAGGCCATTTCCCATCACAGTATTTATGTTGTGTCACTGTTTCCTTCTGATCCCTTTTCCATCCATCATAGCCACCTGCCTTGTGTTCACTAGCACCTGCTAACTGTTCACTACTTCTTTCAAGCATGCGTTATAATTCCTATTTCTTATAAAAACACATTCAGGGAGCTCCCATGAATGCAACCAAAATTCTTACTCGGTCAAATGAAAAATATAATGGTGTTATTATTTTTAAGTGTCTAACCCTTCTTTATTGTAAATTCACACAATAAATGTGTTGCATGTATTATGCTGATAGCTAATGAGACTGCCATAGGAAGAAAAAAAAAAGTACTTTTATCTCAAAATCATTGTATCTGTATTTAAATCTCAGGAACTTTTCAGGTGAGGTTGAGAACCAGGAATATTTGGTGCTACGCTTTATTTTTCAGCTGTGTGCATTCAGTAAAATGTTTTATTTATCTTTTTTTTTGTAAAATTTATATTTTGTAATGTAAAAAAAAAAAAAAGACAATATTTTCCACATCTATATTGCAAGGTGTAACTCACAGACTCCCAGCGTTTTGTATTACAGCTTCAGCCTCTAAATATGTTCTGAGATGAAATATAGGACATAAATCAGATTGGGATCCAGGTCTACTTTACATATTTGGAAGAACTGTAGAGAAAATGCTAGGAATTGAAGGGCTGATCTGACAAGTCTTTTGGGGAAGCTCCCTGAAGAGGTGGAGGAAAAGGAAGAGGAAAACTCTTAGATGTTTAAATCAAAGGGTTTTCACTGCCTGAAAAAGTAAATGTGAGCATACAGATTACTTTCATGAATTAAAATGACTAGAATATCCAATGCAAGCAGACCTGACTTGATCATGAGATCACTGAATTCAAACTTTTTGGCCTTTATATCAAATGAACCACAAAGAAGTACCAGTCCCCTTTCCCTAATTACAGTTGCATCACAACTGTATCACAATTTTTTGTAGGACAGTGTCAGTTATAACTTATCACACACAAACACCAGGTATTCTCTAAAAAAATAATGAGAGTCTGTCTCAAGGAATTATCAACCTAGACAGAATCTATAGATACATCCAATGCTTCCTATGGGAAAGTATTTTATGTCATGTCACATTTTGGCTGGCTTCGTACAAGGATAGAAGTACAATGCAGAAAGCACTGTACTTCGAATCTAATTTCTTTCACTGAGCCAGAGCAAAGACTAGTTTCCCAATAAACTATACTTCCCAGCTGGTTTGGGCCACACTGCTCAAGTCACAGAAAACAAAGGCAAGGACTGTGATAATGAGGTACTGCCCACCATAGAAGAAGATCAGGTTTGAAACCATCTGAGGAACCTGAAGGTATACAAATCCATGGTACCTGATGAGATACATCTGTGGGTCCTGAGGAAACTGGCGGATGAGGGTGCTAAGCCACAATCCATCATATTTGAGAAGTCATATCAGTCTGCTGAAGTTCCCGCCAACTGAAAAAAGGGAAACAATTCCCATTTTTAAAAAGGGAAAAATGGAAGATCCAGCAAACTACAGGCTCATCGGTCTCACTGCTGTGCCTGACAAGATCATGGAGCAGATCCTCCTGGAAAGGATACTAAGGCACATGGAAAATAAGGAAGTGATCAGTGACAGACAACATGGCTTTACTCAAGGAAAATCATGTCTGACAAATTCAGTGGCCTTCTACGATGGGGTTACAGCATTGGTGGATAAGGGAACAGCAACTAACAACATCTACCTGGGCTTGTGCAAAGTATTTGATCCTGTCCCTCATGATATCCATGTCTCTAAATTGGAGAGACATGGATTTGATGGATGGATGACTCGGTGGATGAGGAATTGTCTGGATGGTCGCATTCAAAGAGTTGCACTCAACGGCTTGATGTCCCAGTGGATACCAGTAACAAATGGCATTACCTAGGGGTTGAGACTGGTGCTGTTTAACATCTTTGTTGGCAACATGGACAGTGGGATTGAGTTCATCCTCAGCAAGTTTGCCAACAACACTAAGTTTTGTGGACCGGTTGACACTCTGGAGGGAAGGGATGCCATCCAGTGGGACCTTGACAGTCTTGAGAGGTGGGCCCATGCAAACCTCATGAAATTCAACAAGGCCAAGTACAAGGTCCTGCACATGTGTTGGGGCAATCCAAAGCACAAATACAGGCTGGGAGAACAATGAATTGAGAGCAGCCCTGAGGAGAAGGACTTGGGAATGTTGGTTGATGAGCAGCTCAACATGACCCACCAATATGCACTTGCATCCCAGAAAGCCAGTCACATCCTGGGCTGCATCAAAAGAAGCATGGCCAGCAGGTCGAGGGATGTGATTCTGCTCCTCTACTCCACTCTCCCCACCTGGAGTACTGCGTTCAGTTCTGGAGCCCCCAACAGAAGAAGGACATGGACCTGTTGGAGCAAGTCCAGAGGAGGGCCGTGAAGATGATCAGAGGGATGGAACATCTCTCCTACAAAGACAGGCTGAGACAGTTGGGGCTGTTCAGCCTGGAGAAAGGAAGGTTCCAGGGACACCTTGTAGCAGCCTTCCAGTACTTAAAGGGGGCCTACAGGAAAGATGAGGAAGGACTCTTTATCAGGGAGGCTAGTGCTAGGATGAGGGGTAACAGTTTTAAAGTGAAAGAGGGAAGGTTTAGATTAATATTTTGGAAGAAGTTTTTTACTGTGAGAGCGGTGAGGAACTGGAACAGGCTGCCCCCAGAGGAGCAGTGGAGGTCCCATCCCTGAGATGTTCAAAGCCAGGCTGGATGGGGCTTTGAGCAGCCTGCTTTAGTGGGAGGTGTCCCTGCCCAGGGAAGGGGCATTGGAACAAGGTGATCTTTAAGGTCCTTTCCAAACCATACCATTCTATGATTACTGGTCTAACGTCAATTTTGTTTCGCACCAGATTCTTGATGGGCTTTCAGTCAGAGTAGTATCTCTCCAAAACTTCTCTTCAAATCTCTTGAAAACTGAAGTAAGCATGAAGCATGAATTTTTATTTTAATCAGGAAAAAAAAATACTTGCTCTGTTTTTGCATACTGTAAAAATCTTGGGTAGGGGAGGTAGAGGAAGGAAGAACAAAAGAGTCATAAGAACAATAGGGTGATGAAGACAGGATAACATAGATAAAAACATGGAAACAGGCAAATTCTCACCTTAAACCTTTTCAGCAAGATCAGTAGCAGGGTGATCTGCTTATTGCAGGAACACAGTTACAAAACCTTTGTAGGTCACTCACTTAGCTGAAATTTGAGGGACATCTCATCGTTGGTTCAGCTCCACAACATAGATTTGGCCAGCATTGTGAAAGTCTCCTGCAAGATGGACATTGCACATACACGCTCATGCATGTGCACACCTCCTTTCTTCACCTTAATTGCCAGTGTCTAAGGCCAAAGTCACTTCTCTGTAGACCACACCTGAGGGGTGCTTGAGAAATGCCTTATGCAGGGTCAGGTTGACACAGAAGAAACACAAAGTCTCACAGGTCTCAGAGATTTTGCAGCTCTTTCTTTTAAAAAGCTTTAGCTTTTTTGCCTTAATTCTGATCATTTCCCTTTCTTATATATGTTCCCCTTCAAATGCTCCTGATCAATGTCTTTCCTCCAGGAATGGAGGCAGAACCCCTGAGGACAAGGAAAAGTACTGGGATACCAAGCATGACCAAGGACAACTATTTCTCACTATTGACTTTGTTGGGAGGCTGATGCAAGAGGATTGTAAGCAAGGACCTGAGATATACATTCTGTGATATACTTCAATGCAGATAATAAACACAAAGGAAACCATGCAAGAAAATGAGGTATAAATATGCTGCTTTGTTGCATAGCTGAGCAAACATTCTCCTGATTAAAGCAAATTTCTTTGTACAGCACTACAGTTTTCCATTATAAACCAAAATTCTCAGTGACTCAGTTTCTCCACGTCATATAAAGACTTTCAGTTTGCATATGAAACATGGCTAGTAAATACACTTGAGGAAAAACGCATTCCTGGAGCACTAAATAGGCTATCATGTCACCGTTGAGCTTAATTCTCACTTGTTTTTTCTCCTTCTCAAAATTTCACTTTAAAAGTTTCTATCAGCTGACCATATATATTTTATTTTTCAGTATAATCACTTAATTTATTTAATGTTTAGAGTCATTAAGGCTTTTAGTGGAATCATTTAAAAGTATGCTTTCGGGGTCATTTCAGCTCTATTAAGCTTTTTAAATAGATTAAATCCAGGGTCTCTGCTTTCTGAATACAAAAGCAGATCTTGCCTGTGAAGCCAAAAACAATTTAAAACATATGAAATGCAGTAGAATTAATCTGTCCAGAACCAAAAGGAAGACTGTATTTATAGCAGCTGATTTATTTGTTTGATATACAGTGTGTGCTCTGGTTTATAATTTTTAAGGTGTGTGAAAAGGGTCACATTATATATTACAAAAATAGCAAGGCAATGATTTACAAGACTTCACATTGTGCCTATTGACCTTCTCAATAAGAAAGGTTGGTGGTTGTAACAGCACTGAAAAATTAAACCCATGGGAGTCAATTTAATGTAGTATAAACTCTTTAACAACCAGCAAAATAGCCATATCAGCTGTTCCATCTGCAGATTATGTTTCAGTTGTAAAATGCAGTTTTTAATAAAAAGTGCACAAGCTTTCTTTATTCTACAAAGCATGTTTTTCCTCCTCTGTGGAAGCAGCTGCTCCCTACCTTTCGTGTGGCAAGAATGGAAGTATTGTGTTATAACTGGTCCCCTCAGTGGGAGAAGAAAGAAAAGGAAGAAAGAAACCGCTCAACAGCAGTGTAAGTCATTTTGTCCAGTTTCCTTCTGAAAATTAATCTCTAAGCTCTGAAGAAAAAAATGTACATCTGTTTGTCCTTTGTTTTGGACAAATACATTAGTCTGTCCACAAGGAAAACAATATTAGCCCATGTACAGCTTGAGATAATCAATACCTAGACTTAACAACTGGGCAATGCTTCATGTTAACACACTCACTGTGAAAATGAGAGTTTAAGGGCAAGATATCTCTTTTAATTATCAGAGCCATGTGCCATGGACATTCCAGAAATAACGGTATCTGAACACATCTAAAGTCAGGTAAATGAAAGACAAAAAACATTCAAACTGTGATCTTCCTTAGGATTTACCTCATTTTTTTGCAGGATTATCTAGCTAACCCAGTAGTTTGTACAGATGGAAGCTGGCAAGCAAGACAGAGTCTTTTCATATCTCTGGTTTCTCATCCCTAGGATGCTCACCTCATCCACTTTTTGCAAGGAATCAGACAAAAAGTAGCCTGGAAGTATATACAGATTGCTAAAGCTATGTGTTATTAGCCACTGTCCTCCAAAACAAAACAAAAGCGAACAACAAAACAACACAGCTAACACATCAAGTATTCTGATTTTGGCTTATGCCTCGTGGGGGCCTCCTAGAGAGAAAGTTAATGGCAGACATGTAATATTGGCGATACAACTAACACCTTTCATCTGTTGGAAGAGTGTTGTGGTGTATTTTGGTTTTCTTGGCAGAATAAGGCTTTTTTTATAGCTGCTAGTATAATTATTTGGTGAAGTGTGGAAGCTCATTGAAGGTTTGTGCTTCACACTAGAATTTATTTTCCTAAGGAAGCAAACAGTGAGGCAGTTGAGGGCAAGAAGATTGGTGTTTGTGTAGAAGCATATGAGAGATGTGAATAAGCAGATTTTTTTAATGCATGCTGGTGGGAGTTCTTTTCCAATTTAGCTCATCTATGTGGGAAGTTCATTATGGTATTTCCTTTATAACTTACGTCTCTCCCAGGATAGCCAAATAAAACAACTGATGGTGCAGCAGTAAATACCTTTCTTACGTCTTCCTGTGAAAGATCACTAAACACTCTGTCTTTTATTCTCATTCCAATTACACATTCTGTATGAAAAGAACAGGTCTCTTCAGAGTGTTTTAAGTCTTAGTTTGGTGTGCTATGTATGGTAGCAATCTCCACACATACATTTTAAGTCCTACTCCATCTGTTGATTATAATGCCCCAGGGAGAAAAAATGGGTTACTATTTCAACACTGTGCTTATTAGTGTTTTCAACAATTTCATCGGAACATAATATTCCCATACTGCTAGTCGGCGAGCTGAAGGAACGGGGTTGATTGTATTAGCTTGTCAAAAAAGGTATAGGCACAGTTGCTGAAGCTTTGATAATGGTTAAAATTAAGGAAGTACCATAAAATAATAGATGTCTCTTGTGCTTTTTGCTGATTCAAAGGTATTTGTCGGATCTAAGAAGACCCCATGAAAGACAGGTGAAGCCATCTGTTACAGTCAGTCAGTGTCAGCAGTGTGAGAACAGGCTGCCCTGTTGCTGGGACACGAGGAAAGAAAATCTAGATGACAAAATTTCCCAGTTACTAAGGCTGTTTTGCAAAAACACATGTGCTTGTCCTCCAAGGCTTTGCTTTATTATGGAAACCCAAATGAAGCAAAATAAGTTAAAATACTTCCAACGTGGTCAGTGGGTTCAGCACCAGCTTTACAGAAGTGTACATGGCCATCTCAGAGAAAAGCTGAAAGGTAACAGATTCTCAAGTTCTTCACCACACTGGAAAATAGTATTTTAAGGCATGGTTGTCAAAGAAGCATTTTCCTTCCCCCTTCACTGCGTTCAAGGGGTATCTGAATCTTTGTAAAGCAGAATCAAGCAGTAAATCAGCAACATTGTCTTGAGTCAAGTGGACAATGAAAGAGATACTACTTCTCATTTGATTTGAAAGGACCATCTGAATGTGTTCAATATCTCCAAAAGTAAGTTTATAACCTTTTGTACCTGAGTTCCCCAGGTTGCGCAAGCGCTTGAATATAACTCTTAAAAACCTATCAGAAAGGCATCCCAAGCATTCAGCCTGAGCTGCTTAGGTCAAAGATTAAAGAGAAAAAGCAGGGCAAAAGCAACTCCAGAAAGGAGTCATATTAGGGGTCCTTGTATTGCCTACCATATGGCTTGTGGAGATAGAGGATTTCTAATCATTTACTGTCCTGTCACCACAGGAAGCTCATTCTGGACCTTCTGAAGTATCACAAACCACTGCAGACTAATAATCTTGTGGAAGGTCACGTAAGAAAAGTTCAATAATAAAGCAACTGGGACAGTACCTTGACATTTGTGATAATAAATATTATCAACTACATCAGCTAGAGTTCAGAGAAAGACCTGAATTTCACATGTCAAAATTGCTAGTGAGAAGTATTGGAAAACCTTTTAGACTGACATTTTCCTGGGAGGGGCGATCAGCTCCAGGAATGCTTGTGCCTCAGGCATAATTCAATACCTTCTATATCCTTCGTCTCCTTGATCACAGAAATTAGAGCTGGAGAAGACTCCTCGGTCACCAAACTGCTACACATTATCAAGACTTTCCCAGTGCTCATATAATGAGAGAAAGTCCAGACAGTAACACTTTCACCATTTCTTTCAAGAGACCTTTTCTCATGTTTAAGGGCAGGGGGGAAACCCCCTTGCTCAATTCTTCAGTAGCCCCTAACAGCAGTGTCTTGTAAAATAAAGTGCTGTTGTACTGAGAGCAGGAAGCAAATTACCTCTGCTTTATAATTTTCACTGGTGTAACTTAAGTGCACACAATGCAATGTGACATAGAATCTGGCCCCTAGGCTTTCACTTAAGAAAAGTGGTCTAACAGTTAAATGTCTCCATTTTTTGTCATTTTTTACTTCTGTTGTAGATCCTGCCCATCTGTAAAGTCTAAAGCCCTTGCAGGAGTTGTCATCATACACCACATTGGCCATTGTGCAAAGGGAGAAAGGACTTGAGCCTGAGTAGACTAAGGTATTTCCAAGGGCATAGCACTGGTTTCTTCAAGGACCTTGCAAACTGGTAAATAAAAGCTGTAAACATATTGAAGTGGAACCTCAAATAGAAAAACCACTTTAGATCTATTAATAGCCATTTCCTGGTGTAGAGTAGCAATCCTTCTCTGATGGCCAAGATAAAACCTCAAAACAAAAAAAAACCCTGATGCTTAACAACTCAGTCCTTATGCTGAGTGCATTGATCTCAATAACTGGTATCACGTCTGTGTTCTCCAGCTTCTCCTATCTTGCCCATGTCCCTGAATCCCAACAGAATTCAGGTTGTGGATATGGACATCCTATTCAAACTTAGCAAAGTCTTCAGCTCTCCTAATTTTAAAGTGTACCTCTTTCTTACAGTTTTTGACACAGGATGAACCAAATAATAGATATAGGCAGATGATGACGAGCCATTGAGTTTCCATAGCTAGTTTCCATAGTTTGCCATGTGTCATCGAGCTGCAGTGGCTGTCTGTATGCATGTATGTATGTCACCTAATACACAGGTGGAACAAAAGAGCATTAGCTTAAATCATTGCAAAGGTCACATTTGCCATTTTGTGTAAGTAGCATTGAGATGAGGCTCAGTAAAATAAAATATTTATTTCTAATACAAACCACCTTCATAATTTCCGCTAACACGTTTTAATTCTCACTTGTAACAGACAAGGAGCACTCATGCTATTAGGTAGCATAGGTTATCTGCCAGATGGTAACTCCATACGCCTCAGTAATTTGGTTGCTAGCAGTTGTCCTGTTATATCCACAGTTTGGAAGAAGCAGGAGGCAGACTTCCCACAGACCAAATGCTATGAAACTTTCCCAGAAAGATAGCATGGAGCATTTCTTACTCTTTCTCTTTCCTCCGACACATCTTCCCAGCACAATGGTCTCATGTGAGGACCTGCATCGCACACCAAGCAGGAGGGTCAGCCAGCACCTACAAGGCTGGTTCTCTTGTAGCTTTACACCATGAACACTGAGGCATGTCTGGTTTATTTATTTATACATCATTGAGGGTATGCTAGGTGAGTAATTGGAGCCAAATAAAACCTGCTGGTTTTACAAATTGGGATTACTGGCTGAAGCTTTCTCATGTCACCTTTACACACTGAGGCAAGTCCCAGGATAGCTTTCGTGGTGATTACCAAGCTATAATACAAGCTGTCAAATCCTTTATAATCAGGGGTTAAAATAATAGACACTGTGTATTGAATAATTGCTATATATGCCCTGAGGCGTAAAAAAAAATGTTTGAGATGTTGTAAATAATGCGGCTGGATTTAACAGCAATTTGATATGTATGTTCTGGTTTTTTCCATGTAGCCTGGCCCCAAGTGTCTTTTCAGGTCTGCTCTTCAGTCCATGTTAGCCACAAAAGTAACAGTACCTCTCTGTACAGTATACAAACATCTGGGTCAATCTGAGGTCAAAGCTCAACCAAAAGAGGCAGCATGCAATAAATATAAATTAAGTATATTACTATGATAAATAAAAGTGGTCTACATTAATGCGAACAAGCTTGACTGATAGTGAGTACGTTTCCAAGACACAGGGTCAAGCTTGGTGCATCCACGAGGCTGAGGGGCTGAATGAGATGCACTGCTGCAAGCAACTCTGAGACAAAAATCCCCAAATAGGCTATGATCTCATAGAGCAGACTTATCATTTATGGTAATGAAGTCATCCTGACAGTAGACTTTCTGCTACCATTTTCGAATCTTTGCTGTCATTCTCAAAGGAAGTGCTGTATAACATTTTTTTCCACAAGAGTCTAGAGTTGGTAAGATTTGATGGTTTCATCACTGAGGCTTACTCTTCCATTTTGTTCTTTCTTCTCTAAAATTTTTACCATCAAGTGAATGTTCTTTAACAAAATATGTGAGTTTCTTTATCTGTAGTATACCAATATTTCAAGTTTGTATTTAGAAAAAACATCCTCTGGAAAGACAGAGCAGGAGGCATTCCTGATGGGAACTTGAATTTTTTTTTTAAAGTTGTGTGTAGTTTTACTTTACATTTTAAAAGCAGTGGTGGGCTGAGTTCTGACAAGGACCGGGTCTGTACAGCTTAACTCAGGGAACAGTTCGTCCATGAGCCTACCTGACAGGTAGGTTTTCAGGGAGTCTTTTGGAGTAGTGCGAAAACAGACCCACTGCACAAAGCGTGGGCACAGCCTGTGCTCCAGTACTCAGGGTCTTGTTGCAGGAGTCAGCACTAAGCTTAGTAGCCAGATTTGCTATCTGTCTGGGGGATTTCAGTGCAGAGAAGCACAGTGGGGAAAAAACCTCTTCATTGGACAAAGACTAGAAAATTTAAAAAAAAAAAAAAACCCCAAGCAACAGAGGCAGTGAAAAGATTCTGGATAAAGTACTACAGAAAGGAGTGGGAGGCACAACTTGTACCATATGTGATTTCCTTTCCCATCATTTAATAGAGGTCTGGAGAATGAGGAAGGTGTGATGAAATGTTAAACAGCAACACACAAGTCTTCTGTATTTGGAGTGCAAATGACTAGTGACATAGGACATTCCATTAAATGATGTCCATGAAAAGCAAGCACATAGTGAATCATCCATCCACACAGGCTTGCAATAAGAATGTTGCAGAACTCATCTCTGGGCTGATATTGCTGCTATTTAATGTAGTTTCTAGCAAGCCATTTATCATATTTATGGCTACATCTAACCCTTTTTACTATGTTCTTTTTTCACGAGTTCTCCTAGAGAAAGGCTATTGCACAGCTTTATGAAGCCATGAACTGGAGAATAATGCATGACCTAAAGCAAATGGGGGTGAATGATGCCCACATTATACTGGTTATCCAGACCTGTCAAAGAACTGCCAATACATCAAGCACTGTTGACCAACTTTGCCATGCCTATGGTTTCCAGAATAGGTAACAAAATGGAATCAAAGGTATGCTTCAAACGCTGCCGCTGTTTTATCCTGCATCAAGATTTGCAGTAAATCTCATCAATTTTCAAAACCGGAAGTGTTGTCCTCATCTTTGCACTACAAATCCCTGGCTTTACAGCAACAGAATAGGAGCACTGCCTAACCCTTCTGAATAGCCATTTCCTCCGAGATTGCACTTTTAAAAAAAACATATGCAGAGCTTATTAAAAATGTAGCTGGCTTTCAGACTACTTAGTGTCTTCCAATAATTTAGTTTGTTGAAAAAATACAAACTCTAAGTAGCAGCAGCTGGACCACACACCATGTGAAAGAAAGAACACTGTGTTTCTGTTGAGGGGTTTCTCAGGAGCTTCATACCATGCAAATCCTTCTGCTTCAGCTAAATCCCTGGAGTATGTAATCCTGATATAGTTAAACTGTTCTTGAATCATTTACTTCCCAAGAAGCTTACTTTGCTGCATGCTTGGTGTGTAATTATTTGTAGAGAAAGTCCTCTCCCTTTACAAAGCAGAAAACAGCTCGTGGTAATACATTTGACACTTGATCTGCATATTTTCTTCTCTTTTCTTTTTTTTTTTCCAGAAATAAAAATCACTGAAATATCACATAGATTCTCTGAGGAGGTACGGAACATAGCTTAAGAATGCTTTCTATTGGGTTAGACCAAGTGTTCATCTTCCCCAATATCCTGGATAAGTGGGGAAATACAAGAGCAGAGAAAGAATACAGCTATGCTTCCTCATTTTCTTAGATTTCCAGAGCCTGAACCACATCTCTGTGGTTAATTAATAGTCTTGCTTTCATTAATGTTTTCATTTACTTTTAGAACCCATTGATATTTTGGCATCTGCTACATTTTGTGGCAATTAATTTTAGCAAAAAATGAGCATCTTCAGTTCTCTTTAATGACTGCAAACTTAGAGAAAACTCGAACTTTTCTGGACTGGATCCTTAGGTTTCCTGTGATCTCGTTTTCCTTTTCTTCAAAATTTGGATGCTGATACTTACTCATCTGTCTCACTGGCATGAGTCATTTTACCAGTTATTTTACTAACATTTGTTAGGGAGACCTGTTGACTCAATAACATGTGCTAATCTGCACTGAAGACATTTAGGGAAGGTGTTACTTACGTCTTTATTTTTCTTTTTAATTAAAGCTTGTTCGTGACTAAAATTGTGCAAATGTCTAATACATGTAACTGCATGTGTAACATTTCTTCACGCTGTCCAGTTTCCAAAATTTAATTCCATTGATGAGTCTTATATATTAGTGGAGAGAGAGAGTTACTGGAAGATGATTTCTTTAAAAGTTATTATATAAACTCTATTTTGTTATTAGAAGTTAAGCTTGTTGAAACACTATTCTATCATCTACAGTTTTTTGCATTTCTGATACCTTTGTTCAACATACGTTTAATACTATAATCTTGCAAAATTGTTGTATTCATTAAATGTCTCATCTAAAGTTTACAGATGCACACGTTTCATACAGCCTAGTCAAAGATCCCACTGGAGTCAAAAATACAATCATGAAAAATGTTCTGAATGATGGACTGACGAATAATGAAAGGAAATAAGGGGATTACAGCAACACGCTGAGAAAGACAAAATTATAGTTCATTTCTCCCCAAGAAACTGCTGATAATGGAACTAAAACAGGAAAGCTACCTCCTACTTCTTTATCTCTCGCCATGAGTATGTACTAGTTGAAGATTAGATCAGACTGTGCTAACTGCAGAGCTGCTTCTTTGAGTTTAGCAGAAGTTCCAAAGAAGAGTTTTTCTTCTTACAGTCCCATAGCAACATCCCCTGATTTAGGCCATGAGGTGATGGAGTGGAGTCAGCGTTAAGTACCGAGAAGAGTTACTTCTGTCCACAGAGCTGCCTAGAGCCAGCCAGAGGAAAAATGCTGAAAGCAATGCAAGGCAGAATTTGACTTTTGCACTAGGCAGTGTTGTAGGCAAAAAAAAATAGCTTAAATGGTGAATGTGGACAGGCAACACATGCATATGCGTGTGTCAGTGAATGCCCAAAACTGAACTTCTTAACTGTAAAGCAGAAGCCTGCTAATTGCTAGCTGCAGCTAGTAAGGGCTAGTCATATATTTTAATAACAGCTGGATTAAACAGACATGGCATGTCTTGAACGCTACTATTCATAAAGGGACATGAGACAGGACCATCATTTAGGAGCTGTGTGATCCTGCAATACACAGAGTGTATTAGCTTTGGGAAAGAAGCAGCGGCCCCAGAATGAGGACGAAGATCTTGGCTGTAGAAAAGATCCTGGACATGGGTGACGGTCCTGGAGATCAGGAAGATGGATGGATGGATGGATGGATGGATGGATGGAGATGAATGCCGGGGGCACCCAGAGACCTTAGTGGGCGATGCCCAAGACTGGCAACCATAAGCAGTGGCACAACAGGGACTGAGCTGACCTTCTGCCCAACTTTCCTAGGCCAGCAATGATTGCCCTGTGGGGAAGGGAAG
The DNA here is from genome assembly GCA_013400135.1 of Rhinoptilus africanus. Taxonomy (NCBI): domain Eukaryota; kingdom Metazoa; phylum Chordata; class Aves; order Charadriiformes; family Glareolidae; genus Rhinoptilus; species Rhinoptilus africanus. The sequence goes on from VXBO01006695.1 coordinate 677,806, forward strand.
TCAAGACCAAGTGAGCATAAGGAGTGAGTGAGGGTAAGATAGACAGGTAGGACAAAAGCTTGAATCTTGCTGGTTCTTAAATAAACCCCACTATTCAGATTCAATGCCAGTTGCTATTTACTGTCTCTCCTGTGACAAGTGAGCAGAGCACACACAGGTAAGTGGAGAGCCCATGCACAGTCAAGTGAGCTGGTCATTAGTGAGCAGTTTGGTAGGGTGACACTCTTTCAAATTAGTTCATGGAGAACAGGCTGCTTCTTGCATTTCATCTCTCTCTGAGGTTCAGACACCACATACAGATGAAGAGGACCATATTTCATTCTGTCTCCCAGCATAGTCCCCTGAAGGTAGGTGTCACAAACAGGAGCCTTGCCTTTCTCTTCCAGCGCAGCTGCAGAGACAACACATGCTCCAACCGCACCTTCCCTTTCCCATGGTGATCTGCCAGTCAGCACAACCTGGGATGTGGGAGACAGGGTTAAACTTCCTATTGCATCTGATTTAGACCTACATCTCCCTGCTCCTGTATGCCTACAGACATCCTCTGTCAGTAGGGACCTGCTCTGCATTCCTTATGAAACTTGTCCATTTGCAAATGGAAGACTTCAAAATGTGAAAGCAAAGGAGAAGGAAAAAAACCCAAGATGTTTCAAGATGTGTTATGTGTCAGTCAGTCCTGGGCTCCAGTCCTCGGTCTCTTCTGCCTGTTCATTTTTCCTAACGGCTGGAGCGGGGTCATAGCTTGCACTTCCCACCACTCAAGCAAGTGAAGGGCCTCCCCACAGTGCAGCTATCCTGACTTTCTGACCCAGGGGTTTTTGCACTCTTTGCCAAATGATGGGACAGTTTCATCAAGAGAGTTTGAATATACCTTTTACATAACCATTTGGGCAGTGCCTCAGAAACTAAATGAGAAATGATGGCAGTGAGTCCCTAGCTGGAGATGGCACAAGCGAATCTCTCATCTCCATTGCTGGCATGAATACTGCGCATGGTTTAAAGAGCAGCAATGTACCCTCCCACATCATAAGTCCTTTAGAAATAAAAGGTTGCTGCCTTTTCATTTTTTGTGTTGTCCAACCTGGAGAGGGGAGGGGTGGTTGGCAGTAAGCACTTTTATGGTTTCTGTGTTTGATGCTTTCAGGAGATGGGATGGAGGATGCTGTATTCTGAGTAGTGCTTTGACCTGCACTTGTCTCAGGACACCTTAAAAGACATGACTTTGAGATGTAAGAAAACCAAGGAGACATAAAATTCAAAAATTAAGCCACAGTTATTGAGGTACCTCTGGCTCTCTTTAAATCTGCCTTGCATATTTTGTTAATAACTTCATATTTGTTATGTTATACCTCAATTTGTTTTGGAGGTCAACCTAATCTTTATGTTAGTCACCATTTTGTCATCATTGTTATTTTTATTTACTTCTGTGTCTTTGAATACCATGAGATTCTGTACTAATCTCTGTAAAACACCTCAGGAAACACTTACCTTTGCAGACAATCATTAGTGCCACTTTCCACAGATCTGTCTATCAGCCTGACTGTAATCCATTTAATAGACACTTTACTGATGCCAAATAGTGGCATTAATTGTGCCTGGCAGTAATAAGGCAAGTGCCTTACAAAAGTGTATTTCAACAGAATAGATGTAGCAACCACACTGATAATTACCACACACATAATTGAGATTATTTTGGAATCATACTTATTGTCATAACTATCAGAACCCCATCTTGGTTTAGTACTATTTTGTCTGAGATGTATTGCCTAGAGACTATTTGTGCCAGAGATACCTGGGTAACCTCACAACTCTTTTAAGATCAGCTTGCTTCCAGCCTCCCAGGATTTTGCTGGTGCTCTGGGCAGAAATCTCTTCAAGTAATTCTTTGGGATTTTTAGGTAAAAGTTATCCAGGCCTGCTTATTTGAAACAATTTATCCTTTGTACAAAGGTTGGGGTTTTTTTAATATCTTTCTCAGCTCTTAACTTAGTACTTCATCATCTTCATGTGAAAGAAGCACTTCCTCTAGTTTCATCTTGAAAACAGAACAGGGATTTATTTATTGTACACTTCTGCATTTCCTGTCTCATTATTAATGGCATTATTTTCTCTAGCAGTTGTCTTGTATTATTGCTGGGATTTCACTTGTTCTGAATATACTTTTGAAAGAGCTCCTTATTTCATGTTGCCCAGAGACAAATCCATGATGTTATTAGCCTCTTATCAATTATGTTCACTTCGCAAATTATACTGATTATTATCCATTTTTTTTCTTTTCTCTTGTGTTACATTTTGTTGGACTTCCCCCATTTGTGATAGCTTCTTTTACTTCACTCCTGCGATAGAAAAATCTAGGGCCAAAGTTCCTTCTCTTTTGACTGCGGACACGCAGCTTTCTTGCCATATGACAAACCTTCTTGAAGAAACCTAAATTGTGTTTTACAGCGATGTTTTTTCTTCCAGTTCTGCTCTCTCTTATTCCTTCAAAAACACCCAATGTGAATGTTCCAGATTGGATTTGGCCTACTTTTTGGCCAGAATAAATATAATCGTCACAATTTTGGCTTCTATGCAAGTACAGTTTTCCAGTCCAGTGATGAATTCACCTTCATCTTCCATAATAAAGCTGAAAATAAATTCACTTTGCAATGGCTTCTGAATTAGGATGTTTTTAATTTTGATGTTTCTAGGAACTTTAATGATCTTGTACTACTGGTCAAAGGAAGCCCTTAAGGCACATGTACCTGCACTAAGATTCTCTACGACATACCAGACTTCGTTATTATTCTGCCTCAGTTTAATACCATCCTGGCTGCACCATCTAGCCTTTACACAAAAATTTATTCCCCTACAGGTGTAGGATTCAGATTATTGCATTAATCTCGGGCAGTGGTGGCAAACCTGTGGTGCGGATGGAGAAATGAGCAACACCACTGTATCAGTAATGCAGTGTCCTTTCCTCTGCCCTGATCCTGAGAGGGGAGTAGGATGCGGAGCCACCTCTGAGGGATGTCAGTGAAGGGAGTGGGGAGGGGATCTTCATTATTCCCTGTGAGTTTGTGTTCACACAGAATGATCTCTGTAAATATCAAGCTCTCCTAATTAGTAAATAATGCAATTAGCCTAAAAGCATTTAAAAATTAAGAGGCCTTATCTATTGCAAGAGCTGTGAACTCAATTATCTATGGTTGGTCCACCTTTAGATGAGGTCATTTTGCGTAGCCTCACGAGAAAGCTTTAGAAGGCTTGCTAATGTCAAGATAATAGAAAATTTCCTTTGAAACAGGTGAGGGTTTATTTGCTGCACATAATTAGGAAATAAATGCCAGTCTGGCATATTTATTTGTTTTATACCAGACCTTTGAGCAAAAGCTATTAGTGATTTGGAACCAAATGTTCTTCTTTGTCTTTGGCCTGAAGCAGGGGAACATGATGATCTTGAAGTCCAAAATTGCATTACTATCATCTGGATCAGAATTTGGATGATAGTGAGTAAACAAATTATAAAACGTAAGTTAAAATCAGCATGTGACAGTATTGGTAGTGGCATGGGAATATTGTCCATCCATTTTTCCCTATAGTCCTGTGGCTTAAAAAAAATATTCCAGATTCAGATGGCTACAGTATTGGATTTAATACTGTCCTGCATTTTTAAATGCTGCTCGTTGTTAGAAACAGCTTTTGGAAGCACAGAGATCAGGATTCCTGTAAGAACAGGAAAACAAAAACCATTCAGCCTTTGTAGTTTTAGCAGCTGTTCATGGATACTAGACCCTGATTACAACAAGCGGAGAGCAGGCATGGTTTTTGTATGCCTTGAACTAGCTGCTGATACAACAGTATTAATGAAAATATTTCTGTAAATCTCAGTAGCTTTAGGTCAATCATATGGTCAAACTGTTTGAGTCAAACCTTTCATCTCTTTTCTACCTGTGGCAAAATGTCAGAAGATTATTGTCTTAAATTGAGCAATAATCTATAATTGTTACCACAGCTAAATCTATCTCACATAATGATATTATACCAAAGCAAATAAAAGATGGTATTTTGTGGTAGCCGTGAGCAAAGAAAGGAGTGATCCAGGTCTCTACTGCTGATTCTTGCAGGATTTTTTGTGCTCTCTCTTCACACTATAACCTCAAAAGTCCTCTCATCTCTCAGTAACATTCACCTTTGTAATCTTTAGGTACTGAATTAATTATCATGTTGCATTAATTATCACTTTAACCATGAGCTTTATCCTATATCCATGTATGGATAAAATTTAATTGTCTGCTAGCATCTGGAAATAGCCAGCACTGAATAAAACTGAGCCATTAACTCATCATAATTTCTGTCCCCAAACCATGTTTGTGGGATGCAGATTAGTTCAAGAGATATTCGCTAACGCTGAAAGATGCTTGTACAATTAAGTGTCTTCTTTATTCAATGGCAGTCTTCTTTTGTGTGGAATATAGCACATTATCATTTATATGGGTATTTTATATAGCTATACGGTTAGATGGAAGTGTAACTATCCCCCTTCTTGCCCAGACTGTCTGTGACATCCCTTATTTAAAGTATTTTTGAATGCTAATTAGGTTTTCACTGCCCCTGTCTTTAGTGTCTGCTAGAAGGCAGCTCCCATCCAGTAACCACCTTGAAGTTACCATAGATCTTGCTAATTATCTGTTTCCCCATAATTCCAATGGATAAGACCCTGTGCAATCTGTGACAAACGGGGCCTGAATTATGCAGTAAGTGCCCGTGGATTCTGACTTTCTAATGTAGCAAACTGGAAATACTGCAGCTTCAGGTAAATTTTAAAAATAGAGATTATTATTTCATTCAATATAAAATGAATAATCCATGAAAGAAATTCCTTGCATTATTTGTCACAGTAAATTAAACTTGTTTTACCCTACACCTGCATTTTTCCTCTGCTTCCAAAATGTACATGAAATGAAGAACTGAAGGGCAAAATATTATCGGGGCAACTAACAGCAGTTACACTAGCTGCAAGATCATTTGGGATTTGGGGCACTAAGGAAGCCTTGGGAAATGATTTGAGACTCAGGATTCAGGACTCAGCATGAATGTTTCTGCTTAAACAGCAAGCCTGTAAAAAGCCTATCTGGTTAACATGTTAAACGGCATGAGAGAAGTGCAATTTCAGTCTGTCTGCACATGGGAAAACAGTGCTGAGCTGCTTGCAGCTGTGCTAAAGAATATATGGCAGAATATCACTATCCAGAAAGCAACAGTTTTATGGCTAGATCTGTACAAGCACCTTAAATGTTGCACTGCCTGAATTTTCAGATGGAAAGCTGCGTCTCAAGTAGTCAAGAGGAAAAACTAAACAGAGGATATGTCTTAAAGCTGATCTTTCTCCTTAAACTGGCACAAGGATAGAGATGGACTAAGATGCCTCCCGAGCCGTGGGACTCCTGGGGCCAGCTGATTGCCTTTGCCTGGAGAACTATGATTCCCACCTAAACTGCTCTGCCAAAGTCACTGCTCCCGTCACCAAGCTGGTAGCAGCCCCTGGGAAAGGGGAAGGAAGAAATATTGTGCCTTGTGTGGAGTAGCAACACATGGTAGCCAAAGGGGACACGCTCCCAACTCCCATCATGAAACTGGGGGGTCCCCTGTTTTCAATCCACATCAAATAACATTGTAGCTCGAAATGGCAGCAAAACACCCTTGCTGCCAGATGATGTGAAATGCTTCTTGTGCTTCAGCTGTCCTCTTCCCACCATAAATACTTGATTCATTTAGTTGAAAGCTAAGGACAGGCACACATGCAGCCCGCCAGCCCCAGCAGCACAGAAGGCTGCATACCCTGGTGGCTAAAATGTTTCTGGAGCCACATGAGAGCTGTGAGACATGCTGTCCTCCATGTGCACTTATTTTGGGGACCCAGATGGGCAAAGGGACACGAGATAAGTCCTTTGCTGTTGGACACCCTCCAGGCAGTTTGCTGCCTTATTGAGGAAAACTTTGGCTGGGTGGCAGATCACCTGAGATGTTTGAAGACTGAAGCTTTAAAAGCCTTCAGGGCACCCCATTGTGGGTTTCTCTCTTAGACCTTAACTTTAATCCTGACCTGTGCCTGTACAGAGTCGTGGCTAGCAGTGTCTCAATCCAGTTTTAACTGGGGGAGAGGGAGAGTATTAATTTGTTTCTTGAATGAAAACAAATTTGGCCACTGGAGAGTGACTCTGCAGTACAGAATGCCAGGGATACAGATATTAAACTATTGATTTATTATGTAAAGTGCAAGTTATTCTGGTACAGATGGTAAAAGGATGTGATACGACAGTGGCAGCTTGGTATCTCCTCTACACTCACTGGTGTCTGCAGAGTGAGCTGCTCCTAACCACTTCTCCCATTTGCCCTCTCCTCCAGGGGATCTGGGTGGGACTGGGGTGCACAGGACAGACTTCATTGCTTTTTTGTACCACTACAAAGATCCAGAGCAACGATAAGGTTCTAGCTTGAAAATGGAAGTTTTATAGACCTGTCACTACAACTGTCTGTCAGGCATCCCTCAGACGATGTGGCAGACATATCATCCATAGGTGAGAAGAGCATTTCACAGCTTCCAGACATGAAGATGGCACAGCTCTCTGAACACATGCATCTCTTTGCAATTTAAAGCAGGTTAGACATTTTCAAGTTGATTTTTTTCCCCTGTGTTGGGAGGATATCAAGACCACTGAATTTCACCCAAACTGGTGTGTGAATTCCTCAGTTTCTCAACTATCACTTGAAAAGAGAGTCCAGTATAGGAGTCCACGTGCATTTCCACCTACAGCGTCTCAACAAGTGTTTCAACAGGCTGCTCTGAAAGTGGGTTGCAGACCCTCCAGGTCTCTAGAGTTTTCCAGGAAGGCTGGTGGACTCCCATATTCCTGGCACAATGTTTTCCCCACCAAAAAGTCTGGTGGGCAACAAGAATCCCTGGGAAACATCGTGGCAGATGTCTGGTGTTAGGCTACCCCTGGCTGGCTGTCACCCCCATTTTGCAGACGGCTGGTTCCTTGCTGGCCCCCATCCTGGCAGCAAGCTGGCTCCCTGGACAGCTTGGCTCCGTGTCCGTCTGCCTGGCAGATTGCAGAGAGCATGTTGCATTTTGGAGATACTGCAGTGGCCCTGCTTGAAAAACATTCCCCTGTTTCCAAAATAAAGCACTAAAGATTTTTTGCTTCCACTAAGTATCTTAAATATTTGGCTTTTTTCTCTCTCTCTTTTTGTTCTTGATTACATGCAAAATGCTCCAAACATTTACATTCTGGTTTTTGGCCTGCCCTCCAGGACCCACTGGGGAGATGTCTGGAGCCCAGCTACATCCATAGCTTAATTACACTCTACTGGCATTGACTACATAAATAGAAAAAAATAATTGTTTTGTTTCAGACTGTCTTCTAGCACTCTTATACTGTAAGAGCATTAGGTGATCCAGGAACAGATGTATAAATCACCTGGGCTGTGTACCCATGTACTGGGGGCTTTTCCAAAGGGATGCATTATGATCCGGCTGCACTCACCGTCGGTGAGAATTAACACTCCAAACGCCTTTTGTTCTTCCCTACAGTTCTGCCCAACATAAAATCTTTGAATTGAGGATGACTTACTCCTCTGCTTAAATGATATCTAAAATGGAGGAAATAGCTCCTCTCCATGTGAATAAGGAGAGACAGTGGAAATGTCTGAATAGTCAAGGTGAGAAGATTCACTTTTGCCATTCTAGCAGTTCACAGTATTATTGGCTTGTTTCTTTGTGTTGAATCTTTTCCCATTTTTTCTGCTATAGAAATCTAATTTGCATCATGTCTTTCTCCCAGGAGGGAGATGCCAGAAACTCCTCAGAAGCTGATTAAGATTTTTCTCACTGAGTTCACATTTGTCTTGTAATGATTTGTGAGTAGCCTGACTCATTTGAAATACTAATGCCAGAAGTTTGGTTTAATTGACTAAGCCCTGGATCATCTATAAACTTCACAAGTTCTTTCTTAATTTCGTTCACTAATATGGCCTGTGCAAGAAGTGTATCAGCAATCATCACTAAAATGTAATCTATATTCTGTGTGACTTTATTCTCCAAACCTCCTATGTTTTATACCTGTAAGATGTAATTTTTGTGATAATTTCTGCAAAAGTGACAGGACCATTGCAAAAAGGAGGTACGTGCTGAAGATATAAAGAGCTGTGGTTAACTTTGACTCCAGCCAAAGGGGTTTCGTAGTGGAACTGTGACTATCTATCTAATACATGTGATATTTTTCCATTATCTACGCAATCCAGTACTCCTCTCTAAATCACTTAATTCAGCTCCTTTTAAGATTTCCTTTACACCACAGAACACTGGCATGCCTTTCATAGACTTACATCTCTTCATATACTATCTGCTAATGAACGCCCTTGAAAACAGTTTCTCTGGTGTCTGCTAACTATTCAGGCAGCAGAGAGGCCAATCTATTAGCCAGCAAGTTGGTGAGTATCTCAATGTCAATATGGAGCAAGTAGACAGCCCTATGAGATGCAAAATCAAATTTGTCTTTGTTAGGTTTCAAGTCAATTAAAGATGGGCTTCTATTGATTTTGAAACTTGCTGGGATTCCAGGAAACCAACTTAATAGGGTCGTGAGACAAATCCTTACGCTATTTAATGCCTTGGTAAGGCTTTTCTTCCTGTTTTTTTTAGTCTTCTACCACTTCCCCACGTATTCCTTCACATTCATTTCTGTTAAGCATTGCTAGCTCTTTTTCACTCAGGATCTGCATTACTGCAATGTCAGCTGTTAACCTTGGTGGCTAGTTTGAGCTTTTAAAACCTCTTTATCCATCCTATTAGTTTTGTCTAAATGGGACTAACCACTTGCAAATGAAACACACTTTGTGATTACACATCTGAAGTTTAACACACTTCAAAATACCCCTCTAAATGTAGGAAATGGTGATTCCTTCTGTTTTGCTAAAGTCAAGTGGTAGTAATGGAACCATCAGGGTCAAGGAAGGATGCTAAACTCCTAAAATCTAAGTTCTTCCTAGATTGCAGAAAAACTTACTCAAAACAATGCAAAGCTGCAATTCTAATAGTCTCCGTGTAACTATTGCATAGATTAGCTAAACTCCTTTTTTCCCCCCTTATTTACATGAGAGTTTAGCTTTTTCCTTCTTAACAGGACTGAATATCTGGCACATAAACCAGGTGCCCCACTGCCTGGTTCCTCAGGGTCATGTCTTGGTAGATATTCTCAGACCATGCCTAGCACGTACCAACAGAATCACATGTTTCACAAAATATAGAGATGTTCCAAGCTTTCTTTTATATAAGCAGCAGGCAATAGGAGATCTTTGTGTGCATTGACTTAATGGCTGGCACAATGTCACTGGAAACGGGAAACCTGCACAACTCCTCCTCCTGCCTGAGAGGATTCAGACCTTCTTCAAATCTCAGGATTTGTTGGGCTAGAGAAAAGGAGAATGAAGGAATGCACCTGTATCTTAAAAGTACCCGAATTTCTTCAGGACTGAAGGGGCCCGCATTTTAATCACTGCTACTGGGACTGTGGCTTTTGAATAGGAAATTGAAAAGCAGTGCTGGAACAGTGCTTCTGTGTTGGGAAAAGTGGGGTTGAAAGGCCTCAGGGCTCCTTATTTTGTGGGCAGATACAGTTGGACATGATCACCTCCTCTTTCTCTATTCTCAGCTCAGAAATGAGCCATGCTTGGTGCTATTGAAAAAAAATCATGCAAATCTGCCATGAAGAGCTGGCTACAGGTTCCCAGGTAGCACAGAGGTAGGAAACTGATGTCCCAGTATGGCAGCATGGTGCTCAGCTCCCTTACCTTCAGCAGAAAGCTTCTAGCTCATTGTCTTGGCTGTTTGGGCTTGCCATTTTAGGGTACATAAGTCCCCATGTGCTGAATGCTAGGCTTATTTAGGGTTCCGTTTCTGGGCATCCTTTCTCTCAGATCAGTGTTTCCCCTCTTATTCTGCTGAACTCCATGCTCATTTCTCATAGAAAATCAGTGGGATATATCCTTTTTCACAGTGTCCACAGTAGCCGTTTTCTTTTCCCTAGTACAGTGTGGTACATAGCATAGTGCAAAAGCCAGGGCTGCAGTGTGTATGAGGTGCCCTACCTACGTATGCCCAGGAAATTCTCTCTCCTTCTCTCAAGAGTTCCTTTTGCAGGAATGTAACATTTTTGAGGAGTTCCTGCTTCTTTATGTCAGTCTGGTCTGGGATTTCTTTCAATCCAGTGTTATTTCTTCTCTCTCATTTCTTCAAATTATCTATTTTTTAGGTCCTTGCTTTCAAGCTCCTGAAGTCTCTTATCTGTATCAGTAACCGTATCTGAATGCTTGTTTAAGCCTGCCTCAACTTCAGTCACTCTACCTTTTATTGTAATTCCCTGAAAAAGGCTTGCATCAAAGCTTCCATTGATGTTAGCTCAGACAGTAATTCTCTAATGTCTGCCAATCTTCCTCTGTTGTACTTTGTTTGCAGCACAACGTTAGGCCTCCGGGACCTCCTGGGGTCCCAGTGCTTCTCTCTGGCCGCTTGCAAAGGCATTGGTAATATCAGAAGTGCACCTCTGTACAAGCATGCTGGCATCAGGGATCACCAAATATTTTTAGGTGAGGCTTTGGTATGTTCTGCATTGTTTAAAAAATCATTGAAAATGGCATACCAACAGTTGCTTTGGAAAATTACTACAGCCTTCAAGACATACTCATTGCTCTGAACAGGTTCTCCTATCTATTTTTTCATTTAGATTTCTGAACTTCTCAGGCTTTAATAGGGTGAGTTCAGCCTCTCTGGTCCAGCTGGGGACACATGACTCGTGGCTGCACCTTCATGGCACTTCTACATGTAGATGATATAGAATTACTGAGGAAGATGCATCACCAGTCCTAACCCTACTTATCATCTAGAAGTGTTCACCCAGTCCCAGGCCTACAGGCTTAAGCTTCTCCTTTTGCAAGAACTGATTAAGCTTATTTCTCATTTATGCCTTTCCTGCCATATAAATATGAAAAATGCCTAGCCCTGCATTCTGCGTTTTTTTGAAGATGGTTTGTGCCTTCATCATTCCTCCTAGTTCTCATGTTTCTACTACAGAGTAGAGGAAATGCCTTCTTTTTCCTCCACTGCCCTTTCTTCACTACCTTCTAACTACCACTGCAAAAGGTATTCGTTAGCTCCTTTACGCAGTTGTACTCAATCTGAAATTTTTCTTTCCTCAGCTTCTTTTACAGTCAGCATCTGCCCAGATTAAAAGCAAGTGCCTCATCCAGTGATGAGGCTGCCTGATGTGCTTTTCCTGGCTAGAGCGAAAAAGTAGGTGTGTAGTTATCCAGTGTTGCAGTGCTCAGGAAAACATGACGTAAAACGTGTAATTGAAATTCGGAGCAGACAGGCAAATCCTAAATCCCATCTCCCTCTGAGTTTTGCATGTGTCTTTGTGAACTACATGAAGCTCACAGGCGGTTAATTTCCCGAAACCCCACCTGGAGATAGATATTCACAGTCTCCAACAGCCCACCACAGAGCTTGCTTTTGAAACTGTGCTGAAAGACCTCACAGTTGTCATCCACTATAAATTTGCCCTTTGGTGACTGTTACCCTTGCCCTGAAGCAACACTGACACCAAGGGCAAAAAATCCCAGGAGGGGTCCCGCGCAGGACATGAGGACCACCCTACGCTGTGCTTTGAGTGAGAGCCCAAACTCACACTCAGCTCACGTGGCTTTTTGATGGTTTGATAGCTCAGCTGTCCACTTCAGAAACACAGAAAAGCAGACAACTATCTAAGTCATGTCTGCTGTAGCAGCCCATTTGGACCTGGTAGAAATACTATGTGTTTCATGCCAGCCCTGGTGTTTATTGCTGCAAAGGCCCTTGCTTTCCCCTCAGCGTGGGTTTATAACAGTACTGCAATGAATCCTACAGCTCCCATGTTCCCCATCAAGGGAACAGTAGAGACAGCCTAAAAGACAGAATTCTGCACAGGTGATATTATTCCCCTCTAAATTAAAATGTGGAAACTTCCATCACTTTCTCTGGAGATGAAGAAATCAATCAGTAATCCTTGTCCTGCAAGAACAGAAATGTATGAAACTGTTTCCTTTGCTTTAATTTACAGGGATATCTATACATTCTGCTCCTGCTTTTTTTTTTTTTNNNTTTTGCTCAGTTCTCTCATTGCCCAGGATCTCATAACCCTGATTTAGGTGCTAATATGTTGCAGTGAGTTCCCATCCGCAGGCAGCTTCATCACCTCCAAGCTGTGCGGGCTTAAACTCTTAACCTGTCATAATACTGTGATTAAGACCCATCACACATTTGAATGGTTCGAAAGCCCAACTCTGCTTCACCACTGGACACTGTCTCTCGCTAAGTGGAAGGCAAAATCAATTGCCCCCCGCGTGAAACAGCAGGAAGCCAAGTGGGCAGTTTCCATGGCATTTTACAGCATTATAGCCCAGCTCCCTGGCCATGTTTATTCTGCAGTCCTAGTTCTGCTGTTTGCAGCCTTGTTGCTCTTTGTGGATGAAATAGAATAATTTGGTTTTTCTCCTTCATACTGCTGATAACTTGAAGTGACTTTAAATGACCATAAACTTACATTGCATTATTACACAGGCCCTTTTCAATCACAATACAGCACTATGCATTACTCATGTTAAAATCCCTAAATCATGGGTCTTCCTGATACGTTATTTGTCATTCAGGTATTCCAAAGATAGCTCCATTTCTAATAGTAATCATAAAGATTGAATAAATCCATGGTGTCTAAATGAAGAAGGCAAATGATGGGGAGCCACAAGACCCTGAAAGCTCAGTGGGAATGTTACGGGTAGGACAAGACCTGCTCAGAGAAAGGATTTTTTGCTTTGTGCTGTGCCATCTCAGAGGGTATATGCATGTGTGTGTTAGTTATCTCCTGTACAGTAGAATAAAAGCAGTTGAACAGTAGTAAGCCCGGCTGCTCACTGCCAGACAAAAGCTTAAATCAAAACAAAAGAGGAAAGCTGTGGTTCTGCACTAAGCACAGACGGTAGATATGCTAAAACAGAGTATTTACAGGAGCCAAACAAAAATAGCTGCATATGTAAAAAGCCTCTCCTTTTTTTGCAGTTCATATCAGTCTGATTTCTATCTTGCCTTCAGTGATCAGGAAGAAAAGAGCTCCTATTGTTTACTGACATTTCCGGATATTTATAGTTCTCTAGTAGTAACCTTTTGTTTAGTAGATAGTGGAATTTGCACAGCATGCTGAGTATGTCATTAAACATTTGCCTGAAGATCTGAGTGTTAGCATCAATGACAGAGTTTCCTAAACATGTCACATTTTCTTTGGCTGTCATGAAAAATTATAGCTACTGTGACTCACACTTTAATAGCAGCTATTTGTGATATTTTAACCTAATGTACAGCCCCAGAGGAGAAACAACAGACACAATAAAGCATCTGCCAGTGACTTGCTCGAACGAAGGGACTCTGAGCATTATTAGGATGCCAAATTAAAGAGAAAAGGCTCTTGTGTCAAATGCCAAAGGGTCTCCATGTTTGTTGACTTCACTGTAATTTATGTCTTATCTCTGAAAGCATGTAAAGAGAAAGAAAAGAAATATTCCTTTCCTCTCTGTTGTCTCCTTCTCTGTGCTTAAATGCATAGTTCTTGTGATAGGAAGGGTTAAATACTTAAAAAAAACACATGATGAATCATTAAATTTTTATTTTTAAGAATAAAAAAAACAGGAAACATTACCTTCTAGCGTATCTTACTAAAATTTTTTTTTCAATGTAAATTTTAAAAAGTAACACAGAAGTTGAATGCATATTTTGGATGCTGTAAGGAAAAAAGGCATTTGTGTCACATTTTTCCATCTTTCCTCTTAATCATCTTGCTCTTTTGTGTAAAAGAATACCAAGAAATGAATATTCCAGGTGTGTGTAACAGGAAAACTTTTCCTGTTTGTCTGGATTCTTTCCTTGTTTTTGCCAAAACCTCTTGTGCCATCATTACATAAATCTGAGAACTTATCCATACTTTAATTCGCTCTTCTGTAAAATAAGAATAAAAACACTGTCCTCCTTCCTAGTTAAATTCAGCCTTGCTCGGAAGTGTTTTAAGAACTTGGAGGGAAGATGAAATGGTTGCACAAATAATATGGTTTTGATTTATACAGATTCAGAGATTTATCCCACATGATTAGGGTAACAATGCCAATGAGCTCCAAAGGAAATACAAATAACTGCCACTGATAGCAACCTGTTAACAGATTTTCCTGTGATGGAACTTTTGAAGCTTATTTTAAAAGTGTAGTGGAATACTTCATTCTGGAGCAATATCATCAGCCACCTAGACCTCTTCGCCTTGGAGTAAAGGAGCCACTGTAGGATTTATAACAAAAGACCAAACACTGCAATCTCACGTGTGGCTTCACTATACATCATTTTTTTTAAAGTATTTGTTTCCCCACAGGAAAAAAAAATCCATGAAATGTGATGTTGTTTTTGCTTGTCCTCATGGACATTCAGTAAATCAGACCACATTACAGCAGCTATGTTCACATTTCAACATAAAACTGTGATACCACCTAAGCAGCTTTGTGAAATATGTTCTCAATAAACAGAACTGAAAAGCAAAGTTGCTAACTGAATTAAAGAACAAAATAATCTGAAGGAAACTTAGATCCCCTTTTCAGACCTTATTGTGCAATATATTATATCTGTTAGGCTGACACTTGCAAATGTATGAGATTTTATTGAAAATTTGATTGCATTCTTTAAGCAAGACACCTAAGCAAGGTTCGCAAGAAAGGAAAAGTCTAGCTGAGATCATCTTCCTAATTATTCACTGACTGCATTTTCTATTTTCATTGACTGCATTCATCCCTCTGAAACAAGTCTCTGTTTCTAACAGACGTGTTAGCACAAGTACATCCATCACTATGTGCCTTACCTTTGCATTGTAATGTAGCTCTCGATCCTCCCTCTCAGAAACACCAACACACATTTCTAACTGATAGTGGTATATCTGGATGAGCACTGTCATACACTACTTTTCCTAAGAGGATTATGAAGACAGCTGAAGTTTTCTATTGTGGTTTGGCCACAAGGAGCATGTGTGAATGCTGTGTTTCTGTCCTCAAAGTTTAAATGGAATTCATTCCTAGAACTGAAGGATTGCAACTGTCACGCGTTGTTATAAGATCATTCAGAGACAGAGCCTAAGACTTGGAATCCTACTAAGATTATCCTTTCAAACCAAGACTGCAGAAAAGGAGAGAGTATGATCTCAGATGCAGGTCTCTTTGAAACAGGTGTTTCAAAACTTCATAAAAAGACAAACAACAGGAATTTGGTGCCTAAATCTAACGGACACAAAAATAAACATACAACCAAGAAAAGCAGAAGCCATCCTTTTGTAAGACCCTGCTTTTTGTCTTGATCCTGCAACAAGTCACATCGGCAGTTACATCAAAAATGTGATCTCCCATTGTTTATGGCTTGGGCTAGGCTGATGTCCATGTCAAGGACTGCAAATGTTCTTCATAAAACACCATCAAGATGGCCTTGCACTTGTAAAGCAGTACAGACTCACTGGGATTCAGCAAGTTTAGAAACAACGTTTATCAGCTCCAGTCCATAGCTCAGCAGCGAAGGATAATTTCAATGTGAGTTGTTATTGATCAAAAACTTCCTGTGGGTTGGACACTCCCACATCTAGAATGAAAAGAGAGAGAACACAACACTCAGCCCATTCGATAAACTGTGCTTTTACTTTTCTAACACATTCAAATGTTGTGAGAAGGTATATGCGGAGGTAAGCTGAGATGCTAGTGAAGGACAGAGGAAGGGGGAGAAGGAGGGAGGGAGGTTGCAGAAGGAAAAGCAATCTACAGCAAGGTGGAAGAAGGCATAAACCATCCTGATTTATACTTTTTCTCCACCCCTTCTGTTGATTGCTTTTCCTTCTAGAGACACATCTTTTCTCTTCTTCTACATGGTGTGATATGAACTGATTTACACTGCCCTCCCAACAGATGGTTAAGGCACCCTCCTATTCAAGAAAAGACATTAAAAAATTAATACACTTTACCTTGTTCAACTAGCTTTGTCTTCACTGGCTGTTTTTTATTTCATGCCAATCAGCTATGTTGGCAGTATAGAAAACACCGTTGAATTTGTTGCCATAACTAGCAATAATAAAAAGTATGCCCATATGGGCTTAAGTAAAACGCACAGCAGTAGGTACTTCGAAAATGTCAGATGCAAATGAGTCTTGGATTGTTCTGTGCTTAGCAGTATTGTGCAGGACTGTGTATGGGCTGTGCTATGGGTAGAGCTGTGTAACACATAAACCCCATATTTTTACCTGTTTCACAACTCTGATGGTGTAAATTGCTATGACTTTTTGCAGGAGGAGGAGTCAGGAAGAGGCAAAAGAGTCCCACAAAGCTGCCCCAGCCCTTACCCCCACCCATGGTGTTAGGGCGAGGGTGCAAAGGGGGATATGCGGGCAAAACCACATCCTTGCAGGCAGCAGCACCAAGTTCCCTCCTGAAAGAACTGAAGCCAGCCCCATCATCCACAGTGCAGCCAGATGGGCAGAGGAAGCACCCAGGTGGCCACAGCCTGGGTCTAGAATGAGCCGGACCTGGGGGACCTCACTTTTGCAAGCTTGAGATTCACTCCTGCGTTGGAAACTTCATTTTAATTTGTAACAGACAGTTTACATAGCGCTGCATATAAAAGCCTCAAAGATATAAGGAGCACTGACTCCTTGTGACATATGTGAGAAGGAAATTTCCAAACCTAAAGACAAAACATTGCATTTGTTGGCAAATAATTCCACAAGGATCACATCTGGAAAATTCTACAAAATAGGACAAAAAAAGTATTCCTATATTGTCAACCAAACTTTTCTGAAAAATTCTGTAGTTGTACAGTAACTTTTTAATATGGCATAAACATTTGAGAAGACCAGATACTACAAAATGCAAACCACACTGAGTCACTGTTTCCAGTAGTGAATTCCAAGAAGGATTACCAGAAAAAGATACTCCTTATGGATCCTCCTGGTGTTAACGAGGCCAGCGGTGTTCTTATTTCCCTTCCTGTCATCTTCCCTGTGTAAGCAACCGTTTCCCATTCTCCACCAGCCCCTCTGATGTTTTAGATCTGACAAGAGAAGTGAAGCACAGGGACAACAACCTGCAGCTCCATTCCCTCCTGGTTTTAGGGCAATGGAAACAGCGGTTCCCCATTCGTGCTCAGGTGTCTGCCAGGCTGATGTTCCTTCTAGAAGGAACCTGCATCCTGCCTCTCTGGGCAGCCACGGGGTGGCTTTCCTGACTCTTTGCTATCACCTTTCAGAATGATGGCTGTCTTCATCTTGCTGAGCGCTTGCAGATCTTCTGCATCAGACCTTGTCACTTTTCAATCTGCTGAGGCCTCACGTTTGTATCAGCGTCTCTGCCTGTTGCCGATAGTGAAAGAAAGGACCTGGATGGCTCTTATTTCAGTCCCAGTAAGTACAGCAGCATTTTTACACATCACCTCCTGTGTCCTGCTGGCCTTCTAATGTGATGTCCTTTCGGATGGCAACTCTCTTACAGAGTTTTAGTAGATCACCCAGTTGACAGAGGCGCACTGTCTGCTAGGGTCCTTCAGGAATACTAAGAGCTTAAAAGCAAGAATAGGATTTTGTGTCTGATGCTTATGTGGAAACAAAGACAGCTTTTCAGAGGTCTCTCCCTACATCCTACACCAAAGTGACCTGTCAGGGTTTCATCTCAACTTGACATTTTGTCAGTGCTCTTCAGGTAAGAACTGAGAAGACTGGATTTTGTCAGAACTTGACTTGAAAGGATTTTCAGCAGTTCTATTTCTTATTCCCTTCTGGCAAGAAAAAAAAAAAAAAAAAAAAAAAAAAAGGTTTAAATGTGGGAATCTCATGAAGCAGAAAATCCAACTTTTACATTGCATTCCCTCTTGGCGACAAAGGGCACAAGGGTGACATGGTCCATATCATGGCCTCAACATCATTTACATTTAGGAGAGGAGCTGCTTGCTGTCCTGCAAAAATGCTGTGTCATTTCTCAGGCTGTCTTTATCTAGATGCTATTTTAAAAAATGTTGAGTTCCGAGTCTGCCTAAAACTCCTGCCCCCACCTTCTAGCACAAATATCATATTTTTAATACAAAATAGACGCTCATGTTTGCCCTCGGATAAGTGACAGAGTATGAAGTAAATAGGTAATATAGCATTTCTTTTGTATTCTATATTATAGCATAAGTTATCAGAAACAATGGCTCTGGCACAATCGTACAGACACCTTTGAAAATGGTTTTGTGCTAGCTCACCCACCATATTTTCCTTCCATGGAAGGAAAACACTGTGAAGCCACTTAGGAGGAAATGAGTTCTGGAGGTAGTTAATCATTTGTGCAAGTGCAAGGTGTGGGATGGGAGATAGGATTCACAGGCAGCAAACAGCAGCAAGTCACTGAGAGAATGTGTATTCCAAATGCCATTAATTTGCATTGAGTACATGGGGCTAGGAGAAGTAGTCTAGTTAATTAAACCATCTCACTGAAATGGATTCAAAATAGGTTTAGTTTAGCATTAAAATCAGCTTTAGCCTACATTCCACATGGGTTACATTGAGATAATTTATTCTATATCTGAAGAAGTTCAGATATAGATTATGCGGTACTGATGGGTTTATAGAGACAAGTTACTTGTATAAATGTTCCTCAGTACCTGTATGCTGTTCTTCTCACTTCACTCATTTGAAAATGTCAATACAGACAAAAATTTAAAGGATGAGATTTGCTGAAGGTTGATTGTTTTAAGAGACAAAGGTGAAGTGACCCACTGGAAATCTGTGCTAGCTTTTCACCTCCATCTGCAACAAAAAACACTGGACTTTGATAACATCCATTTATTCCTTTGTATTCTCCCAGTAAAATACAATGCAAGTCAGTAGGGTTAGTTCAGACTTACAGTATTGGGAATGATGTACGTCTGCATTGAAGAGCACTGATGAGCCAGGTAGAGGAAGTCAGACTGAAATAACATCTGTTTGATCAGCACCTGCCTCTATTCACTTTTATTATCTTCATCACATTCCCCATACAATAAAATGGGTGTTATTTGTGTAGATAATACATAAGGGAGAGGAGTCCACTATGTACACAGATGGTAGGCCTTCATCTCAAATTAAAATTATCATCTTTTGTTAGTCCAAAATTTGTTTAAATGAAAGCAATAAATCCCACAGGAGTGCAAGGAACAACCGTATTGTTGTATAGCTACCCTATTTTCTTAGGCAATGAAAGGTTATCTTTAATTTAAATATTTTTTTATTTTTATTTCATTGAGGTTTTACCATCTGTGTGCACTGAACTCCTCCTCCCTGTGCTCTGAACAAAGCTCTTAGTCTCTCAACTTGGGATCTAGAAATAAGACAGGCTGGAGAGATATTCAGCAGAACTGATCAAAACGGACTTCAAAACATAATTTTAATAACTGGAAAGTTAAAGAGCTATTCAATGTGAAGTTGTATACACTCAAGTTTTGTATTTTCTGACATATCCCACTAAAGAAGAATGAATACCAGAAATACTTTGTCAAAAATTCCATGAGTTACTACAGTTTTTAAAGAAGAATACGGCTCACTGAAAGTGTTACTGAGTACCTAAAAGCTCAGAGTCAGATTTATGGTCAAGGGAATGATCATCTTTACAGTCCCCAGAACTGTTCTGTTACTGTGACTTGGGAGCATTTGGGGGAATAAGATTAATCTTGCAAGGGTTTGCAGGACTGGCTGCTGGGAAACCATACTCATGGAAGGACTGAAGATGTCCAAACCACAGAATGCAAACACAGTTAGTTTATGCTTATGGAAAGTCTCTGTATGAAAGTGGTTTTTCTCACTTTTGTTATTCAGTGTGTGAGGCAGTACAGGGACAAGAAGGAATTAGGCTACTGGTGTTAAAAGTGCCTGTTACAGAGGGTTTGCATTATGTCCTATTCCTGAGCGCAACAGCTACAAGCACAGGGAACACTGTAAGATCAGCACCTCATAGGAAATCAAAGCCTGAGAGTTTTTACTAAGTATATCCAGTTTTTATCACTTACTTCACAGTTTGTACTCATCCTGCCACCTAGAATTTCAGCTCACTTCATTTTCACCAGTTGTATTCCTACAACATACCCTTTGTGATCAGCATGACACGTAAATTACAAGCTAACACAATCATGGTATCAACAAGCCAAAAAGGTTCCTAACCTGGACATGACAAACCAATACATGAAACCAGGATATTGTGAAAGAATTTGTCATTCAGATCAAAGAGATGGAAAAGAGGTGATCGATAAAACAAAGATTTAAAATACAGATTTTAAATTTCTATCTACCAGTCTCTCCCAAATGCATGCATTGCTTTTTAATACACAGTTTCAACATGCAATTTCAGTGCACATAAAATTCACAATAAGAGGCAATATACTAATAGGAGACAAGTTAATTCAGATGCAAGTTAGCTGACAGGCCACAAAATGCAAAATGACCAGAAAATAAGCATCTACTTTTTCTCCCTTTGTGAGGTTTCCTTCACATGTAATAACTGGGTTTACTATCCTGAAACAGACAGTAAAATGGATACCTACAAAAATGACTGCAGATAGGTGAAGTGTCATTAATTAAGCAATAATACCCTTTGAAATCAGTCATTACCCGCAGTTTTTGGTTATGGGCCATTAATATTTTAACTAGCAAGTCATTAATAGTTGTAATAGCCAATTCTAAGGGGATTATTTCTTGAATAAACTATTTTTTATGATTTTAAAACTTCTGAAAACCTTGGTCTGTTTTAACTTCAAATTGTGATCCTTTGGAATGTCTCTGCAAGAAGAGCTATTTCTGTTTACACAGAAATACAAGCTTTACTACAAGTACACAACACGATCTTGCGTGGAATTTTTTCACAAGGTGTATGGCAAAAGGTCTCCCCTGCCTGTATTATTATATCTGTGATGTTGATTCTCAGTCATGGCTTCTCTCATCTGCCTTTTTTCTTTTTTGATGACTGCTCTATAGCTTGCCTTGATCGGGGAGACCAGAGATACTTCAGTCATAGCCTCTAATCCCATCTCTTGCATCAAGCTGTGGCTCTCTTTTGATTTAGCTAGGTATGTACAATTACTCTCAGATGAGGTTCTGAGGGGCAGAGAGATATGGTTTACTCCAGGCAATATTATTTTTGTGCCTGTACACGGAGTAAGCCTAATATTTAGACTCTATCCCTCTATATCTATTAAAATACTGGAATTTATTTTACAGATATATCCCCGCAAAGGTTAAATCATACAAGTCAGGAGAAATAAGTTGACACAAAAATGTATATTTCATGAGAATAGTCCCAGGCCTATATCATGTTCATGTGAATATAGCTAGAGATAGGAAAGACAGATAAGAAGGATAAGACATAAAGAGCCTCTTACCTCTCTGTAAAGCAGAGATCACTTTTCCTCAGGAGACACAGTATTTCCTAACTTTGATCCTATCAGGCTAGCCAGGAAGGTAATGGTATCTGGTTTATGACACTCCAGAATTCCTATCTCTAAGCCTCTACTGGAAATCTAAATTTTTAAGTTGTCAAACCTTTCCTTGACTCAATTAATACGTCAGAAAGGCAACAGAAAAAATCCTGACCTCAGGACCTGTAATTGTGTTGTAGGACAGAGGAAGAGGGTCCAGCACTGTCCAGAAGGCAGAACTGGGAGTAGGCAGATAGTATCATGGCAACCATATTTTCTCAGGTTTACATATTTTCATTTCCTCACCTGATCAAATTATATTCTGTCTTTTTAAATGGCGATGTTCCCAAATATATTTACAGGAGTTAAGTCTTTGTAGCAAGACTTAACTTCCATCTTCTTAATCTTCCATTTCTAGAGACATACAACAATCCCACCTTTCAGATGTGACAGCTATTTTGATTTGTCGGGAGTAGTAAGTCTTTTGGTGGGCAGGTTTTCTATGGAGGCCCCATTCCCAAGATGCCTCATGTGTTGGGCCTAACAATTTTTGAGGATGGAATTGCTGCCAAACACAACCCAACAGCACGATGGGTAGGACTCTGCTGAGGAGTCAGTTGAGTAATCTCGGTCACTGCAGCATCTCATAGTGGATAATTTCATTCAAAAAAGTGAGAACGCAATGTGGTCTCTTCCACAAATACTGAATATACAATAAATTGGCATAATCTGTTCCCCAAAACACTGGTTGTCTGCATTATGAATGTACTTTCCAAGAAAAAAAAAAAGTATGAATGAACTGGTATATTGGATCTTTAGAAATAGAATTGACACTGAACACAAACAATGCAAATCTCTCTACTCATCCATTTCATGCTTCCTCAGAAGCCCAAGTAATGTCCAGAAAACCCACAACTTTACTCGTTGTGTTCAGCCTTTGATGCTTCAGTTCTTCCTAAAGACACAGCAGTCGCCCAAATCTGTTCCCAGCTTCTCCCCATTTGTTCCTTAATCCCAATGATCATAGTGGGCTTCTCTGTGGTTCCTTCTCCAGCTGTCCTTTTTAAGCAATTATTTTTGCAAAGATAGTAGCTGCATTTTCATGCAGAAAAAAATCAGCACATTCATAGGTAACAGATGATGTATGAGAGGTTTGTAAATTAACAGATAACAGTCAGTATAGCTATCCAGTAATTATTACAATGGGGGAAAAGGGTGATTTAAGACACTGGTAATATGACAAGGAATCTGACTTCTAAACTGTTAGTTACAATTTTCTGCCAAGTCAATGGTGACTGAAGGACATTACCTGGTCCCTGGTTAGACAAGCTGTTTGGTGGCTTGTGCTAAAGTGTTGACAGACAAAGTCAGTGACAGACTTACACATTTCAAAGTGGAACACAGAATAATTTCTTCATTCTTTGCTTTTGTGCTAGGAAATAGCAAAGCTCGTCTCATTTGCGTGCATCTGGGTTTCTGGTTTACAAAAAGAAACAAATTTATGTGGAAAAAACACCTTTGTTTTAAGGGTTCCTAGAAACTGAAGAAGGAGCTATGGGTTCTGGATCAATAAATAGAAGGCTGTTCTTGGCATTTGCCATAGGACTGTCTGTGGTTTCACTGCATGGTCCTGTATATTACATATGTATATATATATATATGTACGTATATATATTCTCACTACAAGAAGGACATTGAGGTGTTGGAACGTGTCCAGAGGAGGGCTACGAAGCTGGTGAGGGGTCTNATTGATATTCTCATCCAAGACTGAGAGCGCCATTGTCATAAAGAGGAAATAGAGGTGGTAATTCAGCAAATATAATGAAATTCGGGATGGGGAGCCTCACTGATAAAGTTTGACCATTCATGTCATGCTGGAGTTAGGAACATGGAGGGGAAAATGCGTGAGGCTCCGAATGTGATTGCACTAAACCTAAACCTGCTGCCATGGGGGCACAGAAAGAGAGGCCAGGGTAACAGTGAAGTTTGGCTTCTCTCCTTTCTCTGTTTTTGCTGTGTAGAGGAGGATCTTAGTTGCCATGGCTGCCAGGAACTGGTGATGCAACTTACTAAAAAAACCACTGTGGCTCAGAAAGTTATAGATCTTATAGATGGGACAAAAAATAAGTCATTCCTTGTATTATTTATTACTTATTCCTTGTAACCCGCTTTCTGGCCTCCTTCTTCAGAAATGCTCCCAAAATGGAAGCAGGACTTTAAAATGGAAGATATTTTGTGATGATTTACACCTGAGCTCTATCAGACATGCACTTAGATTTGCTTCCTCCCATGCACAGATCCCTGGAAACAGGATGTAACTCTAGGACAGTTATTTGCAACCCACTCTGAAGTCTAGCCTTGGGAAGTCTTTTCAAACTCACCATATATATTAAGTTTAGTCAGAAAAAGCATTATACATTTGGTGGGAAGGGATCAGGATTTACTTCAAGAAGAAAAAGGATGATAAGTAGGGATAAATAAGAAATAAGATTTGAAATGCATACATGATATAGTAGCACCAATGAATCTTGTCCTACACCAATCTGCTCAAGGCCATCTTTGCACAACAACACAACAGCAATGCTAAACATCAACCGTCCCTGCAAGATATGTTGAGATCTGCAGAGAAAAAACATGTCTGTTGGTGCAGCGTATTCTCATGATGAGTTTCTCTGTTAGACTGCATAGGTGGGGCATTCAGTGAATAGTGATGAAGTAAACAGGATTTCCAATTTTCTTTTTAGTTCACCTTTACAATGATGCTGTCAACTGGAAATGAAAAAGGAAGGAGGCAATGAAGCAAGAACATTCAACCACAGCTGAGAAAGGAAAAAGTAAGGGTAAATGCCAGCTGCATGTATAGAGGAAAAGAGAAGCACACTTATAAATATATCAATGGAAAAAAAAATTAGGGAAGAGAGCAAGCAAGAAAAAGATGTCTTAAAAATAAGCAGGCACAAAAATTCCTGAGAGACTGAAATATACTGTTGGGTTTTAATCTATTTTTCACAACAGAATAACAGATGCATAGGCTACATAGGCATAAGACTATGCAGACTTGTTGCACTTTCCATCAGTCATGAGTATCTGGTTGATGTAGCAGTCTGCACCACAGCTGGAGGGTGACTGTGGGACTGAATATTTTGGAGACGGCACTTAGAAGCCTGTCTGCTTGAACATTATTTGATTGTGTTCTTTAACTAAATTGTCTTTGTTATTATTTACTCTCTCTTCCTATCAATTATTGGCCTAAATATCTGGTGGTATGTTTTTTGAGAGAAGTTGCTAAGTACCTATTAACCTAGCATAAAGCCTTCCTGGGAAAACACATCTTATGCAAAAAAAGACATGTTATTTTTTGCCACAACCTCTAGGAACTATCTGAAGAGAGTATCAGTAGAAAAAGTTTGTTCTGCCAGTAAAGACCTATGGATGCTTGCATTCTGTACCGCTTAGTGAAGTGACTTTTCAGCCACGTGTTGTCATGCTAGCAAAACTTGTAAATATAAGCAAAGTCACATACAGACTAAGAATTTCAACCACCCTGATCACCTCCTGCTGTGGAGCAATATTAAGATGCTTATTCCGGAAAAATTAGCGTACAGAGGGTGTGAGGTACCCTCAACACAGTCTGACTGAATCCACACAAAAACCTGTCCTTTGAGGGGGAGCTGGGGAATCACACACATAACAAAACCAATGAGAGGACAAACCCTGTTAAACTGCTAAACTGTCACTGACTTCAAGACCAGAGCTGCAGTGCTGTGATCTAACGCAAGCATTACATTAAAGCTGGGTAATAACTGCATTTTGCCGTATTTCCTTAACTGCTGGGTGTTTGAGGTAGGGTCTGCATCACAGATGTAGATTTTGGTAAACCAGCTGTATAGCAAGTTAACATGCACCCTAGGTTTACATAGAAGTAAACAAAGGATGGAGCTGGAGGTCCTGAAAGGAGGGAGCAAGTACTGACAGCCAGTGTAATGCAGGGATCTTGGGGTGCAGGGGAACGGGGTACGTATGTGAAGGGGGATGTGCAGAGCCACAGAGGCCTACAGTTGGACCAATATTTACTTACCACCTTTATTAATAACCATGAAGATGGCAGAATAAAGCCACATTCATTAAATTTGCAGATGATGCTAAATTGGGAGATATATACAAGTCAGGATCAAGAAATGCAATATAAAGCAGCTCAGAAAAATACAGGCTAGGAACAGCAAAATGAGATTCAGCTTGTAAAAATGCAAGCTAATGCATGCCACAGGGGAAGAATAACTTGGGCTGGGGGAAGCCACAAATTCAATAGAAGGCAAAAACCTCAAGGCGACAGTGGGCAACAAATTACACAGGAGCATTCCCTACACGATGGGTGCAAAAGGGCAACACAATTGTGGGCTGCATACGCAGAGGCACTGGCTCATGGACAGAGAGATTCAAGCCGTCAGGATACCAATTTAGCTTCAAGACAAATATACGTGACATTCCCCTAACTCAGATGTATTTGTGAGGGGAAATTTCTACAAATAGCTTCTGGTGTGTAAATTGTCTCTGGTGTTTGGGATACAGAATCCAAATGCTGGCAAGATGGAGCGAGCTCAGAGAACAACAACAGTGATTCAAGGATGGTAGAAAGTGACAAACAAAGGACAGTTACGTGAGCTAACACTGTATGATTCAGTGAAGGAAAGTCCTACAAACACCTAGAAAAGGAGCAATCACATCCTGCAAAAGGAATCACAGGAGTCCTGTTGTCATCTTGATTAAGATGCAGGAATAAAATATTATTATTTACTACAGTAGAGTAGTAGTAGCCTCTGAAAGAGTGGAAGATCTTATTTGTGGGATGCTTTTTGAGTAGGGGTGGCTAGCAAAATCACTCAGGAGAAGAAGTCCTGCACTGACAGGGAAGTGATGATGGAAAAAGCCTTTTCTTCCTTTGATATCTGTTATACTAAGTTTGGAAGATCTGCATTACAGTTGTGTATTCTGGTATTTACTTCTGTACAGCAAACAAGGATTCAGGGAAATAAAAACAAAAAGCAGTAAAAAAAGAAACTTCTGCAGGATCAGCATCCAAGCACAAGAGAAACATTGGGGAAAAAAAAAAAACAAAACCCAACATAATAAAGCCAGTGTTGTTAACTAAAACTAAACTAGAACTACAGTGAACTGATCACAATAATAAAAGTAAATAAGTTGAATTGCTTCTGAGTTTATTTTGGAGGAAAATCAGAAAGCTGTGGGGAAGGATGCACAAGGGAATGTGATCAAAGGTGGGTTAATATTCTACATGCCCAAAGGTTACATATGCCATCTCACAATAGATATGGCAAGAATGAGAATGGCCACCAGGGATGAAAGGAAAATTACCAAAACAGGAGGGCATTTGGAAGTATAATTTAGCCTATATGAAAAACTACATGACAAAATCTAACGGATACATAATAAATGTTCAGGTCAACAACATGGGTTAATACAGAATGCTGAATAGAAAAATAGACAAGAATGTTTATGAACATCCTTTGGTTTCTAACCAAGCTAATCAGGTACATGTCAACAAGGCGGCAAGATATTTTTTCCTGGACTTTCAAATATACTTAAGTCAAGAGTTTCAGTGAAGATGGATAAATTGTGTGAAAAAAATTGTATTCATGAGTGAGTGTGTTCTTGATTTGTCTGACACTATTTATGCCTTCTGTAAATATTTCTGCATTCAGAAGTACATGGAAATATATCCCATGTTCTGGAAAAATGTCCCAAAGCAAATCTCATATGGAAAAATATATCATAAGTATTTTGTCTCAAATATTCTTGGATAGTAGATTTAAAATTTTAATTTGAAAATCTAAACCATTAGTATTTCTGGACTCAGTGGAATAAGTACAGAAATCTCAAGGCTGACTCTGTATCATGCTTACCTTTACGCTCAGCAAGTAGTCCCATTGCCTTCAGCTCCAAAGGCTCCTGGAGGTGTGTGAAACTTAGCTGAGGGATGCATCTCTATGGGATCAGCATAGATGCCAGCCTGTCAGTGAGACCACACTGGCGCTCTCTGTCCTCAGGCAGATTCCATTGTAGGGTAGTGCTCTTCCAAATGCAGCTCACAATCAAAAGCTGACCCTGGGGGGAAACAAATCAAGCTTTTATGTATTTTTCAGATAGTCAGAAGCAATTCAGACCTTTTAAACAACCGAAAGAATTTCTGTAGAATTCATCAAATATGAATACAATACATGACAATGAAGATATAACTGATTTCTAGAGCTTACTGCTTTTTCCCTACTATCCTCTCTACAGAGTGAGGTAGCAAAGAGCTGTAAGCTACAGGGTCTGATGCCTTTTGTACATCCTGAGTGAAACATTCACTAAGCTCAGCCAACTTTACCTGTGGAAAACCACTGACATGAAGGAGGCTGCAGGGGTGTCAATGAGAGCACAGTTTGAAGCCAGTGTGTTACACAGTCATCTCAAGGGGGCTAATTTGGCCTGCAAGTCTTTATTGCTGCTGATGATAGGTGAAACGAAGAGAAGCTAAAGCTGACAGTAAAAACCCACAGTGAGTTTGTAGGAATGCCAGATACATTTTTTTTTAATCTTTTTATTTGTAAGCTAGATCAGTTTGATAAAAAGATAAATATGGATCTATTTTCACAGAGTCATTTTTTTTTCAGAACAGAGCTGAATTTAACTACACCTAATACAAAACTCCTGCCAAAATCTTCTCACAGTTTTCAGCTTTTGCAGAAGATCCTTCTGAAGCCAGGTTGTAGCTTTCATCCTTCTGCTTATAGCCATAAGTCAGGGTCAGTTATAACTGTGTGAGCTTTAGAGACCCCACTGCTCCTGCACTGGAATGTAGTTTTAAATGGCTTATGGAGAAAAGGTAACTGGGAGTTATGATTCCGTAATTTGATTAGGGATCCATCCAAAATGTTAGCATAGAGGTGTATGATGAAGCAGTGGGGCAGGGTGGAAAGCATGTAGGAGAAGGCCCTGCTAGAGGAGGTTGCTGCAGGGCAAGGAAGAAGGCATAGAAGCAGGCTGATGTTCCTCTCCACATCAGTGGTACGTGTTCACCAATATATCCTTAGTAGATACTACCATCTGGATCTTTCATCTAGGTGTTTATGGTATAGAGACTTTAAGCTCAAATCCTTCAGTACTGAAGCCCAGAGGGTTCCCATACTGAGCTGTGTGCACACTTGGACTCAGGCTCAGCATAGACCTCCTACACATCTCCCTTACTCTGCCCAGGACTCACCTACGAAGGACATTGAACTAGTTGCTTTGCCTGGTATCAGCAATAAATCCTTTACCAGAAGGGCTGCTACGGTATTAAGAAGTGGGGAGGAGAAAGGCACAAGGTCCCAGGAGCAGTCAGCTTGTCAAGAAAGAAAGAAATCCTATGATACAACCTTCAGATCCTCCTAGGCATTTCAGCAAAGTAGCTGTAGAGTCAGTTCCAGAGGTATTTCAGATGGAAAGTCATAAGGTTTGAAGTCTAGCCTTGGGATTCTCAGTGTACATATGTAAAAATACTAAGCGCTAGTCCAGAGCTATGCCCTGGCTCAGAGGGTCACAATTTCCTTGGTGTCCCTTTAAAAAGTGGAGGACCTGGAAGTTATAAATTGGCAAACTCCCTATCTAATCCCATCTTCTTTTCCATAGTAAGTAATGGGACAGAGAATCCTACAGGCAAGCACAATTTAGCATCTTCCACAGCAGAAAGACAGGTTCCCATTACCTTCAAGAGGATCAAGTGCTCTGAGATAGTTTGAAATTACCAGGAGATCTCTTTATCATTTTAATCCTATGGGTAAATCTATGCACAATGCTACAATTCAAGTGCAATTATTGATGCCTTGTAAATATGACCTCTACACATTAATGTAATTCAGTAAGAGGCAAGTCCTCAGGAAGAAAGACATAATACTGTTTTTTCAGTTATCATAACTGCTGTTACTTTTGCTGTCCTTGTTATGATTATGACGAATTTTACTTTATTTTCATTAATACTCCTTTTTTATATATTTGGAAACAGGAAAAAATTCCTGCCATGCTCTCCATGCAAAAGTGCCAGAGGGGCTGTTGGAAATACTGATGAAAAAGCCTTTGTTTGTCTTGGGTGGGTTTTTTCCTATAGCAACGCTAGAACACATTAGATGGCAGTTGGACCTATAAAAGTAGCTTATGGCTTATGCCATAAGATAATCCATTAAAACAGAGACAGCGGGAGGGACAGGGCGAGAGAGGGCAAGAAAATCCTGTTCATTCAAATTTGAAAGTTACTTCTTTCTTTTTACAATATGACATACTGAATGAATATCAATCACAGCCTTCTTTCTTCCCGGGCAGTTTTCCGCCTTAATGAAGTGGGTTCATCATGACTTGCTATGACAATACCTTATTTTTACCCACTGTTCCACGGCTTTTTTGACTCCTTTGATTAAAAGGATCATGCTGCAGTGTCCCACATGATAACTATATTAGTTGGGGTAAGTAACTGATCTATTACCACAGGATAATATAGTTTGAAGGCATTTTAATAGGGGCTGGCAGATTTCAATATTATTTGAGGGTCATAGAGTGTCTGACATTTCAATTTGTTATCAGGCCACTCATATCACTGGGGCAATCATTAAACATAGACTCTAATAAGGTTTCTGCTATGTAGGGTCATTCATTATTGACAAGGAGGAGAGAAATAAATACCTTCCCAGGGGCAGCTTTGGCATGTAATACAGTAAAAATCGTACAGTGTCTGGAACCATATTTTCTAGATTTGCTGGCAAATCAAGCATTACATTTCAAATTAAACTAAATGAAAGACTACAGATGAAAACATGAATACTTAAATTTTGTCTTTACATACTGTCAGAACGCTCATTGTAATCATATATATATATATATGAAAAATTATAACTAGATCACAAGTTGGCTTATTTTACCACTATGATGGGAGCTAATAACCCACTTGTGTCATCTTCGGCTTTATGAGGTCTGTACGCCTGGGACAGACTTTGCATATTACAATTAATCATCATATATCATCTAGCTCCAATAGCTATTTAACAGATGAGCCATCTTCACCTTTCAAGTAGGTAAACCTGTGATTTAGCTTGGAAACAAAAGGACTAAATTCTTCATAAAGCCTTATTAATGTTTTTTTTCCCCTAGATTAATGTCTGGTTTATTGGGGATGTGCTTTAAAGTTCCTTTTTTAATTTCAGATTTTCTTTGAATAACCTTAAGCTCATATACATTTCACACATCATTTAAAAATTACATGTGTTGTCCTTTAAAACCAAATTGAGATACAGAAAAAGGAAAAAAATAGTTTGGAAGAAGAGAAAAAATACTGCTAAAACCACAACTAAAAGGATTTTGACAGCGCTACTTACTTCTGGAAATTTAGTTCTGGGAAAAATAAATTTTTATGAAACCTTTTCTCAGTTTATTGAGAAGAAAAATGAATTACACAGAAAATAGGGGCATTAGGATATACTTCAGCATTTGCTGAAGAAACAGCAGTGTTGTATTAATGGATGCGAAACAGAAAGGGCCTAATCCCGCAACTACATATTGGCTCAAGTAGTCCCATACACCTGATACAGATCTCATTCAGAACAATAGAATTTTCCCTGATTTCTCTATCAAAAAGACTGGGCCCAAAAAGAGCAGTTCAAGAGAGAATGAAGCTCAAGAAAAAATTAGTTGTTTTCATTTACTGTTAAAGCTGACAAACTGCAGCATCCGTGGTGATAGTGAATTAGCTTACAAAAATTATTCCAGGTTTAGTAATATAAGCTGTTATTAATAACTCAGGTAAGACAACATGTCTCCCACAATTCAATAAGCTGATCCTGTCTTTTTAATTCATGAGAAGAACTTTAATTGGATCAGACGAACAACCAGGAGACAAATAAATTGACAATATAATTTAATTCAGTTGGCGTAGTGAGAAGGAGTCTATACTGCCAGTTACTTACTCAACCTTACTTCATTCCTGGCTACCAGCTTAGTCAACTCCAACACAACAGCTTCTCTCTAGCTCATCTTTGGGAGTCCCCCACAAATAATCATTCAGATCTTAATGGTGCAGTAACTTGACTCAGTGGAGCAAGTTGTTCTCATCAGGTTTCAGAGCTCCCTGATCAGGGAGGGTAACCTTCAGTAAGTCAAGCAAGAGACGCTGAGCTAAGAAACAGTTTTCCCTCCAAGCCATCACAGGACATTCCAGCAGAGTCATCAAGGGATGACTGCAGGCAGGATGTCTTTAGCACACTAGGCGGTCTCCATGTGGAGACAGAAGGATGCTAAAGCACAAAAGCGTAAGAGATATTCCCTACACTGAACGGAGTATATCTTCAGGAAGAAATTCAGTCATACAGTGAGAAGCTGAAAGAGTAATCACCAAGATCTGAGATTTTCGAACTTGAGACCTGAGAATCCTAACAACAGTCAGATATGTGGAGATACTTATTTTAAAATGGGATAATACTGTTATATACACTGCTGTCTCCTATAGCCAGCCTATCACAAGCATACCTAATATTCAGCTCAAGTTTCTGTATAACATTTTGCATTCTATCAGAGACTCATGCAATACTAGCAAATGAAGCTTTATGCTATTGATCATT
The DNA here is from genome assembly GCA_013400135.1 of Rhinoptilus africanus. Taxonomy (NCBI): domain Eukaryota; kingdom Metazoa; phylum Chordata; class Aves; order Charadriiformes; family Glareolidae; genus Rhinoptilus; species Rhinoptilus africanus. The sequence continues at coordinate 709,999 of VXBO01006695.1, forward strand.
ATGTAAATTAGGTATTTGGTACCATGATTCATATATTTATTTACTCATTTTTATTCAAAATAGTTCACCATATGTCTAATGACTAGGCAACGATGGTTATATTCCTGTCTGAGGAAAAAAAATATCTTGTCATGTGATTACCATTGTCAGTTTAGGATTATCAGACCTGGACAGCACAAAAATCTATATCACAAGAAATACTTCTTCATGTGAAATACACTGAAGATAGATGAAGAAATTTCCATCATTACAGAATTATATCCTCACAGAACAGTTGAGGTTAGAAGGGATTTCTGGAGATCATCTAGTCTAATGAGTGTTGCATGCCTCCAAAGATGACACATCTCCGTAACCTCTGTGGGCAACCTCTTCCAGTTTTTGACCACACTCACTGTAAAAAAGCTCCTTCTCACATTGAAATGTAATTTCTTGTATTTCAATTTGTGCCCATTGCCCCTTGTCCATTAACTTTGCACAACTGAGAAGACTGGCTCCATCTATTTACACACTTCCATCATGCAAATTATTCACTAAATATCGTCCAATGGCATCCTGGGGTGCATCAAGAAGAGTGTGGCCAGCAGGTGGAGGGAGGTCATCCTCCNCTCACCCTTCTCCAGGCTTAACAGTCCCGTGTCTCTCAGTTTTTCCTTATAGAAAAGACACTCCAGTCCCTTAATCTTCCTGGTCCTTTACATGACTCTCTCCAGTAAGTCCATGTCTCTCTTGCACTGAAGAACTTAGAACTGGACCCAGCACTCTGGATGTAGCCTCACCAGTGTTGCGTAGAGGGGAAGGATCACCTCCCTCAATCTGTTGGCTACACTTCTCCTAATGTAACCCTGGATACTCTTCTCCTTCCTTGCTGCAAGAGTATATTGCTGGCTTATGTTCAGTTTGGTGTCTACCAGGCCACACAGGTGGTTTTTGGTCAAGCTACTTCCCAGCCAGTCTGCCTTCACTCTGTACTGATGACTGGGATTATTCCTCCCCAGGTGCAGGCCTTCGCATTTCTCTTTTCTGACCTTCAGGACATTGGCCCATTTCTCCAGCCTATGTCTCTCTGAATGATAGTACAATCATCTGGTCTATCAACCACTCCTCTCAGCTTTGCGTTGCTGAAAGTGCACTCTGCATTATCATCCAGGTCATTAATGAATATGTTAAACAGTACTGACTCCAATACCCACCCTAGGATTTAACAACTAATGACTGGCCTCCAACTGGAAACGTGCAGCTCATCACAACCCTTTGAGCACGGCAGTTCAGCCAGTTTTCAACCCACCTCACTGTCCACTCATCCTGTCAGTACTTCTTCAAGTTGTCTATGAGGATGTTATGGCAGACAGTGCTGAAAGCTTTACTAAAGTCGAGATAAACAACAGCCACTGCTCTCCCCTCATTCACCAAGCCAGTCATCTCATCACAGAAAGCTATCAGGTTGGTTAGGCATTACTTCCCCTTCATAAATTCATGTTGATTATTCCAAATCACCTTCTTGTCCTTCATGCATTTGGAAATGGCTTCCAGGATTATTTGCTCCACCACTTCAGTTCAAGAAACTCTAAAAGAGAAAACATACATGCTCACTTGAAAATTACTTGGAAAATGGGACAATGTTGTGTTTACAAAGACAGAGAAATATAAAAATGGTACTGTTAGTAGTTTTCTTGCCCTTGTCCCTTTAGTGATTTAAAGTCTCATCAGCAAGTTTGAGAAGGAAGCCTGAAAAGTGTTTTTTGGATGCTCTCTGACAGGACTCAGCCTGAAGGGAGCTGTTGCAGACACAGGAGGTTTGAAAGTCTGATAATGCCTCTTTCCAGTCAGAAGAGGCACCACAGCTATAGTCAAATGAGTTCTCACACCTCAAAGTGTCACAGAGAGAAAGGACAGAGAAGACAAAGATCAGGAGTTTGAGTCAATTTACATTCAAAATCACCAGGAACTCTCCATTGACTTTACTGGAGGCAGGATCAGGCCTGTGATGTTTAAGCTTCTTGTGTTCCTTTAAGGAAATGTTGTATGAAATGTGCAACTGCTTTACCAGTCATTAGATTATTTCCCATTCCTTATTTGGTTAGTTGAGAAATGATGATAATACAGAATATTCTCTGTTGAAGTGTGAGTGCAGTCTCTATTAGTGTAGACAATCTAATGGTAGCACCCCATACTCAATGGAGAATATGTTTGTCTCCATGAAACACTAAGCCAAAGGCACCCTGCAAGGGGTAGCTGTCAGATCTCAGTAACAAAAATGAGCACAGCCTCTGCATTTTAGAAAGAGGAAAGATTTTTGCAGAAATATTAATATGAATCTATGTGCCTAATTTAATTTAGACAAATCAGAAGAAGAAGGAGCAAGTGGCTAACATCTTGGCATTAGCTGTCATCTGCAGTGCAATTATTGTTACAAAACATTAAAAGGATTCGAGACTATAAGAATTTTTACATTAGCAGCTACTAATTTAGCAGTAAAAGCAACTTGCTTCAGAGTTGTTCGTTTCGGTTGATAATATACCATCTTTTAATGCTTGTAGAAGTTTAATTTGCTTTGTTTACGTATTTCAGAATGAGAAACTAGGTATTTTTATTCATACGGTTATATAGCATTTCCGTAGTAGCAGCTGTTCTGTATCTCTAGAATCCCAACAATACCTGAACTAATGAACATCAATACCATTGCAGCACCAAAACTGTTAGTTTCATGCCCCATTCTACATTATTTTTTGTAACCTGATCCATCACACTCCACTTCTCTTGGCCTTCCTTAACCTGTGACTTTGCCTCTATTCTACCCTAGAACATCTTTCAATTGCAAGGATGCTACATTTCTGCACTCCATCACTGGGGAAAGGAAGGGGCTGAAAGCAGATTGTGTCTAATTTCCTGGGGTTATTTCCTCCAGCCAGGGAACTCTTTTTCCTTTCCAAGAATACAGGGAGAAAAGCAGCACTACCACCCAGATGTGATCCATGTGATCTATGGGTCTAAGAAAAATGCATGAGAAAAATCAGTGCTGGGACAAGTGGTGGTCCCAGGAGGGGTGATCTGAAAGTCCTTGCACAGCATCCTCCATCATGACATGAGCTCTCTCAGAAGTGTGTTTGTAAAGGGATAGAAATACCCCACAGCAGTCCAAAATGGCTTAACAGACTTAAGATATTTGAAGGTTTCATAGTCCTTGATGTCTGTCTGTTTCTCAGATTCTGCCAGAATCATCTGCTTGTTTTATATTAAGTATCACTATGTACAGCAGTGCTCTAATGTCCTTATAATAATGAAGGAAATATTTATTGTATGTGTCCATTAGCAATGCTGCATATTTCACAAGACAATGAGGCAAAACACAGTCTGTAAGAGAAATAATACAGCCATAGCATTTTTTAATCTAAGCGGGCAACCATCAAAGACATTCTCAGGTAACATCCCAGTAGACATGCTAAATATATGAATGGCTCAAGCTGATCTAAGGGATATTCAGGTGTTTAGATCTGTGCATTATGGTCTAAGAGGTCTGCACAGGCTCAGTGCCTGAATTCAGCAGGGTCTGGGCTCTTAACAAATGTGAGTCAGTTCTCTCTACTTCACTGCCAAAAACAATCAAACTGAATTGAATTTAGGCTGCTCTAATGCTGAATAAGAATGTCTATAATGGGGATCAATGCAGTTTAACAAACCCATTTTAACCAATACTATTAGTTTATTCAGATGTAATTTTCTAGCTGTTTCCACACAGCAGAGCTCTCAGGAAACACTATGTCATGAAAACGTGGTTTAGTCTCGATGCCACCAGTGCAGGCATAGGGGGGTGACTAAGTACAAAACTCTTCCAGATGAGTGGTGCACATTAAGGACTGCTGCTCCAGTGTTACACATCTACAACATATATTTCATTGCATCTCCAAAGCAGTTCTTTTATATCTGAGAGGAATAAATTGGTGCAGGAGGCTATCACATAGTAAAAACCTGCTGTCACGCTCATTGCAGTGCCACAGCTCTCTGTAGTTGCTGGAGCTGGGATGAAAACCAGTGACATCTTCAGGTTTTTTTCAATTCCCTCCTCTCGTCCCCATGCATCCATAGACAACTTCTGGTTGTTCCCTCTACAACTACCTGAAAGGAGGTTTTAGAGAGATGGGGGCTGACCTCTTCTCCCTGGTGACAAGTGACAGGACAAGAGGAAACGGGTTCAAGTTATGTCAGGGCAGGTTTAGATTGGATATCAGGAAACATTTTTTCACTGAAAGGGTTATTAAACATTGGAATAGGCTGCCCAGGGAGGTGGTGGATTCCCCATCCCTGGAGGTGTTTAAGAAAAGGGTAGATGAGGTGCTCAGGGACATGGTTTAGAAGGGGTTTTTGTCAGGGCAGGTTAATGGTTGGACTTGATGATCTTAAAGGTCCCTTCCAACCTCACCGATTCTATGATTCTATGATCTGAGAGGATGGGCAATTTGTTGCTGGAGCAGTACAGTAGCTGTTGACGCGGACATGAACCTGACTCGTGAATTATGCCTCTCATCCCCTTTCAAAGCTTTACCTGCTGTCTGAGTCATGCAGTTGTTGGTTCTTGGCCAAAAATGTGAAGAGGGAGAACTCAGAAGTGTGGAAGTACTTGCAAAGACCATGTGCTGAGCTCTAATATTTTGTTTTAAAAAAATAAAGAAGCACAGAAAAGGCGCTGCAGGTAGAAGTCAGTAGATATTTCTTATTCACAAGTGGGAGAGTAATTTTGGAGATAACGATACCAAAATAGTATGGAATCAGTTAAGTTTTGTCTCCCTAAACAGCATTGACACTTCTTGATTCTCCACATTGTCTCAGATGTTAAATATCTCAAGGAAATATGATCAAATGAAGACTCTACAGCAAATTTGTGTGGAGGTTGAGTGAGAGATTTGAATTCTGTTGGAGATGCATGGGAAGAAAAATACTGAGGGGCATGCAGAAACTGCTCTGACAACGAGAAAGACCTTTGAGTGAACTACAACTATTCAACACGCTCCAATAAAAAGACAGCTCCCTTTCTACATGGCTTTCACCTGTGCATCCCACCCCCTGGGAGCTCTAACACACCCATCTATTTACCAGTCTTCCACTGGTCAAAATGAATCTGTTTCTTCACTCATTTAATCACCAACCACCTTACCATAACTAAGCCTTTACTTATGACCGTGCTAACTAGGGCTGATCAGAGCTGTGAGTAGGAAATGTAATTTTGTTCTCCAATTGCCCTATTCATTATCCTTCTCAGCATTTATATTCTGCACAACATTAGGATGCTGCATATAGTGTGATCATTTACTATGTGGCTGTGACTGCCAAAAACAATGAATAAAACAGAGTCTTCTGAGAGAATTATTCTCTATACAGGAAAAACACAGCTTGTTTTAATGGGGTTTAAAAGTGATCAAGTGTAGTGCAGTGTTTGCATAATACACAGTCTTTGTTATCAGTTTTCTTTTATATATAGAATAAAGTTGGCTAATATTTACATAAGTCAAATGATTCATGAAGCAAAGTATCACTTCTCAGACCAGTGTGGGTCAGAATGTAATATGGTACCAAAGAGCTTTGTTGTTAATAGATCTAGGGACAGGTAGAAAGAAGAGGAGGGTGTCTTTCCTCCTCTGTTCAGCTAATTTTAGATAAAAAAGTTTTATCAGGCTCTAGGGACTGGGGAAACACAAAACTGTTGTGTTTTTTTTCCCAAAATCTAGCTGCTTTGTTCTGATCCAGGCAGGAGAGTGGAGGAAATACTTGTCTGAGGAAGGAAACAAGATTTCAGAAGAGCTCTGGCTTTCTGGAAGGTTCCTTCTGCCTTCCCTTCCTTCTCTCTTTCTCCCTGCATGGATTGGTATCAAGCCTTAAAAACTGTAAAACCCAGGGCTGATCGATGCAATACATTTTTTGCAAAAATTTGTTTTTTCTGAAGAAATCCTTCCATATGTTGAGAGTATGGACAATTGGACACAGACATGGGACCACAGAGATAAAACTCAGGACAAGAAAGGTGATTGTAAAAGAGTCTGCAATATTTTCCTGATCAGCTACAGTTTTTTCTGCAGTGCTGACCTGTGTAACTGAAAGGATACAAAGGCATGAAATATTTTCACGGGGGGAAAATGCACAATTCAGTTGCTTTTTATGTAAGTGATTTTCCTTCTAAAAATTAAATATGAAATTACTAATGTCACATAAATGGTATAAGACTTATAAGAAATGTAGTTTTAACAGCCTAGTCAGCAGTCCTCAATCGTGTATATCATGTACACCTGAATTATTCATCCATTACCTAGTTTTTCATCAGGGGATTTTTACGCTTTGGAAGCAGTTGCTGTACAGAACACCTGCACGACTCCCGTACATGAAGGAGAGATCTTACCCAGAGCCCACACTTGAAAAGCAAGCAGAGGCTGCGTTGACACCGGCGTTGCTCTTCTCCAGTGGAGGTCTCGCTTCTTCCTGGAATGCAAAAGTCATGTAGGAATGTTTAATATCTACATGTTTTTATTAAAAAGTACTCAACATTTTTTGGAAAGGAGTGAATGTACTTGCAGGGATTAATCTGATAACCTTGTCTTAATCAATTTTTTAATTCCTTTGGCTACCTATGAATTATCGCAAAGCGGATATTGTAGCTTTGCTTGTGTGGTCACGCCAGTGGTGATATTACCATTTTGAAGCACTTTGGATTATCAAATGGTTATGAAATTTCATTTTTGGTAATCATAATTTGCAAATCCTGTCCTGTTCCAGAACACCAGGTGCAAAACAGGTCACAGTTTAGTTAATGGTACTCAATACAAAATTACTGATACTACCCTCAGAGTTTCTGGGCACTACTATACATATTTAATGCAAAATAAAAATAAAGAATAACATTTCCATCTGGATCTTCTTTCATTATGGAGAAAAGCCTAATCATGGGAAAGGGGAACACTCATTTCTGTGGAGATGTGTAGTGGAATGTAAAATATAAAAATGTGCTTTTACAAGTCAGTAACCATGGTCTTGTCTATGTGGAATATTTTTTTTTTCCATATAGCGTAAGATAAGGGCCTAATGTAGTGTTATGCCAATAGAACAAATTCTCCCCTCACTCTTCTGAACACACTGGCTCTTACTCTAAGTTTCTTTTGACATGCCTGCTACTTGGGAAGGGGTTGAATCTCTTACCCTTGTGCAATGGTAAGAGAAGTTGAATTAAGAATGTTTTGTTTGTATAACTATGAAATTAAAAACTGACAACACAGACCGGCACGTTCTTTTCCAAATCTGGCTGAAGTGGTGAAAAAGAGCTCAACCACCAGATCTCCTCACTGCCAAACAGAAAGCCAGTGCTTCCCAATGTACATACATCTGGTACCAGCGCAGAGTGCTTCTACACTGAGTGAATATACTGAGGGAAACAGTAATGCTCTCCTGTACAGTGCAAGCTCTTGGAACATGTGCTACCTGTAACTCTACACTTGCTTCAGAAACAGTCTTTAAAGGATTTAAAATGGTGTCGGTGTTCCATCTTTGATTCTAACATTTAGTTAGACATCACACAGGACCCAGAGCTGGGAAGGAGATGGAGAAATCAGTTATTTTATGCCTCTGTCACACTCCAGCTTTCTGGAACAATAATTTAATTTACAAAAAGCCTGGAAAAATACTGGATAATTAAATTTGAAGTGACACTGTGCTCTGAACCCTCACTGACACATGTGGAATAGGGAGTGGGAGTGACTGCCATTCCAGAATCGGTGTCATCTTCCAAAGTCTAACCCAAAACATACTCAGATTTAGAGGAGAAAAACATCATGCATAATTTTAAGGCATGTTGAACTTAATGCCAGTTCCTGCTCCCTAGTTCCACTCCCTGAAAATGCTTTTAAACTCTGACCAATCAAGCTGCGGAGGGGCTGGAGAAGAGGTCCTGCAGTGGGGAATGCACGCCATCGGGGTCTGCTGCTGCCAGCAAACACCCTCTCTGTGGCTGGTGGCACAGTGGAGGCAAAGGCTGCCTTGCCAGAGGCAAAAGACTTGTCTCAGAGGCAGACAGTGTCACAGACATTTATATTTCTGTGTGGTAGTGCTGACACACATGAAAAAATCATTTGCACTGACAGTATCCTGGCTTCGTTAAGTCTGCCAGTAATAACAGATGAGTATTTGCTTCTCCAAAGAGAGTCTGGGGTAGTGTTGTATTTCTCTTTCCTAAAAAACAACTTCTGTTTGCAATGGAGTGGATTGTCCGGCCTCCTGGTCATACCACTGACCCTGCAAAAGGTCACTCGTCTTATTGCTCATCCTCTGTGTAGGTTCAGAAAATCTGTGCCTGCCTTTGGCTAACGTGTCAGCCTGAGGTGCTCACCACTTCCACAGCAAGGATGTTTGCTCCTCACCTCAGCAAATAGTTCTTGCACCTGACACGTGTCCCTCCAAGTGCAAAGATAAACTGAAGCCCTTAATCCTCACATCCTCACAATTTGCCCCTCTTCTTAATGAAAACCATTTTGGAAAATCACTCCACACCATTTTCTTTAAAAAGAAAGACATTTTCAACTTTTACCTTATTGAGTGTCCTGTAGATTTTGGGGCTGTAACCATGTAGCCATAACTACCTCAGTTTCTCCCAAGTTGTTTTTGTTATTGACTCCTCTGCCTATGATTTTACAGACCCCATGTTCTTCCCCCGTAGAAAGCAGGGATATTTCTGCAAAGCAGTTTGTCATCTTATGTTTTCTGAAATAATAACTGTCCATCATGGTGGGTCTCAGATACATGGATCTAAACAAATGGGCAATTCTTAGTTACACTGTAAGAAACCACCAGTCCTTGCACAGTGACAGAGAGTGGTAACTCAGCCAGTCAATTAATACCTGAAAGAAAGGACAAGTAAAATGGGCACCCAATGCCTAAAGAAGCCTCTTTTGCACAGACATCCAGACTTAAGGTGATGTCACCAGGCAATATGTTGTAATTCTAGGCGGACATATTATCTATTACCAGAAATCTTTTTGTCACATATTATTGTGACTCCCGGGCAAAATCAGGAAGGGATCACTCAACTTCCCCCCTGCTTTGGCTTGAGAGCCAGGAAGGTGGAATTAAATGGGAGGTCGCTTTAATGAATTTGTGTCACTATCGGTGGCATCAGCAGAATAAGAAGATAGGAGTGATATAGGTGATCATAACTAGAGGAGGCAGGGGTAGGAGAGGAAGGCAAAGCATTTAATCTGTGTGCCATGAAAGGGACTGAATCTAACTAGTTCCATACTGTTGCCACACTCAGACGAGAACTGAGCCCTGTGTTAGGGAAGCCGTAGCGAGTGCTGGACCACCACCAGGTACTGAGAGGCGAATGGAAAACCTTCTGCCTAGTAGGTGATCAAAAGCAGATCCTGCCTTCATCATTTGCTCTCCACATCAGCCACAAAAACCTCTTTGTGCTATTTTACTTACAAGCAGGGTTAATCTCATATAGATATAGGTGTAGATGTAGATGATAGATATAGATATAGATATAGATGATATAGATATAGATATAGATTAGATATAGTATAGATATAGATATAGATATAGATACAGACGTAGACATAGACATAGACATAGATATAAATACAGATATAGGTATAGGAATAGGTATAGATAGACAGAGACATAGACACAAGAACAGATACAGATACAGATACAGATACAGCCCTGCCCTGCCTCCCCATGCAGCACTCTGATGCACCATCAGCAATAGCAACTAGATTAACACCCAAGAGGGTAGCTTTCTGGGAGCAATAAATTAAAAAAGAAAAAAGGCAAAAAGCACGATAAGTAAATTGGGATTAGGCCTGTTTGGAGGGTTGGATGAGCAGACGACAGTGGACCAGAGAGAGCCAGAGAAAGACCAAAGCTGCTGTTCTCTCAATTCTCCCCTCCCGTGTTTTCTTCCCCAGTTTTCACCTTTCGTTTTCTCTTTTGCTCTGTGATGGTTCAATTTCATGTTCTGCAGTGAAATGGCTGATTGCAGACATACTTTGGGAGAGGCAGCACAGACTTCTTTTCTGAAACTACAAAGAACTGATGAAGATTTGTGAAGCTTTGTGAATAAATGCCATTCCTGCTTTTCTTAGTGTGTAAACACATAAGTTTGACTGCAGGTCTTTCTTTTATCGACCCTGTGATCTTTCTCCAATGCCTTTATCTCTCTTTTTCTCTCCTGTGCCTTCTGCCTCTTGGGAAAGATTTATTAGCAGTTGAAACTTTCATTATAAATATATTTGAAAAATTAAATCATTGTCGATGTCAAAGGTTAGGAGTTCTTCTTTAAATATTAAATGAATGCACGTGTGCTTAGAAATAGACAAAGAGCTGGCAGGACACTTTAACATTGCATGCAAGGAGCATCTTACCCCATTCTAATTGCTTTTTTTAATCATGGTCACTCTGATTCCTCTCCAAACACGCACACACAGAAGATGGAACAGATTGCAAAGTCTGCTTTTGGGGACAAAACAGTCTAGTTAGAGGCCCCCTGGCCTTGAGAAGTACTTAGGGACTTCGCTCAGGGCTGTGCCTACCCGCTGGAGCACCTCAGCCCATTGCATCTAGTGACAGGAGCACCACGAGGGCTCCCCAGAGTCCAACACGCAGCATGCCTTCAGGCCCGCTTGTTGCCAGCTGTCTCCACGGTCTCCCTCTGCCGCCGTCTCGCTGCTCAGGACAGCTTGCCAGCATCACTCTCCTGCCTCCCCCAGTGCAGGCAGACTGCTCAGGGCTAGTACAACTGATTCAGAATCAGCTTTTACCACTCCCCTTCAAACAGCGGGGTTTAGCAGTTTTTCTCTAACGTGGAAATAAATGTAAAGTTTCCAGACCCTCATTGGGATGCAGTCTCATATTAGGGGAACTGTTTCATTTACTGACTTTGGAGAACTCTTTGATTTTCACTGAAGTATTTCACATGGTATTAGCTGGTATGTAACCTCCCAAATAAGGACAGAGCAGCAAGTTCCCAATTGCCTCCTGGCAATTTCACCTAAAACACACGTGGGTAAGACTTACCTCAAAGCAGGGAGGAGGTTGGCTCCAGCACCAAGCACTAGTATGACAGAAAGCGATGTGATGGGCCAGGCCCTTTTCCCAAGCACGCAGGACCTGCTCGCCTCACCTCTGTGAAATTAGAGCATTTCAAGTCCTGAACGCTGATGGGCAGTCAGTACTGGCTATCTGTGAAGAGATCAGTTCAAGCCCTCATCCTCCAAAACCACCGACAAAGGCTCTGAGCTCATTACACGCAATCAAGTTTGTGTGGCTTGGCCAGAAGCTACATGTCCGCTGAGCAGTGATACACGACTGGATGCACACTCTTAGGTCACTTCAGCTGCAAAGTGAAATGCACAAACTTAAAATCACCACAAAATCAAATGGAAAGTCAAACCTCATCATTTCAAAATTTTCACACAAAAAAAGAAACTCTAGAAATGGATGGGTTGTCACAGACTGTTTCAGTGGAAATGAAACTGGTCTGTGAGAGAAGACTGTTCATCAACACGGTTTTTGCCAGTTCTGTCAAAAGAGGCTTTGACAGAAAATGTTCTGCATTTTTTTTACCCAAAGGCAAATGAAAGAGATAAATCTATGGTGCTCTGACACTGATGTCTGCTGGATAACTTCTAATGATTTGTTTGCTCCATCTGGCAAGAACTTAAAAGGTGTATTGTGTGATCGCAAATAATAACTACTGATATTCTTAAGTTGTCATTTAAAATTAAGCCATTACAGTGGAACTTCTTGCTGTACCACCAAATACAAAGAAAAATACCAGATTTGGAATAAGGAGCCCGAAAAAAATAGCCAGGTGGCAAGAAAATTACAGCTTTGAAAAGCCCAGAACAGGAAGAAAGCTCTGAATACTTAGTGAGTTATTTAATTAGAGCTTCAAATTTTCCCAAGTTAGAAAAAATAGCATCTGTGCATATTTTTCACCTTTACCTTTCAACGAGCCAGAACACATCATTGTAGAAGAAGAAAACATTTCCTAATACAATATAACTTCCATTTTTCAATATTGGTAATAATAACAATGTGTTTATGTTTCTAAAGAACACAAACCAATGAAATTTCTGTGCTAAACAAAAAAAGCACTATATCCAGGAAAGTCTCAAAAGGGCAACTTGGCTTCATAATCAAATACCAAAATGATTTTTGAAAAATCTAATAATCTACCATCTCCCAGCAATAAATAATACATCCAGCAAACACAAACTTAGAAGGAAAAAAGTCTTCAATCACAGTAATAGTTCTCCTGCTGCCCAGTATATCAAATTACCTTTTCCTTTTCAGAACAATATATTTTCCCAATCCCATTTATTCCTATAGCCTCTGGGCCAGGTTCTGATCTCAGATACACTGTTCAAATCCAGAGTAACTAAACTGAAATCATTCCTTTCAAGTGGGACATTTTCTCTGGGTTAAATAGGAATTATTGACCAATGGAACTGCACAAGTAGATTACACAGAGGTAATTTTTGTGTTTCAAAGCATGAACTCTATACTGAATGCACCACAAAGCATTGACTTAACTGAGCATTTGCCTAGTTAGACCTATCCTAATACTGTTTTAAATGCTGCCTTTCTTCATGTAGCAGACATATTTTTTTTCCTTTCTTTGGTTTCAATGCTATTTAAATACAAAGAGGTGAGACTGCAAGGAAGAGAAACTGTGAAAAGATAAACTCTGTGTAAGAGATCCCATCCTTCTCCAGCAGATAAATCTCTGAATCATCCAATAGCTTTCAAAATCCCACCTGATCTGAATGATCGCCGTAAGTCCACAAGCACCTTTTCTACCACCAACTATGCTGTCCCAGCATGGTAACGTGCTTCCAACTGACCTAGGAGTTGGTGGTGGTCTCCTCCTGCCAACAGGGCTGGGTGCTATGCTAAGGTACTTTTTCATACTTCCCCTGCTCTCACAGGATTAAGGGGCAAACTGTAGAAATTTCACAGCCTCTCTGGGTAATGTGTTCTGTGCTGCAATGTCCTTCTGATGGTTTTTCTAATGTCCAGACTGAACCTTGTGCACTGTGATTTGTGACCGAAAAAGAAACAGAAGTTTCTAGCTTTGTCATGAGGAAAGTTTGCATCCACCATCTCCCAATCTGGCTTTTGGTAGTTGCAGGCAGCTGTTCGGTTGTCGCAAGGCCTCTTCTCACCAGATTTGATAAGTCCAGCAAATTCTCCCCAGGACAGAGCTAAGAAGGCACCGTGAGAAACCAGTAGCTGAAAAGGTGGAATAAGCTCCTCTTAGGGTTTGGAGATGGGAAGGTCTGAGGAGTGGAAAATAAGCAATGTTCGCTACAGCACAAGTACATTAAATGTATTAAATCAGCATGCTTTTAGTTCAAAAGAAAATATATTTAGTCTAACATTGCATCTTCTACTGCTGCCAGGCTTCTTCCACAGACACCTTCAAACAAGTTCTTCTCTCCCTGCAACCTTCAGGCTTAAAAATGAACTAAAGAGGGAGAAGGGAAGGGGAGGGGGTGTTGGGGGGGAAGGGTGTTTGTTGAATGAATTGCAGGTAGCATCCAAACCTAGTTCTGATTACAAGCGTCAAACCTTTTCTGAAATATCTCAGAAGAGGGGAAGTCTGGACAGATTTATGGATGTGCATACTCCACTGGTTTTTATTTTGGAGGTGTACATATATGAGCAAAGATTAAAAGCCAAAACAAATGTCTAAATCATCGTATATTGGTGGTACAGTGGGATAAATACAGCACAGACCTCAAGATTCTAAGTAATGCTGATTGTAAAAGATAATTTCATCTTTGCATTCACCTCACTGTGACTCGGGAAAAAAAATACCTTAAGAATTATGAGAGTAATTTCATCTGTACTATTACCTCCTCTCAGTTCTTAAAGTGTTCATTTTCTATTTTGATGTGGGTCACATTAAAAAAAGAATGCATTATAGATTTGAAAGTATTTTTATTTAAGGTAAGATACCAACAGATGATGGTCACATTACATGTCAAAAATCAGGACTTCCTGAAACGGTAATACCATCCCCTAAAAAACATTACCAGTAGTAAAAATACTGCCTTCCATTATCGCAGTCCCTCCCATCTGACAGGTCCCAAGCTGGTACATGTACAGGAATCATTTCCCCATTATTAAAATACAGCTGTGATTACTATATTACTATATTTGCAAAATACTGCCACGGAGTCTTTTTAAAGAGAATAGTGGGAACTAATTTAGAAAATTGTGATTATGAAAGGTAGTGTTTAGGCGGGCCACTTGTAAAACCAAGGAGAAACGTATGTCAGCACATTTGTAAAAAGTGGTCCTTTAGTGACCACAAATAGTGGGGATCATATTTTACATCTCCTCCAATTGACATAGATTGAATTCATGTGTATACAGAATATCCAAAGTCTGAGGCATAACTTGTATGAATTATAGACATAAATAAAATCAGTCAATAACATCCTTCTATCCAGAGAATTAACCCTATAAAATCTGACTTTTTAATCTACTCCTTGCTGACAAAGAAAGATTCTGTATGCTCATGTGCATTTTAAGCAACTCGGTTGGTCAACTAACACGTGTACCAACAAGCGCGGAAACTACAAGCACAAGTTTGGCTGGATTTTGTGCAGTTTCATCATTCAACAAAAACACAAAAAAAGATGGTTCTGCAGCTAATCAATATCTGGGGGGATGTCAGTGATTGTATTTGCAATTGCACTAGGATCTCAACAAATATTCCTGAACTTTTCCCCAGTCCCAAAGGAAATGCCAATCATTGATAACATCCAATTTATGACTTCAGCAATTGCCATCAGTGTTTGTTTCCTGCAATCTGGCAGGCACCACATATCGTTTACAAATAACAGTTGTATCTGACTAATCTCCATATGACTGTGCTGAAGTAGTTCTGACCTGATCACATGCCTGTCCATGCATAACTGAAATATTCAAACCAAAGGCCTTTCTTGTAGACTATGATGCAAGTATAGCAAAATCTGGTAGAATCTTTAGACCCGTGCATGTTCTCTCCATATAACTGAAGTTTAAAGAAAAGATTTTCAAAGCTCCTGGAGTTTGTTTCTTCCCTCAGGATGTGCCCAGTACAGCTATCAGTTAAGCACGCTCCCTTGTTTCCTAGGATAATACTGATGTACATTTGTAAAATCAGTGGAGTTATATTAGCAAATGCCTTGCCTGATGTGAGAGGATTGAATAGTATGTACAAAGGAGATTTGGTTCCGCTAATCCTGCTTCAGACTGGGGAGCCTGAGTAAGTGATGTGATCCATTTTTAAGAGTTAGCAGTATTTTCCAGATCTAAAGCATTTCTGAAATATACAGGCTCTTGCATCAACACAAGCAGACATCAGTAGAGCCCATGCTTATATAAATCTGTTATTCCGATTCTTTAGTATTTAAAAGTGGTCTCAGTCAAAAAAAGAAGACACTTCATCTGTTTGATCAAGAGTTTTATGAAAGTAGAAATGGTAAGCAGAAAGTTTCCTCCTTAGGAGTCTAATGCTTTTCTAGTGCTGATTACAGAACGTGAAAGACACACTCTACTTACCTTGCCCAGGATAATAAATCACTAAATTGGAAGCTTCAGTTACCTTACAGATTTTGATAACAACATTAATAGAATTAGCAGCTTATCTGCCTCACCAGGAGATTGTTAAAAACAGAAGCTGCAGCAACAAGAAAAAAAGTAAAAAAAAGAGTGAGAGACCTATTTTTATGGCCAAACCTGGTTGTATTTCTTACGTTTGACAGAAAGGCAGTAATTGTGCTTTCTCTTGTTCTCCCATGAAATTATACAACCCTTTTTTAAAACAATGGAAGAAATTCTATCCATTATTGTCTGCTTGTTTGGGTTTCATGCATAATTAAACTGGACAAAGGCAGCCTCTGATCAGACACTAACAAGCAGAATCGAAAAAGTTCAGCAGGAACCTGGTGCTGATAAACAGGAATTCTGAAGGGCTGATAAGTAGAGAGCCATTGTTATCCAGGAGAGGATTTACTAGCCTCCGTTTCATTTGTTTGCTGGCTTCAGGGCAGGATCATCTTCTGTAAAATATATCGAGTTTTAATTGCTCTTCAGTATGCCCAGGTTCAACCAGTCTTGAAGCCAGTCAGATTTCCATCAGTTTCAGTGGGACTGAGATTGCACTGGAGATGTGAGAAAAACCCTACATCT
The DNA here is from genome assembly GCA_013400135.1 of Rhinoptilus africanus. Taxonomy (NCBI): domain Eukaryota; kingdom Metazoa; phylum Chordata; class Aves; order Charadriiformes; family Glareolidae; genus Rhinoptilus; species Rhinoptilus africanus. The sequence goes on from VXBO01006695.1 coordinate 726,217, forward strand.
TTTCTCTTTCCAGCCCCACCTTTCTGCAAATTTTGAGTGAATTTGAAGTTTGCTCCATACCATTCTTTGCTTTTCTTTTTCACCCCTTGCTCTTTAAAAAGGGATAGATTTGAATTGTACCACTTTTATGTAAAAAATGGGAAGCAGTATGCAGTAAAAAAGATGTCTCTGAAGCTGTTAAGAAGTGTGGGTAAAAACGAGAATGGGTCCTACTCTCAGTCTGTCTGTGTGAAACCAAAGCAGGATTTAGAAGCTCCTACAGAAATAACTCATGTTGGCTCTGTATGTTGAAGTGTGAGGAAGCTAGTGAGAAAGGTGACATTTTTCCCCAGGCTGTACAGAAGCAGCAGCTATTCTGGGAGCGAATCAGTATCTCTCACAGCTGATGTTCATCTCCTGACAGCATACAGTGTGGTTAGATCAGCACAGCTAAGGATGCTGTCAGTGAGCTGCCCAATCCTCAGACAATGCCTTTTCTCATAGTAAACAACAGCATTGTTGTACATATTCCATGTGCATATTCCTCGTACCCAATGTGCTCCCACAGCCTCTGCAATTGTCCTCAGCCTAAGACAGACGTCACCTTCTGGGCGCTGGAACAGGGAGGAGAATAATGTTAAGCAACTCAAATAATAGTGAGGTTACTGTTGGTGTTTATGCTCCTAAGAATGTCTCAACCTCACCGTACACTGGACTAGATGTGGAAGAACTGGAGCCATGAGGCAGGAGAAATTGCCTTATAAGACATTTGCACCCAAACCAGATGTTAATGGGCTGATGTGTACACCTAAACTGAAGGCAGAAATAACATACTTTTGAGGGAAAACTGTGCCCCTTCTAAGTATCTCAGAAAAGTATCCTACAGTTACCCCAAGTCAAATGAGCAAAGAGCAGTGTCCTGGGAAAGGCACAGAGAGAGCCAAAGAGTTTGGTTGTGCCCTGGGCATGTAAACTCCCTTGAGGTCCCTGGAGACCTAGCCAGGAGAGCCTGGGAGCCCAAGAGAGCAATTCAGTCTGCCCCAAAGCAGACATCCAAGGCTTGGTTCAGGGGCCACATGACAGGAATCTAACCAAACAAAGCCTCCCTAAGACCCATCCTCATTTTGACCAGGACTCTCTCAGCTACCTGTACATAATGTCTGGTGGTACCTGAGATGCCCTGGATTGTCCCTGCTCTCCAGAGGTGTGGGTCCCCAGCAGGCACTGTGTCACAGATGCCACCCTGTGCAGATGCCTGTGGTACCCTAGGGCATCTCAAATAGATGTCTGCGATTAGGCAACTGAATTGACTCATGTTCTAGAAACCAAACTCCTGGGGGAAAAAAAAAAAAAAAAAGAAACAGAAGCAGCATTTTGTACAGGTACGTACCAGAAAAGGACCTTGTGCAGCTAACATTGTCTGTAAGAGCAAAAACCCAGCTCATTTACAAAAACTGTTTTAATGAAATCCCTTGGGACTTCACCTCACAACTGGATGGAGTGGGGAAAGCCTGAAAACCAGACATCTGCCAGACCCGGGAGGCCTCAAGATCTTGACCTTAATGTTCCCTACCACAGGTGCTATCTGTCTTCCAGTCAAACATCTGAAAGAATGGAAACAAAGATCTTTGAACATTAGCTCCACAGAACAGAGTTAGGACAAGGCTGACATACCATAGGTTCCTTTGGATGGATGGGAGATTGCCAAGGCAAAGGTTGAACTTAATCATCTTTTAAGTGATTATATTTAAATGTCTTTGTTTAGGGGTTCTGGCTTTCTAGAAGACTCATAAAAGCCTGATTGATTACTCTTGCCATCTCTGATTACAAATTTCCCCACAGTTTTAAATCAACCCGGGGTAACAAGGGCTTGGAAGTTTACAAGAAAACTGTAAAATAAAATTCATTTTTTACCTTGCAGCAAAGACATGTGAATAAATCTAATAGAACTATGACAGCTCATAAACTATAGGAGATATTTAATTCATTAAATATTGCTAACTATTAACATTTGTAACCACAGGATGTAACGTTCATGCATACGTAATCTCTGTTGGTCAAAATACAGTATTTGAGTAGCTACAATGCAAGCCCAAATTATGCAGCTGGCATAGTGTGTTAGGAGATTTATCAAAAAAAAATATCTTAAAATAGTTTTCTGCTCCTTTTTAACTTTACAATCATTGAACATTAATGTCTGGATGAAAATCAAAGCTTAGAATTAAAATCTAAACCCAAAATACATATCAAAGGTTTTAGGTCTGAGTTCTGAAATATTTCCTCTTCTTCATGATCATTAAAAATACTTCCTGGAGCTCATTTCACACAGCTCACAGTTCTACAGACTGCATTCTGTTTTGTTAAAATACAAATTCCCAGTCTGTGGAGTGAAATCTTATAATCTGCCTTAGAAGCTTTTCTTCAGCTAGAGGACTCATGTGAATAAAGCAAGAACGATTTGGCAATGTTTTTATTTTGAAGTAAAACTACTTGTGGGAAATTTGTTTCTAATATAGTTTTATTTCTATTTCTGAGTCACCTACTATCCTGCAAAGACTTCTTAAATAGTATTTTTTTATTCTCTGTTATTGTATATTTTTATTATATTAATGCCTAAAGACTTTTACAAGGTTTGCAATCCCATTGTACTAGATGATGAATAAACAGGAAAAAAAAAAAAGATAATGTGTGCCCTGGAGGCCTTACAGTTGATAAATGTTTGCTTAGTTGCTTAGAGAAATAATTTTCTGCACATGGCTTATTTGAAGCTATTCATTTCAGCTGTCCACTGCAAGGGTTGCTCTGTGTCCTGCATCACAGCCTACTTATTGTGTTCCCTAACTAGATGACAAACTTTTTAAGCAATTGAAAGATGAATGGTGAACAGTAAATAGTACATTTCCTAGAGGAATTTTTGGGAAAATGACCACCTGTGCTAAAAGCAGTGAAACGCTGAGGACTCATAAATATTCACACAAACATTTGACAGTTCTCCAAATGTTTGCAAATTAGTAACATGACTCTACAAATAACAGTGACACTATACATTTACCGGAAAAGAATTAGAATATATAAACAGAGTGTTCAACTGAGCATGCTTCCAGGTGCTTTCTGTTTAAAAGACCTCCTCCCTTTTGAATTATTTTTTCATCTCCCTTCTTAAAATAAAGACATTTTGTCACATATGCCACTGTCAAACACTTTTCTGAAACCAGCAGCAGCACAATTGGCTCAAGGTAGAGTTTTCCAGTGACACCACACATTTCAAACCGAGTACCAACCAGGAGAGGTATGGCAGGGCAGCATCTTTATAGAGATCTCCCATAGAGATGGTCTGGAATGGAAATTCTTCTCAGGAGGGCAATAATTCCAGGAATGTTATCATAAACTTGCTGACATCCATTGCTATTAAGGAGAAACATGCAGTGAAATTCCTGCCCCTTCTAGACACATCTGTATACAGATACCCATTTTTCTGAACATGTCCAGAAATCAACAGAAGCCAGCACAGACCCTTGTGTAATCCAAGCAATTAAACCCACTGCAATTAGAAATAGGTTATTTAAGATATTAGCATTTTTTGGAGATGAAGAAAAGCCACAGGTGGTAAATCATACACTGAAAAGATTTGCTAAACACACCAGAAGACCAGAGATCTGTAATTGCATATTTTGTTGATTGAACAATGGGGATATAAACACATCTTCTTCAAAACAACTCAATAACAAAAAACCCAAAGAGTAATCTGAGATGCCAGTGTAACACAAACCCATCTCTGAATAGACTGATTCATCTGAAATTATAAACAGTACAAGTAAAAGAGGAAATAATTTGTGAGTCTACAACAATGCATTACTAATTACAACAAAACAGAATTAGTTCTGTGAAAAAGAATCTTCTAAAATGTTTCTAAAATGAGAGGAAAAATTGAAAAGCAAAAACGTTAGCCCTTCCTAATTTTACTTCCAGCTCAGAAGCAGAATAACTGCTTGCTATTTATATGGCACCACAAACGTGCATGGCTTCTTTTCTGTGATATATAAGCAATTTCCCACTTTAAAGGCTCGCAGTCTTTGCATCAGATCTGTCCAATGCTACCATCAGTCACAAAGTTTAGTATCCTGAGTACTCCCTTTCTGAAACTAACCTTTAACTCACCTACTGCTCCTGTTCTGCTAGTGTTCATGAAAAAAATGCCACTCAGCCCATTCTCAGACTGGTGCTGTGATTTTACAACTGACACCACTCGGCGCTAGAAATCAAATAATCAATACTGTTCCCAGGGACAGAAGTCAGATTGTCCCACCAGGCTGTTGAAACATGTAACAATCACAATATAGGCTAAAATATTAATTATTTACTCCAGTAATATATGTTGTTAAATGCACTAGGAGAGCTTTTATCCCCTTAGACATTACGGGTAGCTCCTTAGCACTTTCATTTTGTAACCACGATGTTACAAGCGTGACAAAACCTCTGGTGTATTTCTGAAACAAAACCCTGATGAAAGCACTGTTGGACAGGGAGAGCGTCTCTTCTCTGCTTTACACAAAAGGAAAATGGGATTTTCCAGCACGCTAACAACATGGAAGCTCCTAGTTCAGCCTGTTAGCTGCTTCGGAAGATGATAGAATCTTGCAAAATGGGGAGGATGAATAAACAGAGAAATGAGTAGAAATTTTAAAAGGCAAAAAAACCCCAAACCTCTGAAAGTTGCTGTCAATCAGATATTATTCAAATTTTATAGATGAACGTGACACTGGATGCTAATTTACTGCATAGAAGGGAAGAGTTGCATCTCTAAGCCTTGACTGAGTGTTATCACTTCCCTTCTTCCCAGGGCTCTTTGGAGTTTTTTCACGTGCTATTCATTCTTTCTTTATCTGCATTTAATGTTGGTCTTTTTTTTTCGAATGAAGTTCCAAATAATTTTCTTTGAGAAACCCCCGGTAACTGACATCTTAAAGAAGAACCATTCATGGACATGAGGACACGTACCCCAGGGGACCTGAAAAACAAGCCACCTGAACAAGGATTTGAATTCAGTTCACTTATGAAGAAATGCTGATATTATCTACTCCTTGAAAAGACTTTTCTGTGCAGACCAGAAAGTGGAGGAAGTAGAAAGCCTTCTGACTATTAAATGTTTCCCATTTATCGTGGTTTCTGTGATATCCTGGCAGAGATTGATTTATAAAGCCAGTGGTCCTTAGTAGTTGCTAGGAAACAGTGCTCTGCACTCCATCTGCACACGAGGGGATGTGCAGCCAGAAAGTATGGTTTCTAATGGAGTAATTCTTCTGATTTCAACCCTGTACAGAAAAATTTCAGTGCGTGGCTTCCCCAGAAAAGCATAAGCAAGTTTTAGTCATATATTGTAGCTTAAACTAAGATCAGCTAATCTGAGCTTTTAATAACATTCTTTCACAGGTCCAATGACCATGTTCCAAGTGCAGAATTTACTCATTTTAGAAACTTAGGAAAAACAGGGATAAGATGGGAGGGACTTCCTGGGTCATACATCTAGTCCTTTCATATTTTCGGCCACATACATAATCCCCTTCTTACATTTATCAAGCTCCATCTTTAAAAAAGACAGGATTTTGTCCACTACAAACTGTGCTGGTAAATAGTAGCCCTCTTTAATTTCTAATGTAAATTTATTCCTGGGCTTTTGTGTGTGTGTCAACATCGTCCTTTCAGCTAAGCAGGTTTTTCCCCTTGGTTTTAATACCTCAATGCATTTATAGGCAGTAATCCTATCTCCTCTAAGTCTGTGTTTTGTTTAACTAACCAAAACCAGCAAAAGGCCCTTGTTCCTGTATGGTAAACTCTCTTTTCCTGTTGTATTGCGATGCAGCACTTTTCTGCACTTCTTTGTTTGAATTTTTCTTTTTTGAATGTAGGTGACCAAAACTGTGCATGGTGATTCCAAGTAACCTATTACAGTACATCAGTGCTTAACTCTCTCTACCAGAAATACTTCTCCCGTTACTGCCTAGTATGTGATCTTTTTTCTTTTCTTTTTTTTCTCACACCAGTGGCTCAGAGATATCCTGTGACTGACAAATACATATGCACTTTTTTTTTTCCTTTATTTTTCTTCCCATTTTCAATGAGTAGCAACCATTCTTCTTACTGGTTCTTAAAAGGATTGCCTTGAATTTTGTTCTACTTCATCTAATCCTTTTCTATTATTGCAGGCATCAAGTTAACCAGATTCCTACTGAATTTGCCCTGTTGATACGGGTGGGTGCTTCCCAATTTTGCACCTTCAACAAACTTAATTAGTGCATATCCACTTCTTGATCACTAATAAAAGTATTTAAGGAACACAATTTGGAATCTTGCTCTAGAGTGCTGGTTTCCCTTTCAGCATAATCCATCACTGTCTGCCCTTTGGACAGTTCCTTGTACCAATTCTCATCTCACAGAATACCTAACAATTATGTGAAATATTTTACTAAAGAACTGAGAGGCTACAGTTACTGTGCTACTAAGTTTTCCTTGGATAAAAGAAAAAAAAAATCAGTTATTGAAGAAGCCTGAAACTTGGTCCTCTTTAGTAAGTTGATAATGTATTTTAGGGTAATTATTGCCCCCCATGTCTTTCATTTTTTCCGAAAATCTTGCACATCAGAATAGCTGGTCCGTGGTTGCTAGCTTTGCCCTTTAACACCTTTTTGTAACTGACACTTACTAGCTTCCATTCGGATAGGCATATCACCTTGGTAAGTAATGATCTGACATTTGTGGGGCCATTTCCACTTTCCATTATCCTGTTCCCCATAAACTGTCCTGCTACCACATCTGTGTTCCACCTGTTTGTCTTCACAGGCAGAGACAAAGTATTAATTGTTTTGGGGGTTGTCCCTAAAATACCTTTACATAGCATCCCTCCTTTTATTTTAGTTCTTAATTCATCATAGCTGGAAAATCTTTAACTCTTCTGATTTCTCAAGGTCTAAATTATCCCAAGTACTCACAATTCAGTCTTTCACCTTCAGTCCTCCAAGTTCTGGTTTCTTTTTCTGAGCAAATCTGTTCTGATTGTTGAAGAATCTTTGGCAAATCTCAACAGCTTATTTAGTAGAATTATTTGTCCAGCGAGGCCTGGAGTTCTCTTGCCTGAGAATATGAATTTCAGACCAGCACTCTACCCCAATTCAGTGCCTTTGCTCTTCAGACTGATTCGTTATGATACAGTCTGCCCTTTTACAGTTAAAAGCCTTAACTACCAACTTGTCTTTGTATATACTGCCATTTCATTTAAATTGCAATTTGGTCAGTACTGTCATCACTTGATAGCATATTATTTTCTCTACTACTTTCTCTATAATATCTTTGCTACTTGTCCATCACCAACCTAAAATACTATAATCTCTAAGCAGTTCCACAGCTCCTTGGAAAAGGAAGTTTTTCCAACTTCCACTCTGAGAAATTACTGGATTGAACTGTGGATGTAGCATCTGTTCTCTAGTCTAAGACTGGGAGATTTAATCTCCCATAATGATACAATCACCTGGTATCTTCTCTCTCTCATAATACTAAAGCAGTCCCAAGTCCAATGTCCATTGTAGACCCCACACTCCCTTTCCCACTAGTGACTCTTTCAGAATCCTTTCCTAACACATTCTGACACAAACTGATCCTCTCTTATCCATACTATTAATTAACATTTCTTTACAGCCAGCCACTTTCTTAATATATAAAGCTACCACATTATCTTCACAATTCCTTCTGCATTCCTTTCACAGTGTACACCATGCAGTACTTGCACTCCAGTTGCAATTAGTATTCTATCATGTTCCTGTTATCCCTCTAATATCTTGTTTCATGTCATGCACCAATAAGCCTAATTCTTCCATCTTCTTGTGCAGGTTCCTTTGTTGCATCTGTTATTGTCACCTCAATTCACCTGGTTTCCTAGCTAGTTTATGTACAGTATTTGCACTGATTTATTGCCTGTCCAGTCATTGGGGTTTGAGGGGTGTTTTTCCTTCTGTGTTTCCTGCTATCTGATATTCCTTTATCTTTGGTATATTCTCACTGACTTGATTTTGCTTTCTTTGCATTAATAGAAGGTGATGGTAGGATAGCTGTCTCCCCAGTTTCCCTTCTTCCCATGCACTGTCTACTGCAATTTAAAGCTCTTCCTATCTATCATGGCAGACTTTGTCCTAGGAGGGCCATGATCCAAGAATTCAGAAGGAACAAATCCCTAGAAAATAACCCTTCTTTGTTGGAAGGCCCTTTTCTGAAATATTAATTTTGCTCCTTGGCAGTAGATTACTGCTTCTGCTACTATTGCTCTCTTTTCTTTCATGGGGTGGGTTTTTTCCTCTGAAACTTTATTTGATAGTACAGTAAAAACTCTATTTTCCTTTCTCTTCTTTCTATCTAAGTATTTATACCATGCGTGCCACCTTAGGATCTGGCTTTATTTAGCAACTAGAGTGTTTTATTAGGACATTAACAGCACTGCAAAATGCTTTTCTACATGGCCCTCATCTCACAGAAAACAAAGTGCATTTTCTGGGTGATTTCTTTGTGTTGTGTGTCTCTATATTTCCCATAATAAATGCCTGTTTCAATTACACTATAGATACAGGTACTTCACTGTAGCTGGGGACACAGGCAGGAGATGTTTGCAGTTTGAGATAATATTTTTATTACACCAACTAGTAGAGTTGGGAAAATTAATCAAGCTTTTCAGCATGAAGTCACCTTAGGGTCGCTTGGTTTCTGAACTGTTAAAAATGTTAATAGATCTTAGTGTCTAAATGGCCATTGAAGGGTAGAGAAATACTATCCTCGTGTTAAATTTCCTGTGAAAGCAACTTCACTGAGTTACAAGAAAGCCTCTGTAGTAGACTCAGAACCAGAATCAAGTGATTTGGGCCTAAAATATGTGTCATTGTTGATGACACTATTAATGATACCTGTAAAGAACCAAATGGAGAAGAAACATGACTTACTACAGATAATTCATTCAAGAGTATGAACAGAATGTAAAGGAAAGAACAAAGGAACACAGATACATGCCCAGATGCCATCTCCAAATGCTTCCTTGTGGAAGCAGAATGGCAAACAAAGGACCCTGTGAGCAGCAGAGGGGATACACAGGAGAACAACAGAAGCAAGGCCCTGGCCTAGATGATAAGTGCCAGTTTAAATGTCCCTCCAGCTTCTCATGTTTTGTCAAGGAGACGTCCAGTAGCTCCCATCCCACCTGCAGTAAGCAGCCTACAGTTTTGTTATAAGAATTATACGACCTTGCTAGGTAATGGAAATGAGATGATGCCTCATAGCATTAAGTTCAAGATAGCGCATATAATGATGCATATAATGGCTAATAATAATTATTACAGGAATAACGTGAACATGCAAGCTAGAAACACCTCAGAAGAAACTCCAGATTTATCAGAGAATAAGAGCTGACACTGTGGGAAAGGAAATGCAGTTCTAGACAGACCAGGTGAATATCTCAGTGGAGGCAAAGCAGCGTGAGCTTCACTGCTCAACCTGTGGTGTGCTGTTCCGGGGCCCTCAGACAGGAGCAGGTGCAGATCATAATCAGGAGAACAGAGAGCCAAGAGCGTGTCTGAGAAGCCTAGGAAAATAAAAGCTGAGAGGGGATATCATGCCTCTCTGTAAACATGTCCAATAAGCAAGCACCAGGGAAAGGAAGAGCTATTTAGTCTAAAAACCAATACTGGCACAAGTACAAATAGACCCAAACTAACCATGAATACATTTACACTAGGAATTAGAAGAAGGTTTCCAGTCCCCAGGGCAGTGAGGTTCTGAAACAATCACTGCAGAGGCTGTTGGGATGAAAAATGTTAAGTCTCTTCAAGCTGAGGTTGGTCAGTTTATTAACATTGATCTAATGACAATGTTCAAGAGAATGCAAACTTGACTCAGTGCCCCACAAGGCCACTCCCAGCCCTATGTTCCTTCCTAAATAATAATACCTAGTAATTAAACAACATTGTCTCTTCACAAACAGGCTGCTTAAGTAACCTATCAACCAATGCTATGATGTCTTGTTGGATGAGGATATGCTGTGGTGGGGAGCTTGAGCAGCTCAGTCCTGCATCGCATCTCACAGAAAGCATTAAACAGAATGTGTTATGATGAAAAAAATTTGTGAGCAACATTTACTTCTATTTAGAATTATCTGTATAACTGCAAGCACATGACTAAACTATTAGCAACTATTCTAAATAAAGATAAACTTAAGCATATGCTTACAAGGACTTCAGGGTGTAAGCTTCTCAGGGCAGGGAATCTTCCTCTACACTCATTATTTTTAAAGCAAAGTGCACATCTATACAAGTAACCACAATTTTAGATTACTGCTGGTGGAGGCCAGTTGAAGTTACTTGATTAACCTCAGATATGGAAGTGATTACTACCAGGTACTCAGAGCTCTTTGAACAGTGAGACATCTGAAACACTGTGCAGTGGTCCTATTTCTTACATCCACAGCAGGGGTGTAAATATTCACAGGCATTTGAACATCACTTAAGCAACAGCAATAAAGACCCTGAGCATTTTGTGAGAATTAATGACTCCCTGAGAGTGTTAATAGCCTGAGGTGGAACTTTGGGCCATTAACCCCAACTGGTCATTAAACTTCAGGAGAGGTCCAAGGCTGAGGTCATTGTGACAGTTATGAATTCTACGGGGGAAGGTATATTTATATGTGTTGATTTAACACTATTTCATCTGTACCATAGTAGATCAAAGATACAGATAGGCTAAAGAAACTACAGATCTCTAGATGCTGGTAACAACTGTCAACCCTTCTTCACTGTAATGGAGAAGACTGCAAATACCAACACATTAGAAAATTTCCAGCCACGTTGGAAACATTTTCAGCATTTGTAAATCTTTCACAGAAGCAGCCAAGTAGTTCCAAAAATTTCATAAAATAAACCGCTGAGAATCCTTAGGGCGTTCCCTTAGAGCCACAGACCCTGATACTTATAAGCCCAGATACAAGGTGGAGGAAGGAAGGTGAGGTGGATATAGACAGCAATAAGGGTGGAATTCACCCAGATCCAATGCATGGCTCCTCTTGAAGTCCCAGGTGAACCCTGATGGTACTAAATCCAATTGCCTCCTCTCAGCTTCTGCACAGATAGCTAGTTCACACAGTCTCTGCATTTCTGGTGGTGCGCAGCTTTGCCACACACGTCAGAGAGAGGACCAGGACTCAGTGTGCTGCTGTGGGGCAGCAGTGACACCATCCTGGGGGTTGCCCACCTCATGGGGTGCTGCAGATCAGAGGAGACCTGAGGGGAGCAGGGCACCCTGAGCACCCAGTGCAAAAAGGCCACATAGCTAAGGGCATCCAGATACTCCTTACACCAATAAAGGAGTTAAGGGACATGACAATGCTTTGACTTGTGGGAAGTATCCAAGGGTGCTGTTTCACATAGCGATGGAGCTGGTGTAACGGCTAGATGCCTCTCAGAGAGTGGCCCTGCTCCCTCACTTGCTTTTCCTCCACCTTCTGTCTTCATGGGCCCTGGCCCTTCTTGACACCTCGGTAAGACCACCCAGCTCCATACACTGGCAGAAACCTGGAGGGCAGGGGTTTTGCCTCTTTTCTTGTCTGTTTGTTTGGGAGTGAGAGGGAGAGCACGGCCTGCAACAAGGAAATGGCGATGGAGGGACACCAGCCATTTAGATTGGCTTGCCCTAAGTGATATGCCATTTCCCGCAGACAGAAAGAAGTACTAAGCTACAATGATTTGAAAAGCTTATCAAACAGGGCAGAAGAATCCCACAGAGAAGTCTGGCTTGTCTGAAAGACAGTGGCAAAATTTCCACCAGTGTCACTGGAGACAGGAGCTCACAGACATTCTTTGACACATCTTGCACAAGATTTCCTGTTAATTTCTGGTGGGGAACTGAAGAGTACTAAAAGCTTTAGAAAGACAAATTAAAAAAAAAGAAGTACTAAGTAACCATATTACTCTCAATTCTTTGGAACAATTAAAACACAGAGACAAGTAGCGTTTCAGATATACTCATAGGTACTAAAAAGAAAAGCTGCTCACGATATATCTAATTCCCCAACTGTTTTTGCCACAGCAGGATTAGATACCACGCATAAAGTAGTGTGCTGGCAAGGAGCCAGAGCATTCCTGGATCGCACATATGTTAGATGTGCCTGGCATTTATTACAACGGTGCAAGAGCACCTCTATAGTCAAGGGTCAGTGAGCATTTCCATTATAAACAAAGAAGTTAAGGCTCTAATCGCTTGCTTGTTTCAAAAGTCTCAGTAAGGAATTGCAAGAAAAATGTGTAGAGAAAAGTCTGACGAAAAATGCTATCAGACAATTTTAGTTCAGAGATCTTCCAACCCCAATTTTTCCAGAGCCTGGAAAAAAAATAGCCTGTAATATTGTGTTTTAAAGCTTTTAGTTTGCCGGCAGTTCTGGAGGTAGAGCCTGTTTTTTTCATCTGTGGATTTGACCCATGTACGGTTGGGGCTCATTACGATCTCTGCCCTTGGGGTTCTCATCTTATACAGGAATCACAAAGCACAGCAGCACATTTAGAGCAGGGGGTTATGGCTCACGCTTTCTGTAAAGGGACTGGCAAAGGTTAATACACCTGCTAGACAAACATTATTTTGCCTTCACAAGTCAGCAACCTACCTCCCTATCAACAGCATTTTAAACTGGGATGGTAGAGCGCCATAGCAAGTCCATCCAGCCATGGGCAAATGAATATTAATGTCCTTGGATGTTTCTAATAAAATCAACACGCCCTGCATGAGCCACCACATCCTCAGACCCACCCCAGGACATCAGACCCTGCGCTGGGGTCAGCAACCCAGACAGAGCTCTGCATGGCAGTGCGGAGCCATGGCAGTGACTGTTAGACAGCCTCTGCTGTGGGCCGTGACAAAGCCTCGTTTGAAGCAGGATTCGCAAAGCACATGGATTTGTTCATGATAAAAGAATGATTTTTGGTGTGTGCTACTTACACTGAATGTAACAGGTACTTGAGATTATACTTGTGTTTTGATTTCAATGGGAGCAATCTCTTATTTTCCTCTAAAAATTGAATGTAGAAGAGCCTCACAATGTAGTTCTACCAGACATGACTGTGGTGATGACTTTGAAACTGCTGTGGCATCTGTGTGTTCGAAGGAACTAATGAGGATTTTATAATTTACCTTCCTGCTTTCCCCTAAAATGTTAACCCAAATTATTACTGGAAATAGAAACAATACTATCGCTCTGCTAATAGAACGGTGGTTTGTAAAATGGACTCTCGCCTTTGAAGTAAAACCAGATACACTGTTCCTGCAGATCCAGCATCATGCTGCTCAGTAGACATGCTTTCTGTGATATTTATGATCAGATCTAAAGCAGTGTCACATGCAATTAAATTATGGGAATCCATATTTTAAAGGATGAGCCAAATACTAAAGCATTCACATTTTTCAAGAGAAGGACAGGAGCAGGACAGTTACTGTGCAGCCTCTTCTATTATGCTCCAGTTTCACCTGTGTTAAGGGACATTGCCTTCTGAAGGGCAGGTTTTTAGAACATGTTAGTTAGGTGTAGTTAGCAAGAACCATAGCACACCTTTAAATCTTAGCTGAGACAGGGCAAGCACATGCTCCCTGAGGACTCGTCATGGCCAGAAGAGAAGGAGTGGGTTTGAAAGTCCCCATCTGCCCAGCAGAGTCTGATCATGAACAAAAGCTATAGATAATGGCCTGTGGTTTGCAGTTATCTACTCCTAGTTCTTTACAACCAGGGGAATGCCACATATACCACCATCTGAGTGCAAGATGAAGCAATTAAACCAGATCCTTAAAAGCAGTCTCAGTATACTTTGCTTGGAGCCATCCATTACAACAAGCAATATATCAGATACCCTTCATTATCAGGAATATGTCCCACAGTACTAGAAGCCCTCCTGCTTGCTTTATATTGGGCAAGAAGCTGAATTTTTCCCTGTAGACCCATACGAAAGATCTTACACCCGTTCCCACTGAGAGTCATAAGCACGTGTCGAGAGACCAGAATCTGAACTTTGAGTAAGATTAATATAGGTTCAGGCACTCCAGCTAAGTGTAACGGTGAGTGACCTCATGGGGATAACTAACTACTGCTTACAGCAAATATCCCATTTCTGTTAGCTAGTTTTAACTTCTGGTTACCTTTTACCTGGGCAACGTTGTTAATAGCATATCTTTGGCTTCATAGCAGTATAAGAAGCCACAGCATTGTCAAAGAGATATTCGTATAATGTTTTGCTTTACTTTGGTCTCCTGCATTGGCTCTGATGCAGCACTCTCTCCACCTTTATGTTGGAGTCTCTGACCAAAATCAGGTGGCAGATACTGAGGCGGTGATAATCTATCATCTGGAGAGTTAGTTTGATTTTCTTCTCTGTGACCTTTCTGTGTTTTAATAAGTGTAAAGATTCAGAATCTAAATCAGAGGAAATACTATTGTACCAGGACTAAACTTTTGAAGGTTCAAGACATTGAGTGACCTGTAGCTTAGGGGCTTTTTCTGTAGATTCTTCAAGAAGAAAAACACCTACTTGCCGTGAAAATACTACTCCTTACCCCAGCTTGTCTGTGATTCATGGCTAGGACTAAATTCTCTCTGATGAGATTTATATTCATGCACTAAGAAACATCTGTTTTCCTTAGCAACTGTAAATTTTGTGATAAACTCCCTGCTACCAGCCAGAATTTAGAGATCCTGCTCAGTCCATTTCCTATTGAACATTCCTTGGTTTCCCTTCCTGTTTTAGCTGTGTGCAGCTGGAAGTACAGGAAGGTCTCATGCGAACTCCAAGTTGGTACATTTAGGAGGGCTTTGGACTGAAAGAAATGGAGCAGCCTTTACTTTCCTCTCTTCCTTGATTTTTATAATTATTCTTTCCATGACAGTTCCCAACCTCAAACCAGAATTTTCTTGGTTCTTTGGGTATGATTCTAGTCCTTAATTTTCCTTCCACATTGGTGCATGAGTGGGAGCATGTGTGCATGTGTAATTAAGGAAGGATTCCTCATGAAAGAACCATTGCGGAGCTGGAGTGCATGCACACACACTCCCCCACTTCAGGACCACATTCTTCCGGGAATAGCTTCAGCAATAAGGAGTGAAAGTTGTTCTGTTTTGGAGATGAAAGTGAAAGTTCATATGTGGTGCCCAGGCTGTGCACTGCTGATTGTTGCTTAGCAATGAAATGTGCAACACATGGCGATGGTGCAAAGATACCAGAGCTATTTTTTTAAAAAAAGGAAAAAGAAAAAGGGTAAGAAGGTCACACTAATAATCACTGGAGAAATGATAACATTATCAGATGCAGCAGCTAAAGAGGAGGTCGTACTCCCCCAGCCTGTCTGTGAAATCTGCTTTCCTCATTTACTTTAAACAATGAGGGACAAAAAGGAGGTAAATTCAAAGTGGTTTGTCCCCACTCCTGCCTTACTGTTAGCAATTCTGTTCCATTTTCGCACACTGGAACAGGATCTGTTTTGGTTTTTTTTTTCAAATTAGGTTTGCTTGTTCCTGGATTAAAGAGAAAGAGGCAAAGCATCTGCCACATTACACCAAAATAATGGATTTTAAAAGAAAAAACATTTATTAGTGTAGGTGAAAACACAAATATTCTTTTCAAGCCAGAGCTCGGCATCCCATTAATAATGATTTAGCAAGGATCCCAGAGGCACCTAAATAAAACAGGAAGGCTAGACTGAGCTAGGCAAGCGGCTTATGACCACAGTTAAACTCCAGCCTCAGTGGAAAAAAAATTAAAGAAAGAGAACTGACATCCTTCACAAAGCAGAGTACAGAAGAAATGTGACTTGTAGCCTTTTGTTAATACAGTATCAACTTTAATTGAACCTCCAGGCTTTGATTCAAGTCAATATATCTGGAGCTTCCTGGAACAATAAATCTTGATGTTAACCACAGTAGAGGTCAATCTCTGTCTAATATATGCTTTGTAATGCATTTAAAGTAGAGATATAGTATGTAGATGGTGAATTATTCATACACACAAACTATTAATGAATAAGTCAATATACGGACAAGATTTGGGACCCTTAATATTAGAAAAAGGAATTAGCTCTGCAGGAACACAGGTTCCCAATGATAGTCTAACACCATGCTCACCTGTGTACTCATTCTATTTATTTCTACCAACCTCATTTGAGCCCATTTCTTGGGTGAAAATTTGCATTCAGACATTTGCAGCTTGGGAACGTGCCTCTCCTGAGTTGCACACAACCTCCAGGGTTAGACTGAGATCTCTGCACAGCTTGGAGAGAGCTTTGGTTCCTAGAGCTGCCCTGCCTGGGGGGACGCTATAACACCCAGCATGACACCAGCTTGCCCAACTTCTCCATCCCTCTGTCCCTTACCTGTGTGGCAATGGCAGCAAATGATGGCAGTCCTCACGTCCCCCTGCCACCCCAGGCAGCAGAGTTGAAGCTGCTTATGCTTTCCTCCTGCCTGCCAGCTGTGGGAGGGGAGAGGGCAGACCCCAGGACCACAGGCACCATCACTGCCAGAGAGGAGGCTTGTTTCAGATCCTGCACCTTACCTGAGCCTACTGGGCTCATAATTCATAGATGCTCCACAAACCACGGTACCAATGGACATGGCCATTTGGCTCATCAAATCTGAGAGTGGGAGAGAGTCTATGAGAAATCTTGGACTATGTGATGGTGGGCAAAGGTGGGCCTCCCATACATGAGTTGTCATTTTATAATGTAGCCTGGTGCCTCAGCATAGAAAACCATTAGCAGCAAGATTAAAGTGAATATAAAAGAGCATGGCTACAATGAAACATTCTGAAAGTGAAGAAAGCCTTCCCGTTTCCCTTCCAATTCCTCTGCGATACACAGCCCATCCAGTCAGTCCCTGCTCATACATACTGCTAGAGAACATTACACAGAAATTTCTGCCTCCTCATGAAAAGAAATAGCACTGAAGCCAAGCAAAAGTTATAACATTTAAACTATGGTGCAGGAAAAGAAAAAGCAAGGAAAACCAGTAAGATACAACTTTAAGCATCATATTAGTTGAGAAACCCTGTCACAGTCAATGGGTACAGAAGTCACGGGCCAGCCTGTGGCTCTTGGCTGCAAGAAGAAATGTTACAACACGTGCGGCAAGAACAAGAGATGTACTTTAAATGAGATACGTCTCCTTTCATTCCTCAGTGAGCCTGTATCTTTTCCAATAACATTCAAGGCAGTTAGTAAGCACATCAGTAAGAGAATGTGGCAGTGTTTGCCATGTGTCATTCAGACAGGAAAAGGTTTAACCATTTAGCACAGCTCCCCTGCCCCACTCAATCATTGGACTTGCTTGTTACAGCTGCCAGATCTTGAACAAATGTCTTGACAGAAGCATCTCTACCGGTACTGCTGTCCAGTCAGTGAGAGTGTCTCATCAAAGGAGAAATAAAATTAGGGATGCAAACTTAATTTCTCAAAAGGCAAGAACTTGCCATGGTGAATAGCAGCTGCAAAACTCCACTTCTTAGCCTTTGCTAGGTTTAAACAATCTTTAACAATTTCACCTCAATAAAAAACCTAATTATGGATTTAGGCAACCTCAATTTTTTGCAACATAATCTGATTTTTCTGTAATGCAATCTGACCCAAAACCTATGTGAAAACTCAGTGGTGGAGAAAAACTACACAGATCAAACAGAAGAGGTATCTCTGCTTTGATTCCTTGGAAAAAGTGTTTTGCCAGACCCTAGCATTTCCCTGCTCTGTGGTGTGTCGAGCCACTGTACTGCAGCAGAGGGTTGTTTACAGCTTCCTGCAACTGTCTGTCCATGTAATTCTTGGGTCATCAAAAGCAGCTTTCAAATGAAGGAGCTTTGCTTTTCTTCTCCTCTTCCCTCTCCAAAAAGTTCCTGTCAAAAGCTCCCACCACCTCCAGCTTGAGGGATAAAGGATTCATATGGGTTCTGGGTACAGTGTGATGTTGTTCATGACAGCGTCTTATTTGTTTCTGTGTGAAAACCACCTCATTATAGCTGTCTAAAAGAGTGAAATACATATAAAGTGTTGGAAAACATCTGTAAGATAAAGGTTTGGGCCCACTGCCTATTCTGCTCTCTTCAGCTGTACCCAAGGTACAGAGGTTTTCTGGGTTAATTATTCTTCCTGAAATTTCCAGGGAGCAAAAACATTTCTGTATATCAGCAACCAGACTTCTCTGCGTGTCAGCATAAATGGTCTCTGGTAACACATCTTCTCGATATATGTAACCACAATGAAGAGAAACATAACCCTTCAAGCAATTCAACACATTCAATATTTGAACTTCTTATTTCAGTAATTTGTTTTACCTATTCTTCTCTTAGAAAAAAAGAAGGAAGAAAGGATGAGGAACATGTAGCTATGAATTTTGATACAGCACAGACCACCTTCCATCCCAATTACACACCAGCTGCCCTACTCAGTATCCTTACAACTAAACGGTTGTCACCGTCAGTTTTCCACTTCCTGAGTTTTCAGTATCATCTCCAACCATCCTGAAAGCTCGAAGAAAAAAAAGAAACCCTTCTTCCTTCACATGAGTGATTTTCTTATTCCTTAAAAATCCTTTTATCAATAATTCTTGACAAAGCAGTCATTATCAGCAGTCTAGTGTCTTTTCTCAAGGTATTTAGAGCTAACAAGATTTGCCACAGCCTGTTAATGCTCTCACTAGCTAGCCATTATCTAGGGTAACCACCAGCTTCATGGTTAATATTGTTACTGAAATATGGAACTTGAATTTTTAGCCATTTGACTTATGGGACTGGTGTATTTGATAAACTCATAATTAATAGGTTAAAATGAGAGGCACAGGAAGCACTTGCTGTTTCAGGCATGAAGCAGATATTTAAAAGCATTGTGAGTTTCTGGGAATATTAAAGCATAGGTCTGCAAGGGATCACTCAGACTATGGATTCAAGTCCCCAGCAGTCAAAGACAATATGGAATAACTGTTTAATCCTTAAAAAATGTATAGAACTATAGAAATCTTGGGTCTTCCTGGGTCTGCTGGCACATCTGTCTCACAAAGCCCTGCTCACCAGTGACAACAAATTATTTTCAGCACATTGTATCAAACTAAAGACTAAAAGACCAGAGGAGTCTGAAAGCACCAAAGGTAAATACAAGGGAAGATCACTGATACAGGAAATATCCAAAGTCCCAAATGAAGGTCCCTAATCATCCTATGAAGTAGACTGCAGTTGATGAGTAGAAGAGTGTGCAAAACTTAAGTGAGACGAAATGCTTAGCTATCTCAATCAAGCTGATAAGCTTTTTCTGAATACTCTTAATGTAATGACAACGCCACCTCAAAATTCTCTGAAAAGCTTTCAGGAGTCAAATATAAAGGGATTTTCCTTTGAAGATTAGCAACACTGCTAATCCTGAGGGATTTGGATAGTCAATCCATATTAGAATTATATGGAATTAGGTATCCTACCCTCTGGAAGGCTTTGAAGGGCTCACATTGAAAATCCTCATCTTCCTATTTAGTCAATGGAGAGAGGTAACTTCTGTGCCCAAGCAAAGTATCTCCATACAGAGTCTGACCTCTGCGTTTCTCCTTTGGTTGGGTCTGGCAGCCCCAGGTGGCAGGCTGCCTGAATTGCTCATTGCTCATCCCAAAACACCATGCTAACTGCCAAGCTCACCCCAGGTGACATAGTCAGACATCTGAATACCACCCATTCTCTTTTGGTCCTGGCTCCAGGTTTCTCTTCAGAAATCTTGTGGTTTGTCTATATCTCTTTCTGAAACCGTCTCTCAGAAGATGCAGATAGGACTGGGACAGTAACTTTAACTGAATGTTTCTTGCCTCTCTTATACTATATTTTCTGACAACAATTTTTCAGAAATACCCCAGCATA
The DNA here is from genome assembly GCA_013400135.1 of Rhinoptilus africanus. Classification (NCBI taxonomy): domain Eukaryota; kingdom Metazoa; phylum Chordata; class Aves; order Charadriiformes; family Glareolidae; genus Rhinoptilus; species Rhinoptilus africanus. The sequence continues at coordinate 746,127 of VXBO01006695.1, forward strand.
ATCATTCAGGCACTTTAGAAAATGCCACCCTCAGTTTTGTCTTGTCAAAACCATTATTTTCTAAACAATACTAACAACAAAAGCAAACAACATGCTTCATATTTTTTATGTAATTCTCCACATTTTACAGAATCTGGAGGATTTTTCATTTCAATGTATACAACATTTCTAAACAAAAAGATTCTTTTTGTTGGTGGAATAATCTTCTATTTGAACTTACCGTGTCTCAGAGGACAATTTTTTTTTCTTTCAGTGGCAATAACAGACTCTGTTTGAGTTGTGCAGGTACCGGAGACATACCTCTGTCTTTCTTTGCTGCATCAGTGGGCTAAGTCACCCCTCGTGGAAGAATCAGGATGCTGACCCTGTACTTGTAGCTCTTGATTTATTTGTGGATGCTTGTCCCCGTGAGAATACGGTTATGTATGCAGTCTCCACTGGAGTAATAAGAACAAGAGTCCTCTTGAGGAGTGCTGAGGCATTTGACCTGTAGTTGGAATTTAATCCAATCTGGTAGTTACCGAAAATTATTAGTATCCAATGGCTTTCCTGTGGCCTGCTGGTATGTGATATGTATAAGCTGATGGTTTCCCAGTTGGCAGGGCTTGTGGAGCCCTGGAAGTAGCTTTGTCGTTAACAGTCTGAGCAGACCTTCTAAAACAGTAGAGGTTTGAAATGACTGAACTTCTCCCTCTCCAGCTCAGTCAGGAAAAAGAGACCTGCTGGCTGGCTCTTGCGGGGAAATTTAGTTTTCTTGATAAAGTTAGCTGCAATATCTTGTCAATGAGTTTACAGAGCAATCTAGCAACTCTTCCAAATGTAAATGATGCTTGTGAAAATGTGGTTGCATGCTAGTGACAGCTTGGGGGTTTGAAAGGAGATTGCAAGCACCCAAGCTCTGAGTTGTATTTCACTGAGAAACGAGTAGGACAGCAGAGTTCTGGCACCCCAGAAACACATGCCATGTTAGAGCCCACTGGTACCCTCCATCGTGCCCCTTACTCTTTGTTTGGCAATTTCTGTTGATCGCTGCCCCCAGCTGAGCTGACAGAGCTCAGGCTGTTAGCTCTCAGCTGGATGCAAGGACTGAAGAAAGCAGTGAAGCTTTTTCTAGGCATCGCAGACAAGCTCTTACCTCTGCTCTTGCATTTTATTTGATTGTGTCATGCAGTCCCTCACAGCATTTCCACCTCTCCCATTGCAGAGAAGAATTAGTTTCCCAGCTGCCTGTGCTGAGCAGCCTGCTGACAGACACAGGTCAGTGGGTAAGATAACTACCTACCCCTTGCTGAGATGGAGGAAAGGAGAAAGATCTGATGAGGAGCTATGCATATGTATCTACATGCCAGACATATTATGCCACTCAGTAGGTTTCCTCTTCTAGCCTCTGAGCCTCTTTTTCTGGTTCTGATGGCATCCCCCTCCCTTTTCGTACATTTTGCCTGGAGGTTTTTTGCATAAATGTTTTTTGTTTTCACAAATGGGTTGCTAGAAATGTTACAATTGCTAATCTAACACTACAAAGCTGTTATGGGCATTTTGTTGAATGTGTATTTTCCACCTCCTGACCACAAAGACCCTCAGATTCTGAAAAATTATGTACATTCTCCTTTTGCTCCTCTCTACAGTGCCCCTGAAGCCTAATTCCTCCCAATAACTCCAATTTCAGTTTTTCAGAATTTGTTGTCCTGAACTTTTCTTTCTTAGATTTGTGGCAACTGTAACATCACTTCTGCCCCTATTGGTGTGAAAAAAGCTTGTACGTCCTTAGAGAGCAGGTATCAGGTCCAATTTTTGCCTCCAGAGAGGTATAAAAGAAGACTCTCCCTTTTCTACTACAATCCTCATTCTTATTTGCACTACATAAATATTCAGCCTTTGATGGGAATGTGTCATCTGCACAAAAAAAACAGCACCCCATAACTTAAATGACCTGCATGACTAATCACAGTTAGCTCAGGCAGTGATTAGAAGATCCCCTGGGATTCTGTGCACAGTTTCTATGGAGTTTGCAAAAGGTGATCAAGAAAAACTAATTTCTACATCCTGTAGAAGGATCTGTGTATGTGAAACGCCTACAAAGATCCACTCCTCTAAATAACTGAAAAACACTGCAAGGGACAAAGAGAAAAACATGGCACACAAGGGAAGAGTGATGCTTGCTCACAGACATTTTAGATATCTCCTGTGCTGAGGATTAATTTCCAATCATATCATAGTCTATCCAGGATTTAATAATGAAAATTAACTACTCAGTGCCATCTCACAAACTCCCACCTAGGATTTAACTCCTTTTTAAACAAGACAGCAAAGACCCAACCAGAAAATCTCCAGAGCAATCCTGCAGCCACCACCCTCGGATCTCACTCAAGCCACCACGGAAAGATCTTGTGCTTTGGGTGGAATATCCTTTTACCCAGGTCAGTCTTCTCTGCCATGATTCAGCCAATACACGCAGTTAACTCTCCTTTAGGCAAAGCCTGCAATGAACACTACTGTTTCTTTGTTACTAACTAAAGGTTACCAACAAAGCCTTTCTGATGGTGATAAACTATTTATGAAGACTGCTACCTGCAAACAGTCAACAGCTGAGTGCATTAACAGCCATCAACAACCAGCTGCTGACCTGTTCAGCCTGAAAAACAAAACAGGTGTCTTCAAATTCTGTGGATATTTGCCATACTGAACCTTGGAAGAACTATTACACCTTTAATATAATCACAGTGAGTTTAATATAAAAGTCATGTTATGTATTCTTTGGGGTTTTGTTGTTGATGTTACTTTCCCTGTAATAAGTCTGTTGGAAATACATTCAATGTCCTAAACCAAAAACTGGAAAAAGCATATCCAGTTTAAAAGATGAGCAGAACCTGAGATGACCCTGACAGTACAGGTGAATGATGCAAAAAGCTTCTTTACTACCTCCTTCATCCTCAGACCGGGTTACCCACAAAGTGATTCTGATTTTTGGGGCATCCAGATTCTTCAAACTTTCTGAATACTCAAAATGTTTCAGTGGTTTCCACTGCTGCCTTGATTAACTAGAAGACTATGTATTTCCTAACAGATATGTGGCTAGAGCTGGTGATCTGTGCATGGGCCTGGCGTTTCCATATGGCACCTCCCTTCACTTGGCTGAAAATTGCTCAATTGTTAGTATCACCTGCTTAGCAGTTTACATATTAAACTCTTAGATATTGTATGTTATTTTCCAGATAGATTAGACATAGTTAGCAAGAGTCTTCAGAAAACTATAATCTACAATGTCAAAGGGAAAATTATTTATTAAAAAGACAGACATTAATAAGAGGCTCCTATATTGCATACCTAACTAGTTGAAGGAGAGATTATACTATCTGTAAAGGAAAATGAACTCCTGAGCTGGAGGGAATTTTATACCTGAGCAAGGAAAAAAAAAAAAAAAAGTGGAGACTGCCAAAATTTGCTGAGGCATCCTTTGCAGAAAAGGTCCAGAGTGCAGTGCCATACTGCAGGGGCTCTGTAACCTTGAAGACTTAAGTAATAGAGGGAATTTAATAACAGACATGAAAGGTCATGCCTGTAAAGATATTCTATTACAGAAGAAGTTTCTGTTAAAAGCTGGGAGCAAACCTATTAGAAATAAGAGAGAAGGAGAAAGACCTGGCTATACTAGGCATGGTGACTGTGAAGTGCCAGTATATTATGGCAATAAAAAGACACTGGAGGAATCTGAGGATATATCAGTATTTCCATCAGGGTCAAGTTCCAGGAAGGGAAATTCATCCTGATGGGCTCACCAGTGGGGAGGTGATCAAAGGACAGAAAACCCATCTTGTGATAGGTTGTGAAGAAGCCTGGCCATGGCAGTCATGGTGACATGACTCTTCTCTCTAAATCCTTCTGAGAGAAACAAGCTTACTTCCACAGATGCAAGGCTGACCCAGGGACAATGGGTGTATAACGGCCTGAATAAACTTCATACAGAAACTAAAAGGCTTCTAACTAGAGAGGAGTGGATTTCTGGTATCATCTCTGAGTAAAAATAAAGGAGATAATTACTATCTCAGCTATTTTTAACATGCAGTAATAAGGATTGTTCAGAGCTTTGTAAGGTCATTGTCAAAAGGGGCTTAGGCTCAACACCAAATATTCATGTGAATTTTCTGCCCCTTGTTCTGTACATCATGGTACATGACAATGATTGTTGTCTCCTGCTGCCTTCACTCCTGTTGCAGTTGGAGCACTCTGCAGAACTAACCCTGTCCTCAAATTCAGGCTGAGATAGTTTCATCAGCTCTGATTTCCCACAACTGCTATGTTCCACCAGAGATATGAAGCCACAGAGAGAGAGAAGAAGAGTCAGAGCCACAAAAAAAAAATCTTTTGTAGTACTGGATCTGAAGCATGGAACTCACTTGGTGCATCTCTATTAGTGTTTAGCTCAGATCAGAAACAAATTTTTTAAGTTAATTCCCCAATTTCCCCCACTTAATAGTGCTTGGCTTTTTGCAGAGCTATCACACACAAACATGAACTGGATTTATTTCAGATGAAATTAAAGTAGAGGATGCACTCCAGAAGTACACATGATGCCTACTAACCAGTGTTCAGCCCTCAAGACCAGGAGAGTCTGACCCAAACTAACCTGCAGCAAGGCTCCAAAACATGAATAGTGTGGATGCTGGTTCCACAGCACCAACTGATTTATAGACCGATCCCTGGTGTGCCATGGTACTTGCTTAAGTAGATGAAGCCGCTATATTCTTATGAGACAGAAGTTACCATGTCCCATCAATATAAAACTAATTCTTTTGGCCCTTTCTTAGGAGTTCTCTATGCTTTCTCCAAATTTCCTGCTAAGTGTTAATCAAAGTATTTAGTATCAAGTCAATTGAAAATTGTTCTTTTGCATTTTCTTTCCTGGGTAGAGTTCAGATAAGAAAGACCAATGCAGCATGTAAACGGGGAACAGACTTTTCTCAAACGCTTTTTAAAATCCTCCTCTGGGAACCTCAAGGTCACATGTGAATTTCAGGTCAGTTTGCAGTCTAGCCTGAGTTCCCGTTCACAGATCTCCCTTTTTGATCTACAAAAGCTCTTATCAGACAATGTTGTCTGATTTCTGCTATTTCCTATTTCTGCTTGCAACTGTCCTCCTCTTGGAACTGGAAAACCAGGAAAAAAGAAAAGAAAAAAAAAAAAAAGACAACCATTCTGTTTTATATACTGCTGGCTTTGGAAATTCGGAGATATCCTCCCCAGTATCAGACAGTTTGTGACTGCAGGCTCTGATCCTCCAGCTGATAGGGTCTAAAATTAGGCTGAATCCTATAAAGCACAAAATGGGCAAATGTATTTACCCTGGGTCATTTGTTATTTCTGCCTGATGCTGTGGAATCTCAGCAGATGACTGCACAGTATGCGTTGCTGAATTATGCAGATAACAGATGAATTTTAGGGTAGTAGATGCCTTAAGCAAACACTATCTTGCTATTGTGAATTTAATATTACAACTGTTTTGGCACTTCTCTGTGTTTCATCTCCTTATTTCAAAAACAGCAGTATTTGTTTGCAATGGCATTGTAATACTCTCATAATCTTAAACCATAAAGCCAATAAACCACCACTGACAATGTAATGGCTCACATTACCATATCATTATAGATGTAAAAGTCAGTCCCATATACTTCCTACAACATCAGTATTGGTGAGGCAGCCATTAAGATGTCAGTGGTAGAGCAGAGAATCACCATTATGAGCTTAGTCAAGATAATAAAACATTGCTAAAGGTAGCTACAGGGCCATGCTCAGCAGCTGTTTCCAAATATAAACCTCTCAGCAGTTTAAAAATAAATTTTAAATTAGCCAAATGCTTGAATCCACATTAAGAACTGATGTTTATGTCAGCAAAAAAAAGTCCTACTTAAGACCGCCAGAGGCTGGGGTTTTCTTTAATGCCTGTTGTGGAGAGGCATCTGTTTATAAAATATTTCACTGTACTTTAAATCACTGAAAAACTGAGGGACAAGAATTTTATGCTTGCTTTATCTGTAAATGTCTTGGCTTTTGTTGACAGCAATGGAAATGCCCTGCTTAAAATGAGAACACACCCAGATTGTATATAACAAGATTTCACCTACTATAGCTAAATCCAGTGGTGAAGTACTTTGCACATAGGCGTTTATAGTCTGTAGCTTACACAATTAGTTATGTTCAGGCCTTTCGTTGCCATTAGTATAATTCAAAGTCATATCAGATTAATCTTCTGCATGAGATTTTTTTAAAGCAATACAATACCAAGGAGACTAATGAAAACAGTTAACAGAGATCCTGGCAAAAGGGAGAAGTTATGTTAATTTGGAAAGCATAGAGGGTTGAGACTGGCAAGCACAAATTGGGAGTAACAGAATACAATGCACTCAGCAACCCAAGTACACTAAAACCAGAGTATTCACTGCAATAACAGCTTACATTTATGGACATTGCATTCATGAATGTGTTGAGATTATGTTGTACAAACATAATCATGCCGCTGGATTTCTTTATATCTTGTAGATAAAAATCAAAGGTGACTTTTCTTAAGTGAATTTTAGCTATCATAAAATTCAGATAATACATAAGAAAAACATAACTGGAGACTTTACTTCCTCTCCATTCATTAACTAGTCTGCAGGAGGAGGCAGTGGAGCCCTCATCTTTATTGCTCAGCCTGTACTGAAGCAGGAGACACCTTGGTTTCACTGGTACTTCTTAGATGGCTGAGTATTTGACAGGGCAAAGGTGTTCTTGAAAATGCCCCTTCATCTGACAATACGCAATAAAGTAAGTGTGGAGCACCATTAACACACGTCTTCTACAAAAGATTATGTTGTCAAACAGGGAGTTTGCCAAAGCCAAATTTTTAACAGTCTGTTAAAAATCTGCAAAAACAATGGAAACTTTTGGAAATACCTTATTTTTTTCAAATTAACTTTCCTAAAGTCATTGTGAAACTTCAGTGACTGATATTCAAATGCCTGTTTGGGTGGGTCAGTTTTCCAGTGACAAGGCCAGTCTGTGAAGGCAGACGAGAAAACAGAAGTAATTTTGACTCTTTCACTCAGGTGATGTAATTTTTGTGCTTTATTAGAGCATTGTGAAGGGCATGGAACTGCTGAAGGTCAAGAAGATTCAAACACAGAGTCCGACTCTTCCATGTCATCCCTCCAAAGGAGAAAATGTTTAGACACTTTTTGCCATTAACTGTTTTGCAAACAGTGTAAGATTTAGCAACACCAAGTTCCCATTTCTGCAGATAACAGGCATAAAACGTCTTTTTATAAATTGCTTTCTCTGATGACAATCTGGGTAAGTCCAAGCATTCTTTTAAAAATTCATAAAATTTGAGACAACTCCAAAAATACGAAGAGGGGTTTTTACATCTTTGACAGGTGGAAGATAATGTACTTCAGAAAGAGGATGCTTTTTAAAGTATTATTAAATTTTGTGTATTAATAGAATAAGCAATCTGGTATCTCTTAGAAAGCCGTGGCATAACTTTTTAGCTACGTTTCATTAGATGGCTGAACGCTCGGGAAATATGCTCGCAACGCTCTGATGCTTGGATAACTGTGGTCATTTCCCAAAGTAGCTAAAAGCATTTCGGACCTTTCAGGAGACATTGTGATGAAGCAGTGCTAAATTTTGGAGAAGGTGCTCATTTACTGACCCTGCCCTGCCAGCTCTGGGGCAGAACAGTATCTTCCTGTTTGTGAAGTCTGAGGATGATGAAGGGGTGAAGGTTTCTGCAGGTCAGCAATGGGCTTAGCTGAGAGGAGATACTTAAAATGGATCTTGGAAGAAAAATCAGTATAGCTGAGGGTATGGCAACAATACAGCGCACCAAGTTCATCTGTACTTCTTTTGCTGGCACTCATCTTGTGATGGCAAAGAGTGACCTCCCTCCCCACATGTCTTCATAGCTATTTTTTTAACTAGGCAGGATTTTATCAGCTTTTCCACTCTTTAAACATTGTCAGTTAGTGCTAGCCAGACTTCACAGTTAATTGTATTCTAATCTACCCAATTAGTCCCCTATTCCCATAAAGACTTACACATGTGGTTAATTTAAAGTTTAACGCAAGTGTGAAACTCTTCTGTGCCTGAGCCTGCCTGCTTCTAATGAGTGAAAAACCAAATGCTTTTCTTCCTCAAATCCCTCCTCGAGAGCCACAGCTTTCTCTTAGCCTTTCATCATTAATCTCAGCTCTAGTGTTATGCACTGTCTCACACATGCCTGATTATTAAACATAATAAAACAAAGTGAAAAACAAATCCAAAATAAAAGCCAAAGGGAATCAAATTACCTGATGGCCATGCTTTGTAAATAATGGTGCTCTCATGAAACAAAATCCCTTTCTTTTGCTTTCCGTTGTTTCCTTTCCTCTGTCACCCCCTCTGTGACCCTTCTTAGCCGATGTCGTAATTTGTTGTGTTGTCTGTCTTGTAAGCATCCTAGGGCAGGGACCTTGTCATCTCAGTGGTCTGCACAGCACCGTGCACCTCCAGAGGAGTGTATAAATATTAATAAACACACGTTCAGATTCAATGAAATCAAAAGCTGTATTTTTCTGAATCAATAACTCGCTCTCTCTGGGTATGACACAGTAGTAATCCATGGCCATGAGCTTTAATCCTTTTGAAAAGTGTTTTCAAATGGGACTTTCATGAGCAGTAGGAAAAATACATGCAAACAAATGAAGGTAGAGCACAGCTAGTAAAGCACTGGGTTTATGCATGAGCAGTGTTTATTGACTTACACCCACGAGGAAAAATGCTGTCCCCTGCTGCCCCTCAACCCACTCCCAAAGATGTTACACTTTATTTGGAAAAGTTTTCTTAACTTGCCTTTCCAAACTTTTGGATCCTCTTAGCTTACCGCTTCTCCCTTTCTCTGCCATCCCCTTAATGGTGTCAAAATATTACAAAGGTGCTGAAAAAATAAATTTAAAAAATAGAAAATAGGAGATTTATGGTCCTTCTGTGCAAACTCAGTTTCTCCTCACTCCTGGCTGTGCCTCGAGACACAGGCTTCCATTGCAAGACCCCGCTTCCATTTTTCACAAAACCCCTCCAACTTCTGGCAGCCAAGAGGAAGGGTTTTATAGACCAATCAACCTGTGGGTGCAGACGAGGTGTTGAAGCTGATGGCGAGGGTCACACCTGCCTCACAGGACGTCTAGCATGCCCGGACTAACAAATGAACTACATCCCTCTAAGGCAGGCTGTACACTCTTTCTTACCTTGATTCACTATTATTCTCCGCACTGCATGGACCCAGGGTCCTTTGGAAAAAAATCTGCCTCTGACTGTGTCATTGTTACCCTAAGCAGTTAGCCGATTTTCGAGGGTTTCGGGGGTTGTTTCTGTTAGAAGGAGAAGAAATTAGAGCAGGAAACAGATATTTGTCTGGTCTAAATCTCTTTAGCGGGAAAAAACAACATTTTCTTGTTTCTGTGAAAGTATGCAGGATCCAGATCTCTTTCCACTCTGTAATGTGTCCCCTCAATATCACTGTTCATTTTATACCAGGGTCATGTAGTGTTTACCAGCCGGCTCTAACTTGCCTTTTTTTTCTATGCAGCCACATTTCTTATATTGGGTATGGTGGGGTCCCTGCCACAGCCTTGCAAACACTTGTAAACTCTTTCTGTGACTCACTTGCCCTTGCACCGAGCAGGGACAGCCCTCGCCCCAGCCCACAGGAGCTGGAAATACATGGTATCTCCCTATCAGCCCCCAGCAGGGCTTTCCTGCTCTTCCCAGAGTTTCTTAGGCACGAGGCAACTCAGGCAGGAAAAGCAGTGCCTGGGAGAAATTGAGAAAGTCCCAAGGCCTCAGCTGCCCTGTGCTTGTGCTGGTGAAGCGAGCAGTGGGAATTCATTGTGCAGTTGTGTGCTCCCACCCTCCTTCACGCTAAAGCTGAGTGAAGCAGCTCTTTCACATCGATCAACAAGTTAAGTGAATGTGCCACAGAGCTGTTGTGCACTTGCGTGTCTGGGCAGTAGACCCCAGGGGAGGCTTCAGTAGCTACCTAAGCTCACAGAGATGGCCACAGAGCACCCGCAAAGCAGCACACAACAGAAAATTGAGAGGTTTTTCAAAACGTAATGGACATTTGTTCTGGTTTTGAACATACAACAACTAAATAGTCTCATCTTCTTAGCATTATCTTTGCAATGAGTAACCTGTACTGTTCTTGTGTTGTATTGTTCTCTCAAGCCTTCGTTACATGCACACACACATTCACAGACGTCTGCTACAAAATTTTCTGTTGAGAAAATTGGGCACATTAACTAGAAAACACTGGAGTAACCACTGCTTCCATGTATAAGCCGTACATGTTTTTTTCCCCTTCTCTCATACACCCATCTCCCTGACACAGTAAACTGAAACTGGAAATGCTCTTGAAAATGCAGCTACCGTACATCAGAATGTCTGCTGTAGACGGTGGTTATTTTCTGGAAATTTTAGCTGGGAAGAATTTGAGGGAGGAAAGCAATTGTTACAATTGCTGGACTTCCAGACACGTGGCAATTTATGGGAACACCTACACAGTAGCTTCATCTGACTAGCCAGAAATCTGGCAACCCCAGGGTCTCCCAGATTAACGACATGTGCGGTACATAGATGGTTCAGGCACATGCAGTAAGTGGAAGTGTCAGAGGAGCTATGCAGAAATTTAGTCCATGAAATCCCACAAACATACAGCAGCCTCACCTGAAATCCCCTGGCTCAGTGTCTGTGCCAGGTTTGAAGGTAATGCTGGGCTATTTGTTACAAAAACATTGTCTCCTCTGTTCCTGAAACAGGATCAATTTTGCTATTTATTCTGAACTAATAAGGCTTCAGAGAGGCTTTGCTTACTCCCAGCATAATAGAATTCAACATCATGCTCTACTGTGATAGGTCTCCCCTGAATGAAGGTAACTTTCTTCATAGCAGCCCGTATGGTGCTATGATTTGGATTTGTGGCTAGAAAAGTGTCCATAACGCACCAATGGTTTGATTATTGCTGAGCAGTACTTGCATAGCGTCAATGCTTTCTCTCTTTCCCACTCTGCCCTCTTGTTGTCTTGCAGTCCCAAGTAGGCTGGGGATGGGCCAGAAGCTGGGAGGGGACATAGCTGGGACGGCTGCCCCAAACTGGCCAGAGGGATACTCCATACCATATAGTGTCAAGCTGGGCATCCGTCTACTGGTGGGAGGTGACGGGTGATTGCCTTTGCATCACTTGGCTTTTCCTCTTCTTTTTGCTTATTAAGCTGTGTTTGTCTTGACCCATGAGTTTTCCTGCTTTTGCTCTTCCTATCCTGTCCCCTGCCCTGCTGGGAGAGGGGGGTGAGAGAGCAGCTGTGGGGGTGCTTTGCTGCTGGCCAGGGTCAGCCCACAGCTCACACCAGTGTGTGCACAGCTAATGTGCTGACTGGGGCAGCACAGCTTGGGTCAGTAAACTTATTTCTTACACTCCAGGTTGGTTTGAATCTGCCATCAGCAGCCCAGACTTGTACTTGCTTTAACAGCTAGATTGCCACCTTCATCACTCACCCACCCACCCTTGTGTTTACTGATGCACACATTTCACCAGTGAGTTTGGCATCTATGTGTTTGTTGTCCTGTAGTACTCAGAGAAAGGTCATGGACCACATCTACTTCCAGCCCCTGCTTCCCCAAACCCTGACAAGCATGTGATGGCCCTGCTGTCATCTACGTGCCCTAGCTTATGCTTCTTCACTGTTTTCCTTGCCCTTCTTCCTAATCACCCCTCAGGATCTCATATGCATGCCCTGCTTGCCCAGGTACCTGGCCCCAGGATCTGGTTTTCATGGGGGACCTGGTTCACACCATCCTACCCCACAGTCCTTTTCTTCCCAGAGCTGAACATCAGCGCTGGGTGCAGAGGCAATGCTCCTGCTCCCCTTCCTCTGCCCAGGAACACAACTGAAAGGGCATGTTAAGTGTCTGACTTGTAGATCTGTGACCTGCCAGCCATCATGACTTTGTCACCAGTTTTAAAATCTTAGTTCTTCAAGCCACTGATCAAAACCGAACTTCTTATTTCTGTATAAGCCAGTTTATAATCTTTTTGGGTGAAGTGGGTGATTCTGAGCGGGTAACCAAGTGAGTCTGAGTAGCTCCAGTGCCAGAAGATGACTACTTTTAAGGCACGTATTTTTTTACTTTTATAGCTCCTGGAATTTTTAAGCCCATCTCATTTTCTCTGTGGTCTGAATCATGAAATTAGTTTTTATTCAAGCTGCTGTCCAGGATCAGTCAAAATGCAGTTTACTAGGAGATTCCTACTGAAACTCATCGTTTCAGCAGCTTTAAACATACCAGCTCTTTTTAGAACGAAATGCAGCCTCTCTGAAGGCAGCAGGAGTTTTTTCATTGATTTCAATGGTATAGCTTTCTGCCTTTTCATATAAAAGAATCACTTACTGCAGAGAGGGACTGAGATGCTGAGGCTTGGGTTTGGATCCTGATTGATCTCCAAATCCCTTGTGCAATCACCCAGGCAGCCGAGCTCTACTGCAAGTCCAGGAACAAGGATGAATTCCACTCACCCCCAAAAGAGAAAAAGGATAAAGCAAACGTTTGGAGGATTTAAAGTCTTTAGGGACCAGAATGGTTCATTCCTCTTGTTCCCCTTAGCTGCTATTGTAAAGGTTCCCTTCACTGTGAGGCTGCTCCAATTGCCGTTGAGTATCGCTAGCAAAACTGCAAGTGACTTGTAAGCCAGAATACACTGGAAGGTTATTATTGTTATTATTACACTAGATAGAAATGAATTCTGAAGCACTTCTTGAAAAAGATGTGTTCTCTCTGTACTTTCACCTAACCTGAAGAAGGTCCAGCTTTCAGCAAAACACAGAAAGACAGCTTCAGAAGTGTCTTACTAGCTCCCATTTTAAGGGACGTCATTTTTGCCTTCAGTGTGCCTGTTAATACTCCCTGACTTCAGTGCGCTTTGTGCGTACCCTTCTGGTGATAAAAGCAGTCCTACACCAATAAAAAACCCCACAAAGACAGCTTAGTGACAGCAAGTAGGAGAAGCTCACCCTTACTAATTGAACTTACATTTTCCATCTTAGGGTCTTGCTGCAGCACAAGGAACATCATAGGACTGTCTAGGGGGGAAAAAAAAACTGTAAAGAAAACTATTCAATTGGAATTTGCAGAAGAATCCCCCAGCATAAAAATTTTTCATAGAATCCCTCAAAAACAGTAAATTACTGGAGGTTTGAAGGCACGTGTTCTTTGGCAATGGTGCCAGTGCATTGCACACTGGCAGCTAGTATTTCAGGGCAACTGTTTTATAACTCTCCCTGCCCCGTGTCAGTTCAGTGTACATGAAGAAAGAGGTTTTTTAAGAACACTTTTTAAGTGCTGCTTGGAGGTTCCAGAGTAAGAAACCAGGATTGCAAATAGAGACTACCTTGCTGCAGAGCCTTTCCATCATGCCTTCCAGCATGATGTTCCCCCATCCTCCACATGGCTTATCTTTTCTCTTTTGCTAATTTGCCTGCCAGCCTGAGAGTCACAAAATTTCAGTTATGCCCTTTTGAAACATTTGCATCTTCAGGTTTCTTCATTTCTTCTTGCTGGACTGTGAAGCTCTCTTCCCAAGTTAAGTACACACAAGCCTTTTCCCTCTGGGTAAGTGTCCTCACGTGTGACAGAGAGGTCAGAAATCTTATCACACAACCCTCTAACTCTTGCATTGCATCAAAAGGACAGTCAGCAATCTTTTTGACAGCGGATTAAGAAGTAAGAAGCTTAACTAGAGTCTCAGACCATAACTTTCAGTGCTCTGCTAGTATGCTTTGAAACGGATCTCAGTGTACATTTTCAATTATATATTTTTAAAAATTCAATACACATGGAGTGGTCTGTTTGCCCTTTCCTTACACAAACACGTTTACCTTCTGCTAATGGGAGTAGCAGAGGCATGAACAACATCTGGGTTGTAGGTATTAGGAATCTTCAGAGTCCTCAGCACTCCCAGTTGCGTTACTCACAGCTTTAGCACACTGCCAACAAAAACTCAGAGAATATTTCCACTTCATTCTGCACTTTTGCTTTGGAGGTGTAATGAACCTTCTTTCATTCAAAGCCAAATATTTTACTGGGGATGCAAATTTTTTGCTAATGAATGAATAGCAGACATACATTTTTCATTTGATAAAGACATGCACTTAACGTTGTCATTTTAAAAATGTATATTCATATAGCCATTTAAAAATAACTGGCACCATTGTCATAATTATCTTTTCATATGTTCAGCAGTGCCAGGAATTAACTATGAATGTAAATGTAATCAAGCACGCTACCACACTTTTAATAAATAAGACAGTTTCTGTATCTCTATTGTGCTGGGAATGATCTGTGGTTTGCTCTTGAAGAAGCTAAGGGAAGCCTTTTCCTACATAACAAGGCTGTTGGTTCCCTAGTGTGGGTTAGCTCTGAAACAGTGCATCCAGCTCCAATCATGGGAAGAAAAAACAGTATTTGTGTGTTCTCTCTCACAGATGGGGGTAGTAGAGGACTGTCTGGAAGTAGTAGTAGAATGAATTTCTTTGTGGAGGTACTGAGCAGGTTCTCAAACTCCCCCATTAGCACAAATGCTCTAGTTCATACATCACACAATGCAATGGCAGCCTTTTATCTATATATACACCTTCACCTGACCTCCCTGCTTCAGCCTCCACCTCTCAGATGAGCGACACTTTGGCTAATCATCTATGTATTTCAGGAAAAAGCCTTCAAAGTCATGTACGTAATAGGAAACAGGATAGATGATCAAAACACTCACCATGACTTGATTATTTCACTTTGGTCTTGCCTCAGCTCTTGTCTCTCATCTCTCCTCATCTCTCTCATGATGCCTTTTCCTTCTCTCAGATTCTCACCTCCTTGGAGGAGTAAGTGGCTTTAGCGAATAAACATATGACCATAGGTCTTCTCAAAACCCCCCAGACTGCTTATCAGCAAAAAGATATCACAAACATAAAAGGTGAGTTGCATAAAGTTAATAAGGTATTATTTCCTTAGTATATGTTGGAAAAATGCAAATATTTTCTTTCAAAATATAAACGGTGCTGTCAACAGTTGACAATCTTCTTGTCTTTCATAAAGGGCATAAGGTAACCAAGGTTTGGGCAAACCGATCTGTAGCTCAAAGAGATGTTATGGAAGGACTTCCTTTGAGGTTGAAATGCCAATTTATCCTCCAAAGGCATTTAGGTACTCTGTATTTCTGCTATGAGAAGGTGATCAGTTAGCAGACACGTGACCACTTTCCACTAGAAAAGGGATGATAAATCCAGGTCGTTATATCCAGGCCACCAGACACCTGTCACTCAGTAACAGCCTTTGGAGCAGAGTAGGGCTGGATGCTGTGATGGATATTAACCAGTGGCCTGAGGGTAGAAGCACCTCTGTGTCCTAGTATTAGGTATTATTTCTCCCTGATTTGACAGGGAGACCACTCTTTATTCTGGCTTACTGAAAAGCAAAGGCCACACTGAAAGTTTAACCCTTGAATGCATCCCACAGGGGCTCAAAAACTCAAGGCACTTGATTAGGGCTTGCAAGCAAGTTCGAGTAATACAAAACATTGCAAGGAGAAAGTTATGCAAACTAGTAAGTCTCTTATTATGAAGATAATGATCTCTGTCAGACAGTTCCACATCAGCATCAGCACTGATTAAATTGTTCTCCTTTTTTTTGTCAGCAGGTTTTGCTTCTTCAGGTATATTCACTACATTTCCCACAGCTGATATCCACAAGGTCACTGGCAGGTGACAGGGAAGACTTTTCAGCCAAGAGAAAGGCAGCTGGAGACAGATGACTGAGTTCCTCATAAATCTGTTCCTCCAAATTCAGGCACAGAATTTTTCATGAGGGATTTTTGTTCACACTTGAGGAAAACCGCACCATGTCTGCACCACCTGGACCAAAGACTTCCACTCAGGTTTTTTTTCTTTGTGACTACAGCACAGAGGAGACTTTCATGCACCCCTGCAGCTCCCATTTTCAATTATCCCCAGAAGCAGACATGAACATAACGAACACAACTTCTCCATAGCTCCACCTCTGTATCGGGAAGTGGAGGAATGTGTCACATAATGATATTCAAACTGAATCCTGTGCTTTTGAGATTAAGGCACTGGCACTAACGAACCTCTTCTCAATACCACCATGCACAAAAAAGGTACAGTCGTGATGCCTGTCTTAAGAAAAAAAATGCAAGTAATCTAGAAATACCGACTCCACAAGAGGGTCTCTTGTTTGGAAAAAAAATGCCTAGGGAAATACTGAGTACAGTATCTTCTTTCCTTTAAACTTAGTGCTGATGCAGTGACAAGATACAATATCATTAATATTATTTCCCTGTAATGGTTTTGGATCATTAGTTGTCATCACAGTTGATTACAGTAACTAGCTGTGCACTTAAATATATGTGACTGGAAGCATGATCAGTAAATTTAACTTACTGATTCCCTAATGGGTTCATTTATGTCTTCAGCTTGATGAAATCAGTAGTAACAGGCAGGACCTGGTTCAAAGCCCATCCAAGTGAGCTCAGGATTGTTTCCTTGGTCTCCAAGAAAACTGAGTCAGATCCATGCAGTATGCCCATTTACAGATGTAAAAACATTTTACTAAAAAATGAAAACTCATTTTGCAGAGGTGTCTTGGTGGGTACATCTGTGTACACATGCCATGGCATATGCACAAGAATTATATTTTGTATGTATCAGCCATTAATTTTACTTTCTTAAAAGGGTATGAAGATAAAAAATAGTTTCAATGGCTGAGTTCATGTGTGTGCATAAAACGAATTGCTGGCAGTGTAATAGAAATTATGATAAGGTGTTTTTCCACATGTAATGGCGTATAGTGTAAATTTTATTATTATGCTCTCTGGCACATAAATAATACAAATTCTCCAAAAGGCCCTTGCAGATATCAGATACTTGTGTGTTTTTGTGGCTTGCAAACTGCTATTGGTTTCGTGCTACTGTTGTAAAAACAGAAAACACTACATGAGCTGCTTTGCCCTTTTTGATATTTTATCTTTTGTACCAGACATCGGTAACACAAAGCATGTGCAGGAACAATCTGTGTCCTACTCTGGAGAATGAACAAAATGTATCATATTTTGCCACTTTTTTTTTCAGTGATGAGGTTCTTAGAACTGTTCTCTGTCCAGAAATACAGCAGTAAAAAATGTAGCAGTTCTTTAAATAAAAAGTTTTCCACGGATTATCACTACTGAAGAAATGTAATCCTGCTTGATATTCAGTATATATTTTCTCCTGACAGTTTTATGGTACAATTAAATTTCATACTTTCTTTTCTACCACTCTGAATATGCATTAGAAAACCAAGCATCATAATTCTAATCCAATTGGCTTGATTTGCTTGTTTAAATTCAGATATTGCTTCTTTCTGTGCATTTCAAAGAAAGGCCATAAGCTGTAACAGCATATTTAGAATCAACACAGCAAGTGGTCACCAAAGGTCTAGTTTACATCAAAATTTTATTTCTAAACTCAAGTTATGCTCTTTGCATGAAAAATTAAATAATGTAATTCTAAAATGGTTTATTGCAGTAACAAATTGTAGAGAAACAATAGAGCTAATGGAGGGTTAGGGAGAGAGGCAGATTATGGAACTCATTGTGTATTAGTTGAAAATTATACTGATATTTAGATGGACTTAATAACTTAATAAGACTCATTTGAATGCAAAAGAATGAACATTGAGTTGATATTAACTTTTAATGCTTGTCATTTTATGTTAATTTATATTTTTAAATTATAGTCAATTTTTTTTTTGTAATCAGACTGGTTAATTATACCTCAAACATGTAAATTTGATGTGATGCCAACACCATATTAAAAAAAAAAAATGCAACAAAGTACTTGGTTATAAAGACCTATAATTCACTGAAACTGGATTCTGGCTGAGTTCCTCCAACCACAAAAAGCATTATGCTTTGCACTAGTAAAATTATTCGATTTCTCTGAGATAATTTCTTTAGTTTGTTTTACCAAGGAGACAATGCTAATGCACTCTATTTGTGTAACCTTTTCCTGGTCATTGATTTGATCATCCTTGGAGAAATCCTTCATCCAGCCTTGATATCTGCAGATGCAGTTTTCAAAGATTCCCTCATGCTAAAAGCATCATTAGCAAAGAAATATTTTTCTATCACTGAAATGTTCTCGAATGGGGATTGTGAGCTCTTTTCCTAAACAGTATATAGTAAGTTATTCTTGTAAATTCTAAAGGTCTTCTAACCTTCACAAATGAAAATGTAAAACTTGTGCCTTATATTTTATATATCTGATTCCCTTCAGGGCAATTATGTCCCAACAGAAATTAAACAAAGTTACTGTGTCTAAGCACGCCAAAGAGACAGGAGCTTATATGCTACCGGAAGATGAGCACTTTCTTTTCTCAATTTACACTTCAGAGTTAGACTTTATTTCCTTTCTTTTATCAAGTGTCCAGAATTGAAATCATAAATTCCTTCAGTCAACTCTGTACAGATAGTTTTTTAAGTGCTCATAATTCAGATGCCTTTAAAAAAAACCAAAGTATTTTTCTTCAATGACCTTGACCTTCATAAAACTAGGAGATACCGTGCACAAAGCTTTATATCCAGTAGAGATGTGTTGAGCTGATCACCTTATAGCACCAGCCCTCCACCCGTTTGAAGGGATTTGTTTGTTCAGCAAGTATTCATGGAATGGAAACCAACTATTCCACAAAATATTTTTTGGTTTGCATATGGGTAAGCAGATGAGGTGATTAACATATATAACAAATTAAAAATCCTTACCCCTTCAGTTGGCCCTTCTTCCTCCTCCTCCCACGTTCCCTTAGAGTCAGTGCTTTACTCATATTTTCTTCCAGGACTCGGATTGTGGCAAAATCAGTATGCTAAATTTTAACATGGCAAATCTTCAATAAAGCAAAACTCTGTTTGATTCAAGAGGGAAATTTATCCTAAATAGGGATTGAAAGTTGAACTGGGGGGTTTTGGAGTAAGAAAATATACAGTTACTGCAAATAACTGGGTTAGGTGAAGTTTCTAGCTCCACTTCACTTCCTTCTGTGGGGATGATGATGTTTTCGATGATGAAGTATCTTACACCACCACGATAATTCCTCCTCGCTCAGCCATACTTACAGCCATGCAAAGTCCCTAATGCACAAAGCTGTAGGTTGTGTCTCCCACAGCGTTGAGAAAGACGAGCAGAAATTCTCTGTTCTGCCTTACTATCGGTGTTTTAGAGGACAGCTTTCCAGCAGCAGGCTGTTACGGTGCTGCCCTCGCTAAGGCACTGCAGAGCTGAGGCGAACAAGCTACAAGGTTAGTGGTCCCTTGAGCTCACTGACTGCAGCCACAGAGCTCCCGGGGTAGCCGTTTGCTGATGGGTTTCCACCAGGACAGCAGCAAAGCCATGGGCAGCCTGGAAGCAATTCCCTTTCCCACCAGTAGCAAAATTGTCATTCTGTAGTTGGAGCCTGGTCTGCCTTATTTTATCTAACCTTTTTGCACACGTAGGTAGCCAAGCTCACAATTACACCTGCAGTTAATTAATAATTACTGAACATCAGGCTTTGTAGCTACCAGCTGAATATGGTTCCCCCTCCCTCACTGCTCAAACTCATATTATCAAACTGCTGATTATTTATATTGAGGCTTTCTGTTTCCAGCATCTTTATTGTTAGTTTACATCCAAAATTATCAGGTCAGTTTTCTATCATAGTTTATCTTTTTTAATGTTAAAGTCACAGCAATCTTATTTTGGTGGGCTTTTTTGTGGTGGAAAGGGAAGGAGATCGGACGGATTTTGGTTTTACTGCCTGGTAGGGGTGTCATTCAATAGATATTATTCAAGCACCTGTATAAATGGCTCTGCTCTAACACCTTTTATCTGCTCCGCAGTTGGACCTATGAAATGCATGTAACAACAGTTAAAGAGCACCAAGAAGAGGGTTTGCTCTCCTCTGATGCAGAGCACTGAAAACAGAAGAATTCTGAAATTTGCAGACCATCCTTATGATAACTAAGAACACATCTTTTCAGCAGCTTAGAACTGATTTTCTTTTATTAAAGCATCTTCCATAATAGCTAGTGCATACTTACAATGCTAGTTACTTTCTTGCAATTATGTTATTCAGAAATAATTGGATTTCTGGGTTTAATTGGGCTCTAAATTAGCCAGAGCTTTCATGAAAGCTATTACAGAGATTCCTAATAGCAGCTTTTCCTGCTATTTAAGCACAGAGTATTTCAATGAGAGTGATTCACCAGTGTAAAAAGTCTTGGCTGCTGTGAACTCTAGCACAGGTTCAGATTAATTATGACAATTTAGGCACCATCCTTTTGTAATTAAACATTTGCTCAAAACATTACCCAGAGTGCACAACTGTGTCAAACAACTGGTTGCCCTTTATTTAGAAAGGTACGATTTTTTTTTCCCGGCTCTTTGGAAGATCAAGAAGTGTTATGGAAGGTGGGCTCCTGGTGGCCGAGTTCAGAGGCAGGGTCAGCATCTCTCTGTTCCCACCGGTCATTTCACCAGATTGAGTGGGAGAAGGTTGCATGAGGTGTCCTCTTGACCCCCACCTCCCACCTGAGGGATCCAGTGCTCCATTTGTTGTCCACCCCTGCACCTGTGTGCTTGCTTGCAAACATCCCATTCGCACGAAAAAGAGAGAAGTAAAAATGCAGTCAGGCATTTTGGAGAATATCCTGGGGCAGTCCCTTTGACTTTGCCTCAGACGATTAAGGGGTGATGATGAGGTGATTCAGGGTTAAGAGACCTGGCCCTTGTGCTTTTCCCTGTTTTCTGTCGGTGACACCACTACTCCAGCCCAGCAGTATCTGTGATCCTGGCAATCTTCACCACACCCTGTGGGCTAGGCTGTCTGCTAGGCATCACTTCGATTAAGAAAACCCGTGTTGCCTTATCTTACGAGACAATATAACTCCTGGACCATAATGACGCCTTCCTTACTTATCTCCTGGCCTAGTCGGGGATAGGGGATGAGAGCAATTCTTCAATTGACATCTGATTCCTGCCTACTGACTGGCCCCTGCATCCCATGGTTGCTGCACTGACTTGCTGGGAGAGGCTGGAGTTGTGCTCAGTCCTTCCTCATTTAGTCTTAGGTGAAAAAAAAATAAGCTTCTCCCAAACACATGAATCAAGACTATGCTAATTGTCTAATATTGCGCTTTGAGGATGGAGTCTGACCTAGCATGTGAAAACTTAGGAAGGATTTGAGAAGGCAGACTGCTTGGGTTTTGTTTTTTAGAGAACAAGTTAGCAAGTCTCTACTTGGTATTTTTCACTTTGGAAAATGGATAATCTAAGAAAATTTAAAATGTATTATGGTAAATTTGCATCATTATCTGAAGCACCCACCCTCTGGAGAATCCCTTCCCTCTCCAAAGGCTCATGCTGAGGGAGATGAGCCCCTGCTTTGCTGGGAAAGCAGAGCTGCTTAGCTTCAGCACAAATGTGGTCGCTTGAAATGGCAATAATTTTCCTGGACTAAATTAAGGGCAGAACTGTGAGAACATCTGATCTCACCATTTGCACTGTCTTTTGTTAGCTTTCAGGAAGACATTTGCTCCCAGTAACATTCTGCTGTGTTGCTGGAACCACTTCCCATGCAAAATGGATATTATCACATGCAGGTTTTACCTTCCACACAAACTCAGCACCTGAGAGAGCAGGTGGATCTGATTACCATCTTTTTTATGGGTTTTTTCCAGTCATTTGGGCCCTCGGCATCATTCTTCTGGGCTACTTTTCTCTTCAGGAAAGGCAGCCAATGAGTAGGTTTTCAGAAGGGGTGATGCTAAAAATTCAAATATATATTTTAAATGATCACAGGTAAATCAGAATATTCTTCCACTGATTCACACAGCTCTGAAAAATGTTGGTCAGGTAACAGAGGGTAGGATTTGGCCCCACACGAGAACATGGATGCCTACATATGCATATGCACCCATGAACTAGGCGGCCAAGCTGCCATCATATCCCTGCAGTTTTGATCAATGTTCTCAAATGAGGATAAGGAGGACTCAGCCCACTCTAACACAGATGCTTCAGGGCTCAGCCCTGTACCTGAAGGTAGGTACTCGCTGCTATCTGAGCAGCCCTACAGGATCCCTAGTGGCTTTTGGGTGTTGATCCTGGTGGGTGCGTGTCTCCCAGGGGCCGAGGACCACAACTGTAACCCCATAACCATGTCTGGGGCACTTCAAGTAGCACGAGAATCCTGCATTCATGCAGATAAATTGATCTCAAGAGATCAAAAGATTTAAATCACTTCAGACTTTCAGGGACTTCATAGGACATCATAAGATACTGCCATCAACTTAATAAAATCCAAATGCTGTCTGATCTGAAAGACATGACACAAATTCAGAATTTGCCAGAATTAAATATGCAAGTTCAAACATTTTAGTTAAACTTTTTACTTTTAAAAATTTTGCCAGAATGTTTCTTTTTCCTACAAAATGCTAAAGACTTAGATGGAGCTGCATTTTCTGGTGGAAAAGTCTCCTGCTGACAGGCAGCCCCCTTCGCAGGTACACTGCAGACAAATGGTGAGTGATAACATTTCCGTATCTTGCAGCAGATGCTTCTTGGCTTTGTTTTATCCGTAATAGCTTGGAGGATTCTTTGAGATTTACTTCAAGGCTGAAACCATTTTTTGGAAATTCATTTGCTAAAGCGCATTTTTTCAGCTACCAAAGAAAATGCAAGGTTCTTTTGCGTATAGAACAGAAAATGGTAGCAAAGCATTGCATGGGTCAATTCTCAATCCTCTTCTAGTCAACAGGAATTTTATGATCTACTTCAACAGAAGCAAACTTAAACCTTCTAAATCAATATCCCAATTTGCCAGGGACTGAGTACAAATAAAACCTTACTAAATTGTAAAAGGAATTTAGTTAATTTGGTCAATTCACTAAGTTAAATGATAAAAAAATGTAATCAGAAGAGATATCATATTAAAAAGCATTACTTAAGTGTATAAACTTCTTCTGGGCCCTGTTTCATATAAGCAAAGATTTATCAATATTCATCAATAATATATCCACCTATGATGACTGTGAATAATGTGGTGTTTAATATTCCCTAAATTTTTTAGATAACCTTAGTGAAAAGACATTAATTACAATATTTATCTGTTACTTGAAAAGGAACATGATATAAAATGACAACTCAATTTTCCTCTTTGACATTTCAAATACAACTAGGTCATATTACTCAATCAATAATGTGCTTATCATACACTGTGGTCAATTATACCCCAACTATCAGTGACAGTTTTCTGGCTTGCAATCCTGGACACATATACTCTAATGACAACTACATTCTTTTTAGCCCTTTTGTATTTTACAACCAGTGCTATTGCTTAAGGCACATCATAAATGTGCGAAAAGGGCATCAGATACTTCATAATCCCAATTCCATTTCTGCGCTGTTAATGTATTTCCAAAGAATAAACTTTCAATGCACAGAAATCCAAGAAAAATGGGATAAGCTTTCCTCCTCTGAAGAGAAAGCTACACATTAAAAAAAAAAAAAAACACGTCAGTACTACAAATAGAGCATTTGCATTTGCTGATTGCAAAGTTGCAATTATAGCTCACCATTTTAATGAAGTCATAAACTAGTTGAGCTTACTTCTCTGGTTTATTGCACCATGAGAACCTTTTTTTGGAGTTGTAGCCATATAAACTATAATTATTAATGATATCTCTGTGAAAGACATTATTAATACTGTTTGCCAGGACATTATTTATATTCTGAGCTATCTGTAAAGATGAGCCAGTATCTCCCAAATGAACTTTGACACAGTTTTAAATAGAACTTCTCACCTTCAGACAAATCACATAAATCTTAACCTTCCTGTTTTTATTAAAATTATTCTGAATGAATGATACAGCCATAAATTTTACTATAAATTATTTCTCCATTGGAAAATGCTGGCTGGCCAATGGTGAAATTGCTTATTTCAAAAATACCTCATTCGAATTTCCCTTGACAAATATTTTCTGATAAGGAACAACAGAACACTTTAGATTTTTTGAGGGGAGTATTTCAATTTTTTTTAAAAAAGAACAAAATATTAAAAGCGAATTATTAACATAACATGAAGGAGGCCTGCACAGTTGAGCAGGGAGCTTCTGAATAAGCTCAAGTGGAAGAAGGAACTTTACAGTAAGTGGAAGAATGGACTAACCCCTTGGGAAGATTAGAAGAATGCCACCAGAGTGTGCAGGGATGAAACGAGGAAGGCCAAGGCCGCCTTGGAACTAAACTTGGCAAGGGATGTCAGGCTCAACAGGAAGGGCTTCTTCAAGTATATTGGAGGCAAAAGGAAGACCAGAGAAGTTGTGGGCCCACTGTTGAATGAGACAGGAGCCATGGTGATGGAGGATGTGGAGAAGGCGGAGTTATTGAATGCCGCCTTTGCTTCAGTCTTTGTCCCAGCCTAGCCCTCAGGAGTCCCTGGGCTTGGAGAAAGTAACAGGGAAAGAGGAAGAATTCTTCTGGGTTGAGGAGGATCTACAGAGGGATCAATTAGGTCAATTAGATATTCACAAATCTGTGGGCCCTGATGGGATACACCCAAGAATGCTGAGGGAGCCAGCAGAAGTCATTGCTGGGCCGCTCTCCACCATCTTTGAAAGGTCCTGGAGAACAGGCAAGGTGCCTGAAGATTGAAGGAAAGCCAATGTCACTCCAGTCTTCAAAAAGGGCAAGAAGGAGGACCCAGGGAACTACAGGCCGGTCAGCCTCACCTCCATCCCTGGAAAGATGATGGAACAGCTCGTTCTGGGCGTCATCTCAAAGCATATGGAGGAAAAGAAGGCCATCAGAAGTACTCAGCATGGATTCACCAAGGGGAAATCATGCCTGACTAATCTGATCGCCTTCTATGATGGTGTGACTGGATGGATGGATGAGGGGAGAGCGGTCGATGTGGTCTACCTTGACTTCAGCAAGGCGTTTGACACGGTCTCCCACAGCATCCTCCTAGGGAAGCTTAGGAAGAGTGGGTTAGATGAATGGACAGTGAGGTGGATAGAAAACTGGTTGAAGGACAGAGCCCAGAGGGTTGTGATTAGGGGCGTGGAGTCTAGCTGGAGGTCAGTGATGAGCGGTGTTCCCCAGGGGTCAGTACTGGGCCCAGTGCTCTTCAATATATTCATCAATGACCTGGATGAGGGGATAGAGTGCACCCTCAGCAAGTTTGCTGACGACACAAAGCTGGGAGGGGTGGCTGACACCCCAGAAGGCTGTGCCGCCATCCAGAGAGACCTGGACAGGCTGGAGAGCTGGGCGGAGAGGAACCTCATGAAATTCAATAAGGGCAAGTGTAGGGTGCTGCACCTGGGGAGGAATAACCCCCTGCACCAGTACAGGTTGGGAGCTGACCTGCTGGAGAGCAGCTCTGAGGAAAGGGACCTGGGAGTCCTGGTGGACAACAGGATGACCATGAGCCAGCAATGTGCCCTTGTGGCCAAGAAGGCCAATGGCATCCTGGGGTGCATCAAGAAGAGTGTGGCCAGCAGGTGGAGGGAGGTCATCCTCCCCCTCTACTCTGCCTTGGTGAGGCCCCACCTGGAGTACTGTGTCCAGTTCTGGGCTCCCCAGCTCAAGAAGGACAGGGAACTGCTGGAGAGGGTGCAGCACAGGGCTACCAAGATGATGAGGGGACTGGAACACCTCTCTTATGAAGAAAGGCTGAGGGAATTAGGTCTCTTTAGCCTGGAAAAGAGGCGTCTGAGGGGGGACCTAATTAACACTTATAAATACTTGAAGGGTGGGTGTCAGGAGGATGGGGCCAGGCTCTTTTCAGTGGTGCCCAGTGACAGGACAAGAGGTAATGGGCACAAACTTAAGAATAGGAAGTTCCACCTAAAGATGAGAAGGAACTTCTTTCCCTTGAGGGTGGCAGAGCCCTGGAACAGGCTGCCCAGGGAGGTGGTGGAGTCTCCATCTCTGGAGACATTCAAAACCCGCCTGGATGGGTTCCTGTGCAACCTGCTCTAAGGTGGCCCTGCTCTGGCAGGGGGGTTGGACTAGATGATCTACAGAGGTCCCTTCCAACCGTATGATTCCATGATTCTATGGAAACTATGGGAGAAACAATTCCAAAATATATTATCCAGAATTTTCATTTTAATTTCATTTCACATTACTGAAATCTGAAAACACTTTTTGATACATTTGCTCAGAATAGGAATTTGTTTTAAATTGCAGATTTTCCCATGAAATAGAATAGGCAGGTTTTATGAGGCCACAGGCTCAGCTAGGCAGGCTAAGAACACAGGCACTGACTGATGAACCTTCTCTCTCCCATAGAGGTGATGGCTTCTCCAGTACTGTCCTCCATGTTTTCCTCAAAACCTAAGAGAATATGACCTCCCTTATATTTTTTTTTCATCTTTCTTGGGCAAAATTCTGTTTGCTCCAACTGGTTCATGGATGGAGCGCTGAGAAGGAAGGAGATGTGTGAGTTCTCAGCCTTTCCAAGTGCATGATGAGACACATTTCACATCTTCCTTCGTTAGTGCCAGCAGCAGAATATGGAAACAAGATGAGAGCAAATTTGAATATCAAAAGTCATTCTCCGGTTTACCCACTCTTAAAACCTGTCACATCACATTCCCAGCACTAATTAGCTACCCTGTTCCAATTCAGAAGCAATGGCATCTCAGAGGTGGCTGAATGACCCTAGCAGTTGCAAACCATTTATTTATTCAGGATAAAAATAAGGAAAAAGGAAGAAAAAAATTGTTGTACACATCTAACAGTTCAATAATTGCTGCTTGCATGGGTTTATTGTTTTTACATCATGTTTTGATGCTGTTATACTCATTGGGACATTTAGAGGCTTATATAGTAATAATTTATGAAATAAGAGAGTCTGATATGCAACAGTATTCCTAGTGGTGCATTTCGTATCATATTAGCAATACAAAAATCGTAAAAAGCTGATGGTGGCAGCGGGTTCCCGCTGAGAAATACCCTATTACAGTGGTATCCATGTCAGCTTTTTGCATTTTAATCACAGCTTTGACATTCAGTGACTACGGTGTTTTTCTTTTAAAAATCATACAGGTCTTTACTCAGGAGTCCAAATTATTTAGGTGACATTCCTTCTCCTACACTAAAATCAACTAATGCGAGGAGGATCCTTAGTGCAGCTAACATCCATTGCTGAAGGCTGATGTACCAAGATTATTTGTGTGTGCAGTCTGTAAAGAAAAAAAAGTCCTTTTTTAACGTACAGCTTGAGCCCTAGTTGGTGCTGCAATGGGACATGAGAGAGACTGGCAAGCATTCCTACGGCAATTTGAAGGTAGATTTCTTTCACTCTCACAAATATTATGTTATACTACCAGTGCACAAATATACAGGAAAATAGCTAACAAAACCTAGCCTTTTGATATTTACTTGAGTTAGTAAACACAAAACAAAGGTAGGGAAGACACAGAAATTTTGAGCTATTCCTACAAAGCTAAGGTGAAAATATTGATAAGAGGGGTATGCTGATATATTGGTCAGGTCAGATAACTGGACTTGGTGAAAAATGGTCTTCCAATAGACAGAAAAAAATCTTAAGAGTTCAATGTTTTTCTTATGAATTGTAAAACTCCCACCTGTTAAATTTCTGAGAACTTCGTTGTTGCCTGAAGTGTGGTCAGACCACCAGCCCAACTCTTGCTCTGGGGGGCAGAAAGCTTCCCATACAGAGCCCTGTTTTGATTTTAGCCATGTTTTGAAGGAGAGGCATCATATGCTCATAGGAGCAATGCATAGGAATGGGGCTTTAACAGATAGGTGGTGCACGTTGGTATTGGCTCTGCCCTAGAATTGCCTTTTTTCGCCCAACAATGTGTTTAAAATTTAATCATCCTGGATCTACAAAATTATTGACTGTACAGTTGAATCTTCACTTTGATTTTTTTAGACCATTCCCAGATTTTTATTATATTACCACCTCCCATCAGAGAGATCATCTTTGTTAGAGTAAACTGAAAATCACTGGTTATGACAAAAAAGAATTCCCATTAACAAGTCATCATCTAATCATGTTAGGATCTTTGTATCCTATTATCAGCTTTCTTATGAAATACCATTTCTTAATGACAGGGATTTGACTAATACTGTGTGAACTCTGTTAACATAATTTGAAAGTTACTACCAAGTGTGTATTTATAGAATAAAGTGTCATTCTTTTCATGCTTGCACGTAATTCTAGCTTGTGATTTGATCAGATGTGAATGTTGAAAGTTAATTTTCATCAAATCAACTGAGGAAGGAGGAATAGAATTATCAGCACTTTGCACTGGATTAAAACGTATCAGCGCTGAATTCGGTGGGGCCTCAAAGGGATTCAGATTTCTCTTCCTGTGTCCAGAAAATTTCTTTTGGAGGTGACAGAGGCAATCCACCCATTTAGCATTTTCTTTGAGGGCAATGGTACAGCCTGTACATGCGATATGTAACATTTACTGCATTTCAGCTGGTTTCACTGAAGGCCAAGCAGCAGGGAGAGCCCGGCCCCCTCCAGTCACGGTTTTGAACCTCATGCAGTGAACCCGATGCCTGATTCATTTCTGCCAGCTCCCTCACTCTGAAATGCAACATTTCTTTCCCCATGTTCTGGCTACTACCAATCCAGATTGAGTTTACTTTAAACTAAGTCACCCAAGTCAGCTGTCCAGACTCCCAAGAGCATGGAAATTATACACTAGTGTAACACGTCACCTCTTCATTAGTCTACGCATGAAACCATAAGAAAATTCAGAAGGGATTTTTTTCCCACCCTTTTTTTTTTTGTTGTTCCATATGTTTTTCTCCTTGTAGCTTTAATTCAGGGACAAAACACATGTCACAGTACGTATATATGCCCCACACATATATAAGTGTAGTGCCCCATCCCTGGAAACATTTACGGTCAGGTTGGACAGGGCTCTGAGCAACTTGATCTAGCTGAAGATGTCCCTGCTCATTGCAGGGGGATTGGACTAGATGACCTTTAAAGGTTCCTTTCAATCCCAACTATTCTCTATTCTATGATATTTGATTGTTCCCTTTCCATCAATCCAAAGATATATTTCTTAGGTAATAGCTTGGGAAAAATGCTTTCCAAGCCAGAAAAACAAATTTATTAATTTTTTTCATAGTCTTGAAAATAACAAAATAGATTTTTTATCCCTTTCTCACTGATGATCTTCATAATGCCCCCACCCTAAGAGAACAAAAAAGCACCCATTTATTTTTTGAAAATAAAATCTTCTATGGGAAACAGTCACTTTGTATTTATTTAAAAGATACGTATAGTCTGCTAAAGAGAGGATATCAACTCATAGAAACAGTATTTTGCTTTACCTTTTCATAGGTAGACTGAGTCCCTGATTCAGAATGAAGAAAACCATTAATTAATTCTGTAGGGTTTTTTTCAGTTTGAATTACAGATGTGAAGATATCTATCTGAAATACTAAACATAGTGTCAGAGCACTTCAGAGAAAAATTTACTATCGACAGACTGTTCATAAGACAGCCTCACACTGCCAAAATGCTGTGCATGAAGGTCAGGGACTGTCCTTTCGGCTTGTGATTGTACAGCATCTACCATGGGCTCAGATCAATGGCTGATGTTCTTAGATCTACCATCGCATAAATAGCAATATATTTTTACCAAGTACAATGCCACAGAGTGAAATGGGTAGTATCATAAATGACAGCAAATAGGGCAAAATTGTCCAAATAAATAAGTGACCTATTGTGCTTCAGTATCCTTGGTATCTTTGTTATGGAAATCCATGTAAGGGGATAATGCAAGCACAGTAATGTCAATGGAAGTCTTTACTTTGATTTCCATAAGCTTTACATTATGCTTTTACTTCCTAATTTGCAACATCTGATAATCCACAATACAGCCCACAGAGTTATTAGTTTGAATTAGTGAAGTTCTCCTACCTGGTAGGTTTTAAGCCAATTTATATAGGCTTGTCTGTTTAAGCTGTTAATACTGTTGAAGATTACTACGGTGTTACTGCAGTCTGCAATATTTCAAAGCTTACAGCACTGTTTCTCACCAAATCCTTGAAATGGATTTGACTTTTTCAACACCACTTCTAGTTGTCTGAGAGCTATCACTTGTGAAACAAGCCCCTGAAAGCCTGGGCTAACTGTGCTAAGTGTCAGAAAACACCATTTAGTCTGCTGAAAGAGCTAAAGCAGAACTTCAACTATTCAGTACAGAAACAGAGAACACTTTTTTATTTTATCCAGATCCAGGTAGCTGGATAAACATTTCAGTTAATTCGGCTGTGAAAATGTTTCCTTGATTTAGAGGTTCTGATAGTTTCACTGAGTTAAAAAGCTTAAACTCAACCTGTATTTTCTTTCGTGATTCATTCATTTTAGTAAGGAATTACCCATTTTAAACAAATACTGGGTTTGCAGATGTGAAAAGAATCCCATAATAAATGTAAGCCACTGTTCTGCTCTAACTGCACAGGAAAGACAGATTAGTGTTGTAAATTAACCCACAAACAGACTTTATGCTTTCTTGCTCCTTAAAACAAAATCAGTGCATGGCTAAGTAAACCGTCTCTGAAAATACATATCTCCATTTGCTCAGCCAGTGCAGAAAAGATTATTAATAATCCCTAGTCTTGGTGTGAAAAGTTTAGTTAATGACAGTAGTCTGATCGAGAAGAAAGGGAAGCAGAGCACCATCTGCTGTACAGCCGCGCAAAGGCTTCAGAAAAAAAAAAAAAAAAACCCAACCTGCAAAATCACCAGCCTTATTTATCTTAAGCTTTCCAAATAGTTCAGACGTATGGAAGACTGTCACCTGCCAACTTTGCATGACCATGAGCTCGACATGGCCACAGACTAGAACTAGAGGAAGACATGAAGAGCCAGGTTTCAGAATTAGCCATCAAAACCCACAGGGAGGAAATAAAGTAGGGAGCATTGTTTCTTTGGAGGGATAGGCACGGCTGTGATTTTTAAAAGTACGGAATTTGAATGCCTATATCTATATATATGCTACTATACTGACATCCCATTTGGCAGACTCACTTGCTGGGGCTAAAGCACTGTTGGGAAAAAATGCCCAGAGGTTGCGTTAGTATGACTATACCTCAGGAAGAAGGAAATTTACTGTGCTCAGGGACCACTGTCAGCATCTTTGTCCAGTTCCTCATCGTTTATAAGGGGCTGCTAGACATTTAAAAATGAGCCTTCTGGGGGGGGTTATTAGGGAAACTTTAAGTTCTTTGTGGGGATCTCAAAAAGCCGATCAGGCTTGGGCATGCCTGTGACACTCAGCGGAGGATGCAAGAGTTAGGAAAAGGGATGACAGTGACTCCAGAAACATCCAGCAAACCTGAGGGTAACCTGCCATCCAACACATCCAACATGAGACACTGATGAGTACAAGAGTGAGGGAAAGTGATTGATTTCTGTCCTGTGAGTAGAAAAGAAAATTCATTTTTCAGACTACCAGCTGCCCAAATCAAAATCAAGACCAACACCCCTGGCAGATGAGGAAAAGCTACTTCTTCTAAGGACTATAGAGTCCAAAGCCACAAGTACAAAGAGCGAATAAGGAGTGGAGTAGCACCTTCTCAGTCCTGAAGAGGATGAGGGACTGTCCATAAGCTTGAGATCTCAAGACAGGCACCATCTGCCTTTATCTGTCACTCAGAAGAACACCTGATGCTCATGCACTAAATACCGGGCAATCCAAATGAGCACTAATGATGCTATCCACAGCAGCTCCAAGACCAAGAATTGGTGGTGGAACCAAGCTTAGTAGGTGTTGCAGCTCTCACATGGGCAAGAAAAGGCCCTAATGCGAACAGGAACATCCCAGGGATAAGCACATGGTGGAGCACTCAGTATTACCACAGGGGCTTTGGTTCTTTCTTGTGAGAGGAGAAGGCTACTACAAAGATGAGGCAACTATGAACAAAGGCTTGCTTAGGGAACAGGACTGGGAAGAACAGGGGCTGTTGCAATGATCTGCACAAAAATAAACCAACCTGGCAGTGTGATACGAATAAAGGGGGACTAATTATTCATTATAGCATCACAAGAGGAGCAAGAATGAAGAGAAGAGGACAATCTGAGGAGCCTCTCAGGTGTATGGATACTAATGAACTGAATAATTAGCGGAAGCAGAAGCCAGAAGCAGAGCAACAACACATCCTGATTTTGGCACACACGCTCCCCCTTCTGCCCTGGTCATTCTCCAGACAGTGAAAGCAGAAATTGACTTTTTTCTCCATGGTTCTGTGTCAGGCAGCCCACAATAAATTGAGTGAATTTTGAGAAGCCACAGAAAAAATTCAGTGACTGATCAGGAAGGTCCCTTGGGAAATAAATTGCAGAAGGTCAGGATATTACAAGTACAAAATATCCTAATGTAAAGTAAAGACATGAAGCGTAAGAGTCATTTTGGTCAAATCATGCCTTCCTCAATGATCTCAAACACAAATAAGTTCACAGACAGTGGAAACCAGGTCAAATTATTAGGAATAAAAGAATGTAAAAGAAAACAACAAAAATGTAACAACTGAATCAGAAAATGATACAGTCACAAACCAAGAAGGATTATAAACAACTGGAAAGCTGTCCATAGAAATACCTCAGCCAGAAGGGAAGAAGAAAGGCTAATAGGCAGTGCTGAGAAAGAATAAATATCTATCGCTTCTTTTTGCTTCACTCTTCACATAAAAGGTCACCCAGGTGACACAACTAACACGAGTGCCAAAGAGCTTGCAGGTTGGGTTCAGCTGCCAAACTCACGGCCAACTTATTCACACACAATTAAGGCTCAAAACTGTACCAGGGCAGCTGAACATGATCTTTCTGGTTTAAAACAAAAGAAATAAACCCCTTTTCTCCCTCACCGTGGCAAGGGTGATTGGTGATGTGCACGGGGTGTGATAACGGGTGTCTGCACAGCCGTCCCTCGGTCGGAGTTAGTGAACTGGCTCTCCCGGTCTCTAACGGGTACAAGAGACCAGACTCTTCTGTTTTATTCCAGCATAAGCCAAGAACAACTCTCCTTGTAAAGTTGAACATAAAACTGTAAATAACCAGTACTCGGAACATGGCACAAAATGTTCTGTCTTTTCTTAATGACTCATCATTTTACCGTTTTGCCTTTTATTTGACTGAACCTCTGAGATCCTGGCCTTAAGGGAAATCTCAACGCTAGCAAGTCAGTAATTCCATCAGAGTTCAAATCTACACTAAAAAATAAAAAGGACTAGACTCTTCCTCTGTTCCTGGGAGTAACTGCAACAGCATAGGCGGCGAAGCCTGCTCTGCTGCGCGCCACCCAGGGAAGCGCTGTGGGAACCAGCTCAAAACAAGCAGAGGGACACTGACAGCGAGCCTGGGTGGGTGTTCACAGGCTCGCTCATCAAATCCTCTTTAATTTGTGTAGATGTACAGCCAGTACAGCTGCAGCCAGAAAGGCATGGACTCCAGTCCAAGATTTTTACAGCTTCAGATCAGATTTTAAATTCCAATTTCCTGGGGAATTATTACAGTGAATCTCAGTCTCTCACATGCGCCTGTCTAACTGCTTTCTAATTTAGCACTGGTCCACCAAAAAAAGCGTACACAATAGTACCAGGGATACTGGGTAGGGCTGGCATTAGCACAGATGCCTGCAAAATTATGAGAGCACATCGTCAGAGCTCTTACAACACTGAGCTGGAATTCCCTTGGGGACCACGGGAGGGAGCTTATGGAGTTACAAAGAGAGGACAGTAGCCAGCAGTGGTTCAGTTCTTCTGCCCGAAGCAGGGGAAGGAGTCGCTATTAGTGCACAGGCAGGAGGAACTTCTTTAGTTCCACCGAAGAAGGTCGGATGAGCCTTACTTGCTGGCAGCAGCTCAGGACCTTCTGGCTAGAAGAGCAACACCGCAGTAGTGGTACCCACAGCTTGTGGCCGGACCAGGCACACCACACTTTCAAAAAATGAGCCAGAGGAGTGTTTCGCTTTTAGAACGATAAAGAAACAGTAAGACCAAAAGTTACAAGTCCTTTATTAGCAGACGAATACAGAGACAAATCATAAATGCACAGGCTACTCAGACATGCATCTAGAGTATTAGTTCTAGGCAATCAGTAACCCATCAATTTGAGTGAAGAAAGCTCCAGAACCGGCACTACAGACCTGATATGAAATGATGTTTGTTTACTCACCCTGCACAAGAAGCTGATGTACATCTGGACTGACGTGAAGCACCCCTGGCATCATCCAGCCCTACACTTGCCTGTCCTCATCATTTGGCAGAGCAGAAAGTGCAGCTCCAAGGGCAGACACAGAACCTCCCTGAAAAGACAGCCTACACCAAACCAATTCGCTTAACTATTATTATTTTGCTGTTAGGATTAAGAAAATGAGATTGCCTGTAGAAAGCTAAAGAAACCCATTTCTAACATTCTGCCTCGTACTAAATTTCATGGTGGGGGAAAATTTCCAGCCCTCTGCTTCCCAGAGCTGCAACAAACATGCAGCCAGGCTGCCGGCAGCCAGGTGTGCTGCCCGTTTTCACCCCACAAGTCACCCGGGATGCAGAACCAGTGAACACAGGAGCTTTTCACAGAAGCCAATACACAAGCTTCATAGCAGCACAGCTCCGCTTTTTTTCACATCTCCGTGACCTAGTGGAAAAGATAGGCGACGTTCTGCTCAATTCAGTGGTCCTGTGAGAAAGGCTAATTCAACCTTTCTCTACTCTTAAGAGCAGGAGAAATGTTTTGATTGTTTTCACTGAGTACTATATCACTTCCTTGATGGGTAAGGGTAGTTTATTGCATTGACCAGCCAGAAGAAATACAAGGCATTTTGGACTCCTACCCTCAGAGGGAAAAGCTGTACTTTGTCACTGTCTGTGTCCTTCTACAGGACTCTCTAAATAAGAAATCAGAGTTCCTCGCATAACTTATTTCCTATCAATCATTACCAAGTCAGGCAGCTCCAGTAATAGACCAGAGAGACCTACAACCCACAGTTTGGTCCAGTTTACACAAGCATCTGGATAAGGCCCCAGAATGAAAAGGTAGTCACAGTCAGGTCTGGAGGGAACCCTTCACATGATGGAGCTTCCACCACCATCCCAGTTTGGATGGAGCTGCTTTTGTGTCACTGCCATTTATTGTGGACTGAGTGGTCTGCTGCTCCATCAAGATACTATTTAAATGATGGTTGGTTTTACTCAGAAATGATGCCCAGCAGACGAAATTATATAAAGCAGTAAAGAGCTGTCTTTTGCCCTGACGAATTGGCAGGTGAGGCTGACAGCAACGCACGAGGAGAGGCTGAAGTAGCGGAGGGGATGGCAGGGGCCAGGAGGGTTTGAAGTTTCCACCGCAGCCTCCCACCCTCTGAGCGAGGAGGTCAGGTTGTAGCAGAAACATTCCCACTAGGGCGACCCGAGGGGTGCGACAGGGGGTCTGGGGGTCCTGCTGGGGCTGCAGCCACACTCAGACCACGCTGGGGAAGCCACGGGTGTAGGGCGAAGGGGTCAGGCAGGTGGAGAGCACTGAGGATGCTGGCAGCAGGGGGACAACTTCTGGAAGTCCCAAGAAGAGCAGCCCCTCGTGGAAGTGCTCGGTCAGCAGTACCTCAGGTTGGTCAGCAGGGACAAGGGAACATGCAGTTAAATCCAGAGGGGATTAAAAAGAACAGCAGCCTCTGCTACACCGTCAAGGGGAGACTGACAGCTGGATTTTACTTTTAACAGTTAAGCTCCAGGAGGGAATACTCTCCTTCCCCTGGGAAGTGCAGCCTTGTGGCCTTTCACATCACTCTGGGATAAAAACGTATGGATGAAAACTTTTTTTTCTTTTGTTCAGATAAACAAAACAAAATATTATCATTCAGTTCATTCTGCAGCTATACGGGCTGGAGAGGGCATGAAACTTCTCATTTCTTAAAGCTGTTGAATTGCCATTGTTTTCATTTTTCTTTGCTTGTATCACTTCACTGGTGTGACTGACCAGCTGAAACTGAACACCATTTTACCAAATGTTTTCAGAAAAAAAAAAAAAACCACTGTGAAAATCTTCCTAAATAAAATGAAGGCTATCGGCATCAAAAACATGCCCATGCTCCTTCTGCTTTGCTCCAGACCAAAGGAATGTGTTAATTTCATGAAATAAAAGAAACTAATGTTATGTAAAATTAATATGTGTTTTCTTAGAAAACTCAGTTTCAGACCAAGTAACCTCTCTGATGGAAAAAGATTTCAAAGAACACAGCTTGTAGTAGTACTCTTAATATAGCAAATTTAGAAAGCAAAACAAAAAGCCTAAGGTAAACACACATCTGATGCTATTAAAGTTGCACTATTGCTCTCCCTTTCCCCTGAGATTCTGCTGAATCTGGGGCTCCTGGGTGACTGTAAGCAGTAATGGTCTCTTAAAATTAAGACTAAATGTGAAAGAAATGCAAAGCAGTTTGTGAACTCTTCCTGTCCGTGGAACCAATTACATCATTAAAGACTTCCAAAACAGTCGGTATTTTAATTGCTGTTCAAGATTTCACTGCGTCCTGAAAAGCAAAATTCTGTTTTCTTTTCATTTAGTGCCCAAGAGAGATTTAAGAACAAAACTGCACAAAACCAGCAATAGTTATGAGAGGTATTACTGAGAAGAGTGCTGCTTAATTTCTTTAATTTCGTGCATTTCCCAAGAGGGCATAGCATCCAATTCTTTGCCTATGCCACGTTCTGTACAATTCATAAATGTACCCCATTGATTTTCAGTCTGCAGAGCGCAGGGTGAAGATAAACAATAACTTTATATAGAAAATATTGATTTAAAACCATTGATTCAAAGCCCTAGGGTATCAAAAGATTAGTTACTTTTAAGGAAAGTACTAAAGGTGACTTTCGGCTACTTCATTACTGAAAAATGCAAAGCAAATAAACCCTGCTATTCAAAGCAGCAAGAAACCAATGCAGAAGCTGTTCCAAAGCAAGCCAATTTGGCACACAACAGACCAATAGAAAGAGACCCAAACAGGCATTGCTGGCAACTGTTTTAGTGATTCCATATAAATGATACATCTTCCAGTGTAAAAAAAATCTCCACAGTGTTTTCATCTGTCACCTCCAGATGAAAAAGGAATGGCACAGAATAAAACTTTGTTGTGATGCGAGATGCCACAAGGATGTCTTCAGGCGTATGATGGACCAGATAAATATAGGACCAAGGGCTGCAATCTGGCGGGTACCACTGCCTCCTCCCAAAGTCACTAGGAGCTGGGAACCCTCAGTGCCCACAGTCGAGATTTGCCAGGGTTCCACATCAACCCCCTAAATCCAGGGCTGGTGCTGGTTCCACCTAAACATGAGGAGGAACTACTTTACCTTGAGGGTGGCAGAGCACTGGAACAGGCTGCCCAGGGAGGTGGTGGAGTCTCCATCTCTGGAGACATTCAAAACCCGCCTGGATGGGTTCCTGTGTAACCTGCTCTAAGGTGGCCCTGCTCTGGCAGGGGGGTTGGACTAGATGATCTCCAGAGGTCCCTTCCAACTCCTGCCATTCTGTGATACCCTGCCTCGCACTGCTGGCCCGCGCCAGGTGATGCTGACAGAGCGGGGCTGGCTGGGGATACTGTGGGGTCATCCTACACGTAATAGGGAGAGAATTGGGGGTACGAGGTGTGTTGGGTGTCTGGAGCCACACGGAGCCGCATGGCCACATGGCAGGGGACAGCCCACAGGCAGCCACTCTGCTGGGGCAGGCGCTGGGGGCTGGCACAGGGCATTATGAACCCCAGAGCCAGCCCCGGGGAAAACAAAACACCTGATGGTACCAAAGGGAAAACAACGTTTAATCCACCCATAAACTACTTCCACAATTGCTTTATAAAACTCAGGACTGGAAATAGTGAGGGAGGACTACCGTAACTAGACCTTGTGTTACCCTTTAACACAGGCATCTGCTTGCTCAGTATTAACGAGTCTTGCTTTTGTCAACATTTTCCTTTTTTATGCACATTCTGATGTCAGAAAGAAGTTCCAGATGTCAGTTGCAAAGGGAATCTGTGATGAGAAGAAAAATGACCAGAAGAAGAGCAGGCTGTGGTAGAGTGGTAATCTCTTGTCAGAAAGTGCCTTTCATTCAGGTACAGCAACCTCACAGGCATTTCCATCTACTTCAGTGAAGTTCTTTAAATGATGGAAAAGGAAGGTAGTTTATCCCTAAATGGATGTTCTTCACAGTCTATTTGCTGTTTATATTCACATTCACCCTGTGCCAAGAGTACAGCCATGCTTAAACTCAGAGACCTTTAAACACCTCATTCTCCCGGCATGAGGTGTAATTCTCTCCCCCATGGTAAGAACTCCGAGAACCCGTCAACGTTGGCCCAAGCATTAGCAAGGCCAGAGAGGGGAGTGGGTAGATGTTGAAGGTAATTATCCAAAGTGCTCTATGAAGATTATACATTTACTTCTAAGAAACCTTCCTCCTGCCCTACAGGGACTGTCCACATGCAGGTTCATGCTGAGAATGGTGGGCCTGTGGCCAACAGAGCCCTCTCCCAGAAAATGGGAAAGCAAGGATGGATCAAGTTCCTGTCTAAAATATTTAAGCTGAAAGACTGTGCCCAAACAGCACTGCATCCAGCAGCTTTACAAATCTGGAAGTAATTATACGTACAGAGCCTGTTCCAGGTTATAAACATGAACTACACAAGCAAGTTCCACCTCTTCTGTATTCCAAGTCTTTATGCCATGAGTGGCTTAGGATGGCCTTAGACACAACCTGCTAAACTCAAAGCCCTTTCTCTGTGGCAGAAGCAATGAAAACTCACTTTACAGGAGGAAGGAATCCCAACCAAAAGACTTCTAATATTTAGTGCATGTAGTGTCCTTTACTGGGGATTAATTGGGTTTGGGAGGAAACACAGAAGGACCATCCTTCAGGACAAACAGTACTCATACAATCACGGGTGGAGACTTTATCCTGAAACCTTGTCCTAGAAAAATCTAGCATACAAGAGATTAGCCCCAAGACTCCCTTGAAGCCTTTTAGCTCTGACACCAAAACCAGATTTCACGGTGGCACAGCATTTTTAAGTACAAGAGCAGATGCCTTTAAGCAAATGTACTACAGAGCACAGAAGAGAACCAAAACTGTTTCTACTAGCAGGCATAAAGAGAAAAATGACCGCCAAAGTACATTTTACTAAGTAAATGAAAATATTCCAATTTTTTTTATTTTCCATATATCCAAAATTGATAGCATGAAGGTGTCCCAAAACTTCCACCACTTTTTTTTTTATATGTGTACAACCAACAGTGTCTTTCTTGCTATTGACATAGATATTTCTCACTGTGAGCGAACAAACACACTCTAATTACCTGGACTATCCTGTTACCTTTCCGCAATATAAAGATGTTTGAGTTTCAGTGACAAGACCTTAGAGATTGCTATCAAAAGCTAGAAATTGTGGTGACTGCATGCAGGAATGAAGGAGGTAGAGGAAAGAGAATGTTGTAGGTAATCAGGATGATTAATTCCTCACCTGCTGTAGTGCCCTCAGGCTGAGAGGAACAGGGTGGATGCT
This sequence comes from Rhinoptilus africanus, assembly GCA_013400135.1. Taxonomy (NCBI): domain Eukaryota; kingdom Metazoa; phylum Chordata; class Aves; order Charadriiformes; family Glareolidae; genus Rhinoptilus; species Rhinoptilus africanus. The sequence goes on from VXBO01006695.1 coordinate 785,836, forward strand.
CCTGCCAGATAGTCTCTCCCTGGAATCAGGAAAAGTGTCTGAGAGGTCTCAAAGACAAGTGCAGGCAAGAAGAAATTGATACGAGGCTATGCCCATGTGGAAAATCATCTTTAGACTACTGTGTCATTATCCATTGATGATCTGATCCTGTAAAACATAAGGCTGCCCAGAAGATAATGACTGACAGGAAGACTTGGATCCAGCCACACGGCGTCCAGAGGTTCACTGCCACAGAGAAAACACCCAGAGTCACAGCTGAGTTGGATTCTCCATCAGCATAAGGGAGAGCCTTCCACTCTGCTTGTGTGAGGACATTTATATGCAAACATTGATGTATGAGCAATCAAACATGCTGGGCTTTTAGGTGACTGAAGTGGGTTAATTTTAAACAGCTCGGTTGATCAGAAGAGCATGACTAATAAGTGAAATGGCACTATTTTTACTGATTACTGCATCATCAAGAATTTTTAGGATGAGGATGACTTCAACTCATTAACTTCATTGTTGTCTTCCTGTTTTTCTTTTAAAGTTCTTTCAACCACTTAATAAATCTCTTACACGGCCTTGTCATTTACTCTCTTTCAACAAGCTGAAAAAGAGAGACAACGTTTATTTCCACAGCTTATTGACACAAGCTTCTACTCAGCCCTGGATCACAAGAGGGTAGGTGGGAAGTAGTGAACACTCTTTCCACAATGCTGACAATGAATGCAGATCTTGAATATGACAATTTGGCAGAGAGTTGCTCAAGCTGTTGTCTGACAGTATTTACAAGCACACACAGAGCACACATGAAAAGAAACTAACTTTCGGAAACTTCCTAATCAGTTTTGTTGGGTTAGATGGATTCCTTCCCAGAATGAAAGATAGAAGAGCCTTATATCAGTCTCTGAAGGCCAAACTTTTTATTTTAATCATGCAATACCTACATAAAGGCCTGCTTTTCCAATCAAAACAGTATTGGCAAACTGAAACCGGCAGCCAGAATTAGAAACGCTGACTGAGGAGCAGGAGTAGAGGAAACCATAATTCACATATCAGCCAAAACTTTCAAATCAACAATACCGTACGCACGCAATGTGCAGATGCTGTAACAGTCGGTTCACTGAAGTTAATTTGCTTTAAAATCATAGAATATCTTGAGTTGGAAGGAACCCACTAAGTATCATCGAGTCCAACTCCCTGCTCCTCACAGGTCTACCTAAAACTAAACCATATGACTAAGAGCATCATCCAGAGGCTCCTTGAACTCTGACAGGTTTGGTGCTGTGACCACTTTCCTGGGGAGCTTCTTCCAGTGACCGACCACCCTCTCAGTGAAGAACCTTTTCTTCATGTCCAATCTGAATTTCTTTGATCATTGTTACATCACCTTAGGGGTTACTAACAAGAGTAACTAACACAGAGTGGATTTTTAAGGTAAATTAGCTAGGGAAAAAAATATATTTAGAATTACACTTTTATTTGCATCAGAAACCCTATTACAGTGATTTCTCTTAGACTAACTAGAGACCAACACTTAGCGATTAAATTATTCAAGCCATAATTTCAAAGGAGTAGGTTTCAGAAAAACCAATATGCTTTCCTGGACATATTCACAGGTAGTTGGAATGGCAAGGAATAAATCTTAAATGGATCCAGCTTTGGTTGGGATTCACTTTATCTCACATTAAGAGTTCGCATTGTGGCACTTGTTTCTATGCTAACTTACTAGTGTCTAACGGGTGAAAAAATAACTGCTTTTAGAGTACAATTTATTTAATTTACAGTATATGTCTACCTTAGGATGAGACAAATCATGTTGTGGAATTCTGGAAATCTCTATTTTCCTCCTTTCATTTCATAAATGGTGGTCTGCCATCCTTAGTTCAGAGAAGTTTGGTGCTATGAATCCAACATATGTCTCCAGTAAAGGAACTGTAACATTTCCTCATGCATGGACTACTTTGTTACGTAGCATGAAAGAACATTTAAAAAGCAGTACCTGGAAAATTGTAGAAATAACAGCCAAAAAACCCTTCTCTTCCATTACAAAGTTGACAAGTGTCAATATTACTGAAGTGAGAAAAAATAATTGAGTGGCAGCTAAATTTTACATGGAAAGAAGAGAAATAGCTATAGGCTCCTTCAGAACAGGTTATCCAACAAGACCATCAGGAATAATTACATATTTCTGTATCAATACAAGGTTGCAACTTAAAGGATTGACATGTAAAACGTAATCTTTTAGAGGCCAGTTCAAGCACACCGCAGACAAAAGCTAAGGCACTCTGATGGAAATAACTCTGACTGTACCATTATTAGGATTTTTCTCTTCACTGCAGCACAAACGTTTGCATGGAAAGAACATCTCCATTCTTCAGAAGTTCATCATCTGTTTATTTTCTAGTAATTTGCCAAGGTATCATAGTTAGACTGTTAACTTTAAGGAGAAAATAAACTGCCAGACACAAACTCTGTTCTGAAGCAGGTACTAGCCTGGCCAGCAAGGTTTCTCTTTGTTGCAGTCTGAAGGGAATGGGAGTCACGTCTGCTCTCTGAAGGGTCTGGTTTTCAACAACTTTAACAAGAGACAGTAGGGACAAACTGAAACACAGGTGGCTCCCTCTGAACGTCAGGAAATGCTTTTTTTACTCTGAGTGTGGCTTGGCACTGGCACAGGCTGCCCATGGAGGTTGTGGAGTCTCCATCCTTTGGAGATAGTCAAAAGCCATCTGGACATGGTCCTGGGTAACCAGCTCTAGGTGGCCCTGCCTGAGCACAGGGGTTGGACCAGATGAGCTTCAGACGTCCCTTCCAACCTCAAGTCTTCTGCAATTCTGTGAATTTTTAGAAGTTCCAGGAGCTGCTTTGCTTGTTACTATTCCTAACCTGCATTGGGCTCTGCATCTTAGGCTCTAAGATGTATTCCTTCTTATTCAGACTACCAGTTATTTTACATCCATGAAAAGTGTGTGCAGCATTTGCCAAGACCAGTCATTCAAGTCTCAGAAGTTACTTTTTCTCTGACATGCCTATGTTCAATCAGGATATTAAAACAGAAGGTGGGGGAGGGAGTGGTGCTCTTCCTTGTGGTTTTGTACTGATTATCCCACACAGGTACAGGCAACTTTTTGCACAAGATGAAGATCTAATACCATATCACAGCCTCTCTCAACTTTGTCGCATGAACCCAAAGAGAACCAGGGACTGGTATCTCTTCTTTTTGACAACATGTCAGACTTCAATACATCTCTAAGACATTATTCTAAGATAATACTACGGCATCTGCACTTACCAACATGAGCTCACTTGAAAGGACTATCTACCAGGCAATGCTCCTTTCTAACCTCCCCCATTCACATCTCCCTTCCTCCTGCCCACTGACTGTAGCAGGCTTGAAATCTGTGGATTTTCCTGGGGGAAACCTCCTCTACTGAGTTGGTTAGCCTGCTTCACATTCTCCGTGTGAACACACAAGGTCAAAGACTGGAAGCAAAGGCATTATCTTCTGGAACAGTTCATGAAAGTTTTGCCAAACCTGGAGGTGAAAAGACGCAGAGAGCAACTGCAGATAGGCCAGCTCTGTCCAGTACTCCATCTGGCAGACAAGCATCTCGCAGAGTGACACAAAGAAGATGGTGCCAAGTGAAGTTTCAACAAGATAAAAATAACAAAAGGTAAAAATTAGAAGTTAATAAATTATCTAGGAACTACTATAATATTCATATTGCAAAATCGAGAAATCGAGAAATACTACATGAGAGGGAAAAAAAATAAAACCCTGCAGCTGACAGAATGAAGGACTAAGAATACAAGACTGTAATTTTTGGAATAAATTAAGAACAAAAGAAACAAAACTGGTTTCACTACTAATGGTAATGTTGTTGATAATGTAAAAACATTCATTCAATTAAGTCTTCTGCATTCAGAAATAACAGGTTTGCATCATATGAGGATGTTCAAATACTTTCTTGTCCATTAACAAACCAAAGAAAGTTAAACAACCATTGTCCAGGTATAAATATTTCAAAACAAGCAGATCTAGACAATTTACAGTAGGAAACCACGAAAGAATTTCCTGAAGAATGATGCTGTTACTAGTTCAAATAAATCTTAACATTCCCAGAAAATTCCAGAAAGCAACATAAATAATTTTAGTATCATTCAAAATACTAAATTACTTGTAGTCAAACTACTACGAGACTATTCCCACATAAAAATAACTACAAAAGTAGCAACGCAAGTAACTGGAAGCGGATTAAAAGAAAATACTACAATCAGAATTAATCAGTGCAGTTCCCAGGAGAATAAAGTTTATCAAACAAATCTGCTATTTATTCCTGAATATATTTTTTTGTTCTAGGAAGCTGAAATTATGCTATGCAGAGAAAAAACAGAAACATCAAAATCTTGCAAGATTAACTGGCCATTTTCAGCAAATAAGCTTTTATAGCAAAGTGTTATCAAAGAGCTGTTTTCAGTGATGTTATAAAAGACACAATATAATTAAAAGCTTTCATTGGTGATCTGGAAGTGAATATAAAATCATGGCTGACGAAGTTTGCAGATGACAATACCTGGCAAGATGATAAGAAGGGATAGCACCAGTTGCACAGATGAATCTGCAGTACTGTGGTGAAATGGCACCAATCTGAGATCCTTTTAACAAAGACAAATGTAGGTCTTATCCTAGGAATGGAAAGTAAGCTAACACGAGCATTCAATTTACAAATCCAGAAAGGACTAGGAAAATTTTACCTATGTATTAGAATTACCAACTCCTTAACTATAATGAAATCCTGTATACTATCCTGGTGCCCATATTTCAAGGAGGACTCTGGGAAAGGGATGAAGGCAGAATAAAAGAGACACAAAACTTGAATGACACACATGTTTAAGTGAGAGAGAGAGAATTCATGAGCTCCATTTGTTTGGCTTATCCAAAAGGAAACTGAGAAGTGATTTGATCACAACATCTAAGCACCTCCATGAGGAGAAACTGCAGGATATTAAGGAGGTTTTTACCGTAGTGAAGAGAGGCATAAAAAGAATCAGTGTCTGGAAGCTAATGCCAGAAAAATTCAAATGAGACGCGAGGCACACACTCAACACCGTGAGAATGATGAACCATCACAACAAACTGGCAGAGGGAAGTATTTTCTCTCTCCATGCCTTCAAACCAGGACAGGGCATTTTTCTGAAAAGTGTGATTTAGCTGGGCACAAGTTATGCTCTAGTCAAACAAATTACTGGGTTCAGGACAGAGGTAACAGGGATAAATTTAATGGCTTGTGATATATGACAGATGAGACTAGATAAACTAACACACACCCCAAGGCTGAACTCTGTTAATCAATTTATCGGTGTTGTATGCTGCCATCAATTGTTACAGTATCTGAGCACTTTCATATTAAATCAATAGCAAAATCCCTCCTGGATTTCAAGGAGCTTTTGGAACATCTGCTTTTAGGAGCAAAACTTATCAGGGAAGTTGAGGTTTTCTAAAGGAGATCAGAATGTATGTATTTAACCCTCTTGTAATAGACTGTATATACTACTATATTTCATTTGCGCTTATATAGCATTTTGAAGCAGTGAGCTAGTGCTTACATTAAGGCACAGTACTGCTAGATGGTTCTGTTTAAGAAACACAGTTCATAGAATGGTTTAGGTTGGAAAGGACCTTAAAAATAATCTAGTTCCAACCCCCCTGCCCTGGGCAAGGACACCTCCCACTAGACCAGGCTGCTCAAAGCCCCATCCAGCCTGGCCTTGAACACTTCCAGGGATGGGGCAGCCACAGCTTTCATGGGCAACCTGTGCCAGTGCCTCACCACCCTCACAGTGAAGAACTTCTTCCTAATACCTAATCTAAACCTACCCTCTTTCAGTTAGAAACCATTACCCCAGTTATGTTTGTCTCCTCTAACGTTTGCAAACGCACCAGTGGGTATCGCAACAGAACTGTTGGAGAGCTTGGATTTTCAGTGTTGTTTACGGTAACAGACACTTGCTTTGCTGACACCAAGAAAAAATGTTTGCATCCTCAAGGAGTCATAATTTAGATGAAAAGGAAGAGCAGTATCAGCCCAACGCACCATATAATCTCGCCCTTAAAAATTACACTTTTTCAAAATCAACATACCATACTAAGAGGATAATGTGTGTCTGTTCTACAACAATTCTCGTTCCAAAGTAATTGGATTTTTATGTTGAGCAGTTATTACAGACTTATAGGATGTGGTGCCCTCAAAATACATGTATTTTGCAAAAAGGTATTAATTCAAACTTCAACTATAAAAAATGAAAAAAATGCAAAAGTCTTTTTTGTACAAAAGTACAAAAATTCTTCCCAATGTACTATTTGGCAAATGTACATTAACAAAGCAACTTCTAGTTAATTCAAACAATGCTTGATGTCTAAAATACCAAAAATAGAGCAAATTTTCTAGATGGTTCACTTTTCTTACAATTGCAAACTGTTAACATTTTATTCTTCAAGCTAAATCAATTTTCATTAATTACATTCTATCCTTCTGTCCAAAGAAAGATCAAACTAGGCAAACAGCACTACTGCAAAAATAAGATATTGATCTATTTTTTTAAGCAATATCCTACCATTATTTATTTTTGCTGCTTTATTCATTGTTTTTATGGACCAGCGAAGAAGGAACTTCTCAAAACCCTGTGTTTCAATGGGCTATTTGCCGCCATTAGTTTTTCAGCTAGAACAATCTTACAGACTGTGCACTCTCTATTGCATTCTGTAAACCCTCCAAAACTTTGTCTGGTCTTTTTGAAGTCATAAGTCAATTTTTGCCCTTTGTACGTGCACAGAAGAGTCGATTGAAGTTGGCTTTTCCCTCGGAGGTTGTGCAGCACCTACAGGAAGAGGGCAGAGCCCAAGCCCCTCACTGCGCACCAGGCGCCCTGGCATTCGTCTTCTGTTCACGCTGCTCTCCAAAGCCCCGCTGAGCCCGTCTGCCTCAGGCCAGCAGAACACCTCAGATCAGCTCTGTTTAACTGTAACAGCTTCATCACCCAAGCTTTCTTCCTGAAAGCATGCCACTAGTAAAAAGCCTTTATCTCTACAGAAAGATAAAGAGGATTAAAACTTTGTAATAGTCTACACAAAGCTGAAAGGAAAACTAAGTGTATTCCCTGAGCTACAACCAAGAAACACACAGCACTCCTTAGGATCTACTTTGGGTCAATAACATGCTTATGATCCCAAACCTGCGCTGATCCATTAGCACTGTGGAGAAAGCAACATGCCCACTCCAGCACACCCTTTTGGCTTGAAAACGTACCAGGTCATCCCAGCAAACAGCCCAGTTCTGAAAGCACACACCTGGTGGCAGAAGCAATACTGGCTAATGGGCACACCGGCCAACAAGATCCAGACAGAGCATTATGAGAAGAACAGAGTGACACCAACTCCTGGAAGAGACAGACAGCAAGGGATAATGGAGAAAGGAGACAAGCCAGGAACAGCAAGCAGGAAAGATGAGTGCCCATGACAAGCAGTAAACCTCCAATACTGCCTACTAGACTAGTAAAAAATATCAAATCAAAAGCAAATAAAACACACACTGTGTAGCAAAAGTGGGTTTTATTTCTTGGCTTTATATCTGCAATCCTGATTCACCTTGGCTAACACTAACTGTGGCATAAAAATGTAAAACAAAACGATAAAATAAAACATAGTGGTATGTTATAAAATGAAAAAAGAGGAGTACCAGTGACTAGTCAGAAACTGCATGACATCATATGCCTGAAGCTTCATGATACTCTCCCCCTCTGCTCTGCTCTCATGAGACCCCACCAGGAGTACTGCCTCCAGCTCCGGAACCCCCAACATAAGAAGGATATGCATCTGCTGGAGCGAATCCAGAGGAGGGCCACAAAAATGATCAGAGGGTTAGAGCACCTCTTCTATGGGGACAGGCTGAGAGAGTTGGGGTTGTTCAGCCTGGAGAAGAGAAGGCTCCAGGGAAACCTTGGAGTGGCCCTCCAGTGTCTGATGGGGAACTGAAAGAAAGCTGGAGAAGGACTTTTTACAAAGGCATAGAAGGAAAGGTAATGGCTTCAAACTGAAAGAGAGGAAATTTAGATCTGATATTAGGGAAGAAATTCTTCACCGTGAGGGTGGTGAGACACTGGCACAGGTTGCCCAAGGAAGTTGTGGAGGCCCCGTCCCTGGAAGTGTTCAAGGCCAGGCGAGATGGGGCTTTGGTCTAGTGGGAGGTGTCCCTGCCCATGGCAAGGGGTTGGAACTAGATGATCTTTAAGGTTCCTTCCAACCTAAACTATTCTATGATTCGATGATATCCAACAGGCAAGCAGAGCACCTCCTAGGCACCAGCTGCTCAGCAAGACACAGTAGATTAGTATTATACAGCTAAAACATCATCTTTAATTAAATTTAAATCCTAGTCTTAAATCAGAAGTTAAAACTGATTATATTGCTTTCTTTTTCTTGGAAGCCTTAAAAAAACATAGCCTAAATACTTATTAATTCAACCACAAAGATTTGCAGTTTAGGATTAACTTCTACGTCTACTTTCATATTTCAAAGCAATACATATAAATATTACAGACTGATCTAATGTGAATTGCTCTAGCAAAATGTGTACACAAATGGGTGGCAGAACATTAAGATTCATAAGACATAGACATAAACAAAAAATTGAACCTGTTGTTGTAGCCAGATTATAATTCTGAGAATGAGGGTATGATTAAATGACCCAAAGGGAGAATAGGAGAGAAAGTGACCTCCAAGAATATGAGGGTAGTAGAACACGCATTAGGCTACTCTAATAAATTGTTCATCTGAGTAGGTTTAATAATTTAACATGAACTAGATAAGACAAAGAGGAATACATAAAAAGCATTTTTAAAAATCACTGTTCAGTGCTAGAAATAACTGAGGAAATTAAAAGACAGTGCAATCAAGCATCATTTCTCCAACCGATGAGGAAGCCCCAGCTAATTTCCATGTTTACGCTCCATGACGTTATAAAATCTGAAGCACAGAAGTGATTGCTAGCAAACAAACTTCACAGTTACTTTCCTTCCCTAGCAAAATTCTATTTGGTTTCAAGGGGACGTTTACTAAAGCAATTTTTTTCTTTGCTCTAAAAAGAGAAACAAATCAACAAATTATCTGTGGAAAATAGCACAGAGGGAAGAAAGGGGAACTTTGAGTGAGAATATGAGTTTATTAGTTCAACTTGAAAAGCAGTCACAAACGACTGTAGACTTAATTCTGATGACAATCTTACTGGCTTCTAACAGAGGTAGTCTGGCACTCTTAAACCAGCAATAAACTATACCAAACCTGACGAGTCCTGCTCTTGCAGCCCTGTTTTGACAAACAGCGCAAGGAAACTGTCTTGACTATAAGTAAGGCCCATAACCACTGAAGGTGCGTTCCCAAAGTTGTTAACGTCTCAGAAGAAGCCATCAAATTTATTCTCCTCTGGTTTTGATCCAGATGCAGAAAGCTAGGTTTTGGTTGGTTTGTTTTTGGCTTTTTTTAAGCATCATGTGGAATTCTAGAGACAGCAGGGCGGGAACGCAGGAACTAACAAGGAGATCTGAGTAACTGCATCTTTTCCCTTCCCATTTCCGCATGACCGTTCAAAACCCACTAAAAACAGTATCACTAAATAGTATCAAGGGGACAGTTATTTATAACTGGTTTCAAAGAGTTTATCTAAGGGGAAGAAGAGGATCTACAGCAATGACTTACAGTTAAAGAGCTGCTCCTTTCCTTGGGAGTTGAAAGGAAACAAGAGATACCCGGCCATCCCTCCACATAAGGGGCCAACACAGGAAAAGTCAAATGATTTGACTGAACCATGGATGCTAACCATTACATCTACCAAATCAGAAATTAGGCTCAAGGACAGAATACTATTTCAAAATTCTTAATTATTTTTCAGAAATCTGCAGGTTCTCTCAGCTGTTGTGAAAAATTCTGCCTTCCTTGTTATCTCAGTATTTCACCTGTACAGGCCCAGTTGGAAACTAAAACAGGGAAACGAAATCAAGGATGGACACCTAAAAGCAGAAACAGACTAGGACCCTGTCTGTGCAACTGAAGTGGCACCTAGACATGTGATGAGCATTTAAAATCCAGATCTAGAAGTGACAGTCACTGCTTTGATTAAAGGAACTCGCAATCATATAGATCAAGTAGGCAGACAGCAGCCAAACGTCCATCATAAAAGAGGACAGGGATAATATCAATTGATTCAGGGAAGAAACTACCAGATGATCACTCAAGGAACATAATGACTTTACTAAATGCTCAAAAAATCCTCCTACCCAAACATCCTCAAATAGCAATCTGAAGGGGAAAAAAAATAAAAAATTCCAACCACAGTAGGACTACAGGTCCTCTTTTAATTACAGGTCTCTGCAAAGAGACCTGTAATATCTCCCATAATTTTTATATGCATTCAAATGAAAGAAGAGCTTAGTGATTATCTTTTAAAGGCAGTGCAGGGAAAAGGGGGAGGGGAGAAGAAAGAAGCCTTGTAGAAATTTGCTAGCAAATATACAGGAAGATGCACATTCCTAAGTTTAAATGAGCACTCTCTAAAGAATTGAACGCAGCTGTGCATAAAGCAACTGCAAAACTAAAGAGAAAGAACTGAACTTCAATAGAAGAATTTCCAATTACTTACTATTCCTTCAACAAACTTAAAATTTTAATAGGCCCACAAAGGCTTAAAAATGCATTGGAGAACCACAAATCTTAACTATTATGACAACCTTGGAGGACAAGCTGTTCCTATAAAGATCCAGTAAAGTGGTTACCAGAGAGATATTTTGAGAACTACTTAAAATGAGATCTTCTCCTCGCTTCCTGAAGTGGAAAATTCACTATTACCTCTGCAAACATCTTCTGTTTTTAAATCTGAGTAATACTTTCTAGTAGTCTACTAGGACTACAAAGCAACCGCGAGGCAACCTGCATTTCTGCAGGAAATTATCCAACATTATTTAAGATTGGCAGTTGAATACAGAAAGCAAGTTCTAAGTGTTTCTCTGGAGAGCTTAACTGGGATCAAACAACATTTTTCTTTTTTCTATGGGACCTTAAGGTTTAAGTTTCAACACACTAGTGTTTAATTTTTTAAAATTTTACTTTCTGGGTTCATGCTTTGCCCACTTGTGCCACTTAAGCAAATAACTTGGATGTTATTTGTGCAAAACTTTGTAGGAATTAAAGTTGTTATTCTCAAATATATAGAGATATATATGGTAGGTGTAAGTTTCTACACTTATACGCATACAACCTTGCAAATCAGGTATTGAAATGTTTGGGAGTGAAACTGGTTTCTGTCGCACTACTTGGTTTTCCAGTCTTCTTACTATCTCCAAATCTTTTCTTTGTAAGTCAGATTTCTTTTAACAGTAGGTCATCTTTCTAAATTTAAAGATGTAGAGATTGCAGACCTAAAAAATTATTCAAAATAGACATACTTTGGAGAGTTACTTAATGGAAGCTACTAAGCACCTGCCGGTTTTTTAAGTTTTCTAAAGTGTTCATGAGCGTTACTTTGGAATGGATAGTTGAGGTGAGCAGTTTAAGTTTATATTCATAAAAATTGAACAAAAAATATAGGACAAGGCAATATATTCTGCTATTTGCAATATGCTAAGTAAACATCTCTTGAAATAGATTTTATCCTATGATAAGCTTTAATTTTAACCCTTTTTGTTCTAATCCCCCACAAAAACCGAAATTTAAGTGGAAAGGTTGCTGCAAATGTTCATATTCCACCTTCTTTTCTAAAATGGCTCACTAAGTTTTAAGCAGTATCTTTGCATGCATACGGCATACTAAAAATCAATTCAAAACTGAGAGTTTCTGCAAAGACAAACACAAAAAACAGGCCAAAAGGAAGAATTTTTAAATACAAACACACAGTACAAGTAAAAAAAAGCTGACGACAAATTGATATAAAAATCAGTATTTATGTAAAAAAATAACACATTGCATATTGTAAAATCAGTCAATAACAGTATTCACCTTCACACAGATTTCTATATTTTCAGACTTCAAAACGGTTACGTAGCAAGGAAAAGAAACTGTAAATACATGTGAGGCAGACTGCGTTCTAGTTTCCATCCCAGAAATTTACACCCTGAGCCAGCAGGGAGATAAAGGGCAGCATATAAACTCTGCTTACAGTGGAGTGCGTTTTTTTATTGCTAAAGCATTCATCCAGCTCACATGGATCTGGGAGTCCAAGCCAGCCTGCCTTCGACAAAGAAACAGCCACGGAAATTAAGCTTCTAAACCGAGGTTGGTATGAAGGTGCAAGTCAGTGAGTGGATCCTCCATGTTGAACACACAGGAACTTTTCCGGAATTCAAAAACTCACTATATGAAGACTTCATCTCAGTTAGACAGGTTACCAGAGTTCAAATATACTTTACAAATACATTTTATACCATGCAAGTTTAAATAATATTTTACTGTAACACTAGAACTCAACCTTTTTCTTCATGTTTTTCTCTGAAAAAAAGTTTGTATTACATAAACAGAACACTTTTTTTCACTAAGGTAACTAAAGAAATGCTAATCCTTACCTGTTGTAAATCACTATCACCCTATCGACAGCAATGCACTCATGTAGTTGAGGGTCTGCCCAAAAACTACTTTAAAGCCATGTTATTAAAAAAAAGTGGTAACAGGACATATTCTCTAAGAAACCCAACTACTATACAGTCTGATGAAGCATCAGAACTCTTATTACAGCTCTTCACTTTTAGGTACTAAATACTCTATAATAATCATTAGGTAATAATTCTTAGTAAGGAAATACAACAGCAACAGCTTTCCACTGTTGGTTTTCTTTTTTCTACTTCCAAAATGGCCTATAAAGCTGCAAAACCATGTAATTTAAAAAAAAATATTGTAAGACAGACAACTCCATACTGAATTTTTGCTAAAAAACCACCTCAACTCTGTGCTATCTTTTGGCCATGATGGCTCAATGATGTTGAAACAAATGCTGTATATTAAAAAATTTCTATATCTACAGACAGAGAAAACTAGTATCACATACTAGTTACTAATTTCTCAGAAAATCATCTTTATAGTGTGCAGTTTACATCCAAGATGAGCAAAGCAAGATTGTCAAAACAGTACTTCAACATGTAAGAGATGAACATACAAAGGCACATACAGATTGTCAATGATTATATCACATTTCTTTGAAAACAGAGTATTTTCTGCAGTTGTAAACAACTTTGTTTACATAAAGGCTCACACCTTTAAAGTGAGGTTAGTGCTGCTGACTCAGTTATTGCTACATTCACAGTTTATCAGAATTTTAGACAATATATGAGGTACACTCCCAAACAGAGCCATCTTCATCTCTTCCTTGTTCATTTGATCATTGGATAACTGAATTATGCAGACTAAAAGTACTGACCATAGAAGCCAGTAATCATCAGATCCAAGACAGACATTAGCAGTGATTGAACTTCAAAAGAGTAAAAAGTCACGTTTGCAGAAAAAAGTTCCTGTTCTTCATTACATGTATATTTTCTTCATTTTTATGTATACTAGTAAACTTTTATCTGGGCACATGAAGAGCCGATTCAAGCCATACTAGAATTTTTGCACCTTCTGACCAGTATGTTAATTCAGTCTCTTGATTTAACAGCTTGGAGTAAAAATCACCTTCCCTTTGATCTTCTGGCATACAAGTCTCTTACGCTTTTTGTTAGCTGCTTTATGAACACTTTGTATACTTTTCCACAGTATGTATGCATGGTTTTCCGTAATTCCAGTTCTAGGGGCTGCAACAGGGAATGAACCAGATCGTCTCCAAATGAATACTGTAAAGAGGTTAAGAAAAGAAAATTTCAGAGTGTCATTATTCAGAGTTATTAAAGAGTTTTACCTTTGAACATCATATTTGCTTCCTATAAGTCTATTAAATGTTTTCAAGAATTCAGAGAGCTTCTGAATGCAGTATTGAAAAACATCTCTATATTACAGAAATAAATAATCCTACCAAGCGAGTTTAAAAAAAAAAAAAAGCAAATTAACGTATCTAGACAAACAAGGTGTAAATTTAGAATTACCTTATTAAATTAAAAATCTACAGATCTAAAATTATTTCTGGTTATTTGTTTGTTGAACAGTAACTTTCTTGAATGACATATAGCCTTCAAGGAATACAATTCTTATCAAATTATAATGAAACAATGGTATGAAAAGTGTTACTACTGAAGTTTCATTAAACTGAATGATGGTCATATACATGCTACGTTTAACATAGACATGAAATAAAGTAGTCATTAATTCAACAGTGCAATATTTTTTATAAACAAATGATAAGCTAAAACAGCATTTCAAAGTAACATAATTTTGTTCATCTTATTACCACTGAATCAGCAGTGTTTTACATACTTTCTCTGACATATTCATAAACCAAATGGGATCATAAATAAAAAGAAATAACTTTTTCTTCTGTTTTTGACAACACTCAAAGGAAACAAAGAAATCGTATTTTTATGGAAACACATTCACTTTCCCTGAAATGTATTCTGAGACCCCCAAAAGTACTTTTCTTCATTTTTATATCCATATGACAACATGTAATAAAGCACCATTAAAATATACTATTGATTTTTGAAGGTTATACACACACAATAGCCTGCTACATTAAAATGTGCATCAGTGCTAAATTTTACAGCTCTTCAGTGAGTATACTGATGTAGTGATAAATAGTTTATTAGATGACTTATCTGCAGAATGAAAAGTCACTGTGCTTAGCATTTAAAGGAACAGCAACACATTAATACACTAAATCTCTAGAAAAGGTCAAAACACAGCATAAAAAAAAATGTCTACAATCCAAATTAGCTACAATTAAATGTTAAAATGTTGCAGTAAGTACAACACAAACTTTGGGAAGAACATATTTTTTTCCTTTTAAAATCTCCAGAAAAATGAAGCTTCTGGTGATCTCCAAATACTCATACAGTTTACTAGATGATTTATTACAGGAATGGGAATAAAGCCTTTTAAATGGACATTGACAACTACAGGCAATATTTTGGAATCCTAACCTAGACACAGTCAACATCATGTTTCAAAAGATGCTCATCACATGAGGAATACACTGGAATTCTATTCAAGCAGTAAATGAAAAACTGGTGAAACACTTAACATCAACTAAAAGGGAAAAAAATTACTTTGTTGCAATCAAGGTAAGCATCAACAAAATCTACAAAATACTTGCAGCACTGTAGATAAAAATACATACAAACATAACTCTGCACAAGTACAATGTTGAAAACACTTACATTTTTTATTGCTTCATAGACAGCCCTAAAACTTGGTTGTTTATCATCATGGTAAACACCTCTGTTTCCATGAAGAATAAATATACCTTCTTCTTCAGCTTCCTTACAATTACTTCCATAGATGCAGTGGTCAGGCCGATAATTCCATTGGCATGGAAAGACATACAGACTTTCTGTGCAGAAAAATGAGAACTCTGGATTAACTATGAAAACTGTTTCAGGAAATACACTAATCTTCTCTTTTTTCTTAAGGATGATTCATAAATTGCCATATAGTTGTTTTGAAACTTAACATCTAATTACACTCTAGGAAGACCCAGTGCTGTCTCTCAAAGTAAACACTTTCAGAAAATTAAAGAAGTGAAAGTAAAAAAGTCCCTTGAATATTTTCACTGAAAAGTCTGCTACAAGAGTATTTTCCTGGATTTTTGAACATCGTAGAAGCGATCAACTTTGTCATGCTACCCTTAGAATCAATGTGGATTTACCTGGATTATGAAAAAACATAATGTTCAATAGATCCTGATCACCCCACGTTATGTTCAACTTGTACTTCTTCAGCAGCGGCATAAGAATTTCTCCCCACTGTAATCGGACAGGTGTCATATCATTCTATTAAGCAAAACAAAGCAAAAAACCATACATTCAGAAGAATTATACCTGTAACGAAGGAAATGCCCTACAGGATCGTGGTAATTTGCTTTTCAAAGTTACAAATCTCAAATATATAGATGATTTCTTCCTTCACACAAATGAGGACATCTAAGGAAAACAGTTATGGATATTCCTAATACACTTTATTTCTCAATTATTATCTTATAAGGAAAATTATATGCATCTCATCTACTTAACTGCCACATTAGATTTTTGTCTTCCAGATTTCCCTCAAACAGCTTAAGCAAGAGTTCTACACAAAAACTGCATTGAAGTGATGCCTGCAAGTAGATGGGCAGTATTATACTACACTTCACTACACTATATATGCTACACTTCACTACACTAAACTACACTTCATGCGATTTCTCTTTATCACAGAGTGATAATACGCATAGGTTTTAAAGTTAACTTCAAAAATTCAAAACAGGTCAATAGAAAATTAAATATTAAATAGTTCCAAACACGTATAGCTAAAAAATACTGGCTACAAAGCAGTGTACAAAAATATAGAAATCCTTAAAGGTTTTCAAAAGAATTTTGAGTTGAACTAACTTTTTTAGTTACTGAACTTGAACTTCCACAGCAAAGGCACAACTTCGCACTAGCAAAAGGCAGTAAGACTTTACATCAATCGCTGTTACTGAATTCCCAAATTCTTGATTTAGCAAAATCACTTCCACGGAAAAGCAGGAGTTCTTCTAAGGTTTTGGCTGAGGAGATGCTACTTGGAGTAATCTGGTCTATGCTGAACTCCATGTTATCAAAGGGGTTACCATGTGCAGTGCAACAGGTTACATATTCTAAAGCTGATTTATCTTTACACCACATTTAAGCTCAATTAGAACAGAAAAGAAACAAGGCTGCTCACTTTATATCTTCTACTTCAGCCGGGAGAGTGAGGATGGAAAAACAGTAAGTCCCAAAGAGAGAAAATCCCTGAACAAGTACAGGACTGTAGCCTTGATTTTTTTTAACCAAGTTGCCAAAAAAAAATTTAAATTAGAACTCCAGTATGGTTTGGGATCTGAATACAGAAACACCACGTTAAGAAACAGAAAACATTGCCAGCAGCAAAATATTCAGTTTTAGAACTACAGTATCAAATACTTTCTGTTCCAAACTTTCCAGTGACAAACTACAAAGTGCAAAAATTAGCAGCTCATTTTTCAGTCTTTCCTCAAATCATTTCAGCCATCAAATACGAAGGGCTTTCAGAATCGAAGACTACAAAAAGACATACTATCAGATTTCAGACAAGAATTAATACAAAAGAGATCTATAGCTTATATTATGTAAGAAGCCAAACAGAATATTACAGTCTCTTCTGTCCTAAAAAATTTATGACTATGATTGCTTGCAAGTATTTGATGAAAGCAGGCATAAGAAATGCACAAGAGAATTCTTCTCTAGCAAGAATTATCATTAGGCTCAGTGCAATGTGATTAAACAAAAGAAAAGAAAGGCTTAACGCAAAACCTTCCAAAAAGCAAATCAATTGGACTGAATCACGGTGAGTAAAGATTACTCCCTCACCTGACCTTTGCTATCCATAGAATATTGACCAAAGGTTTAAATTTAGACTCAATGCTAAGAATTAAAACCAGAATTAAATTAGCTCATTGATACCAGGATAATCATGATAAGAGAGTATATGGTAGTAAACAAAGTTTTAGAGCATCCCATAGAAATATTACTTTACATTTTTAAAGTCATTATTCCATATAATTTTCATTTAACTTGTATAGTTCTAATAGCAATGAAATCCAGAGTATATCCCAAGGAGATGCAAAGCAGGTAACAGCATACATCATGTTGCCAGATGTCTAGAAGCAATAGTACTTGACAAATTGTGCTATCAGATTTAAGAATTGGTAATTGTAATATTTCAATAACCTTTGCATAATTTGAAAAGAAATATACTAATTTATTAACAGTGATGTATAGTAAAACCAGTGTAGGAATCACAGAGTAAGAGAAACTATTTGCAGTCTCCTTCTTCAAAATCTACGGTAACTTGTAGTGAGGTTAACCAGTGTGAGAAGTAGAATGCTCACGTTCAATCAAAACTGATGACAGAGTTGCTTTTCAAAACTTAAATAAATATGAGAAAAATAACTCTATGATAATGTAAGGATTTCCAAAATATAAGCCTCCTCTCCAGTATTCAGTAAGTTGTAAGGAAGATTAAAGAGATTCAAGGAAAAAAGAAAACCCAACCCAATGGTAGTGGGAATTTCTGTGATACCGTCAAGCTGATACAGACAGGCTCTTATGAGTCCTCAAAATTCTAGGTTTTTTGAACAGTAGAAAATGTGTAAGAACCAAATATACATAAGGCTGTTAAGATATTCTCCTACACATGTGGGCTTTTTTGTTTTAGATGTTGTGCTTAAATTAGTTTGGGCATTACTGATTTCCGTCCCAGAAGACTTCTGCTTGGCCAAGGCTGAAGTCAGACTTAAAAGAGCTGTCACATTTAGCCTGTAGCAACCTAGTATTACCTTTCTCGTAATTCTAGTGAGAAAATATAAAGTTGAGGAAAAATACTCAAATCATACAGCAATATCTAAAGAAACTGCAGCTGTGTCCCACAAACAGTTGACCAACTGAAATTTCCTTAATGCCAAATGAGAGCAAGCCCTCCTTCCTTCTGGGTACATGACTCTATCCTGCTCTTGCAATAACAGTGTCTTTGTGAGATGATTCACTTCACTAACACAGCAGAAGGATTTCTTTTTTCTACTGTTACCAAATGTAACTGAATCATAGAAGGGACCAACAAACATCAGAGGCTAGGACAAAGTAAATAAGAAAAGCAGGGAAAAGCAGCTAGTAAGAGATGGGAACCTTCCTTTTAGAAGCAATTAGCTTTTGCACAGGCTTACCATATTTCTTAGAATGACAGCCTTAAGCAATACTGAATGGTAAAAGTGTATAATGGCTTAGGTCACAGAAACTCTCTGAATTTTCTTTTTTTTGTCTAAAGCACACCCATGAACCTCTCCTTTGCACATTCTATCTGGAGTTATTTCATTTGGGGTTTGTTTGATTTTCCAAGACCTCATTCCTTTCCATGACTGCACACATCTCCAGCACCACAACTAAGTTTCTCAATAAATTTGATAAAAGTCTTTGTTCTTTATTCACAAAGCCTCACTGGCCTAGGACTTTTTGCTAAAACAGCACAGCTGCAGTATTTGCTACGTCTTTTTGAGTTTAAAAGTACCTATATCTATATGTATACAAATATAAAAGAGAGTCCCCCACTATTGCTTCTTCTATCTTCTAAATACTCTTGCATGTTTTACATTCCCATTTTCTAATTGCTGCTTAGCAAAGACAACAGGCAGGCACTATCCATCAGAAGCTCCATTACCAATTCTAGTCTTACGTGCAGTTATGCACCGTTTGACCACACTATATTCAATAACATATATGTACGTGCATATGTATCTGTATATACATATATAAATGTGTGCATATATATGCATCTATACAGTTATACCTGTAGTCTAAAAACACACAAGACAAATAAGGTAGGTAGGATCAGGAGGGACTGCTTCCATTATGCACCACAGACAGCCAAGTAGCTAGGTTGCCTGACTGAAATGAATAGACCCGAGAGTCCTGAGAAGACTGAGGCTTCAATAAATAAGTGGACAAAAAATTATTTAAACCTGGAGCAATACATGGGGCTACAGGTTTTCTGCTACCTAGGTGAGCACTATAACCATTGGCTAAAATCACCTGTTCTCCTTTTTATTTATTCATCTTCTGGTTCCTCCTGACTCTTACAACCCAATGTGGCAACAGAAGGAAGGTGCTTAAAGGCCTCAAGAAGCTCAGTCTGGAATTTTGGGATGAAGAAACTACAACAGACAAAGAATTCACAGGTTTAAATCCACTGTATTGGAGAAATACGATGATACTGATGCAAAACTTCCACTGTTCAGACAAGAGCTGTAGCCACTAGTCAGTCATACAAAAAGGCCTACAGGCAGCTTTTTAAAGACACAAAAATTCCCAGAACTTATATATTCCTTGAGGAATTTGCTGAGTCTCCTGAATGAATACAAATTCAAACCTCCCTATAAGACAATGAGGCATTTTCTAGTTTGACTGGAATAGATAACGGAACATGACATGGGACAGTACTGTAAGGTCCAAAAGCATCTGCAGTGCTGCTGGCAAGGGGTATGAGGATAGCCCCTACCCTAAATTTGGTTTACCTCTCTTCTAAAGGCTTGAGACTAGTAGCTCCTTTGCTATCAGCAAACAAGGGAAGCCGTACACTCTCAGGCCTACCATATATCGTCTCAACTACCCTAAACCCTTTTGAAGTGTTGCTGTGAGGCTTACAATTTTTCGTAGCAAGCAATCCTTCTATTAAGACATCCCAGGAACCTGAAGATGAAAACAAAGTCTCTGCAAGTCTCCAACAGCAGCAGCATTTTTGTACTAAAGCTTGTGCGACTTAGGGGCCCGTGATGCTCCACAAGCTTGTGGGACCACACTCTGGGCACTAGGGGAACATAAACTAAATGGCTCCCCTGCTGAATGCTCTCTAAGGCAAGATCTCAATAATCAATATTGGGTAAGAGAAATTAAAGTCCTGCTTAATCACTACTCAGGCTGAACTATGAACTAGCATATCTAGCTATGATATGAGAGGAAAATGACCAAGCACTAATATTGCTAAGTTTCAGGTCATAGAATGGTTTGGGTTGGAAGGGACCTCAAGGATCATCTTGTTCTAATCCCCTGCCATGGGCAGGGACACCTTCCACGAGAGACCTGGTTTTTAAAGCCCCAGCCAACCTAGCCTTGAACACTTCCAGGGATGGGGCATCCACAGCTTCTCTGGGCAACCTGTTCCAACGTCTCACCACATTCATAGTAAAGAATTTCTTCCTAGTATATAATCTAAATCCCCCCTCCTTCAGTTTAAAACCCTTACCCCTCATCCTATCACTATATGCTCCCTGATAAAGAGTCTCTCACCATCTCTCCTGTAGTGCCAGTACTTAAAAGTACTGTAAGGCTGCTGTAAGGTATCCCCAGAGCCTTCCCTTCTCCAGGGTGAACAAACCTCAACTCCCTCAGCCTGTCCTCATAGGAGAGCTGCTCCAACCCTCTTATCATTGTGGCCCTTCTCTGAACTCACTCTAACAGGTCTACATCCTCCTTACGCTGGAGACCCCAGAGCTGGACACAGTACTCCAGGTGGGGTCTCATAAGAGTAGAGTAGAGGGGGAGAATCATGTCCCTTGACCTGCTGGCCACGCTTCTTTCAATGCAGCCCAGGATGCGGTTGGCTTTCTGGGCTGCTAGTGCACATTGCCAGCTCATGTTGAGCTTCTCATCCACCAGCGCTCCCAAGTCCTTCTCCTCAGGGCTGCTCTCAAGCCATTCTCTGCCCAACCTGTATTTGTGCCTGGAATTGCCCTGACCCACATGCAGCACCTTGCACTTGGCCTTGCTGAATTTCATGAGGTTCGCATGGGCCCACCTCTCAAGCCCGTCAAGGTCCTTCTGGATGGCATCCCTTCCCTTCAGCATATCAACCACACCACACACCTTGGTGTCATCAGCAAACTTGCTGACGGTGCACTCAATCTCGCTGTCCATGTCATCAACAAAAATGTTAAATAGTGCCAGTCCCAATACCAACCCAGTAGCTCTCTGGTTAGACATCCTCATACTGTTCTGTCTGGGCTGAGCATGTTACCACAAAACCTGATACTATAGGACATTTCTCCAACATGTCCAATAGGTGGAAGGACTAAGTCAGCAGCACGGGTTAGAAATTATAAGGCAGTCTGCTGTGGGAAACAACTCTGAGCCTTCCACTACCTGAAAGTCTCCACTGATAAGTATGTTGGTCACTAACAACAAGGTCCCATGCAGAGTCTTAGCAAACCAGTCACACTAGAGAAAGTATCTCTACAAATTCAAAGTTTGAACAAATAGCAAATATTACACTTGCCAGACACATAAAAAGACAAAAGCAAAATGAGGTGGAATGAATGCCCATAGCTAGATACTCAGCATTTGTTATACAAGAGCCTGAGAGATACTGGGGCAAGGTTTTAAATCAAGAAGGGTATCCAAAGAGGGCATTTCAAAATGCTTCAGCGGAACCAGAAAATCCATGTCAAAACACCACGTACCCAAACATTTTATGTGTTTCTTGCTCAAGGTAATCAGACTAAGACTCCAGGAATGATGTGCAGAATGATGAAAGCATTGGGGGGAAAGAATATAGCAATGGAAGGAAAAGGATTAATTCATGCAAGGAAGAAGTTCTTAGCAGCCATGTTAAAAGCTGCACACAAAACCAAAAACAAGAATCAAAATCCAACACCAAAACACCACGTATACAGATTACACCACCTTTCTCATTTCTTTTTTACTTCTTACTATCAAGCAACAGTGAAAGAATATTTCTTAATGTGCACCACTAGTCTCAAATGTTCAAGGAATAGCCACAAGCATTCCTGGACAAGTACGAAGCTCGGAAGACATGTGAAAGCAAAGGCCAGAAGTATATATGTGCCAGACACAGAAGGCGAAGTCTAAGTTTGAAGTGACAGTATAGCTCTGGGAAGGATGCCAAAGAATGGTGACTAATGATTAAGGGCAGAAAATGCCATATTTCTAAGATTTAAAACAACTGGAGTAAAGGAATGGGTTAATTACTTTTTTTTTCAACTTTCTGTTAACCAAAACCATCAAAAAGGGCTTTGAATCATGCGCTTTGCTATTGGAAAGGTTTGCTCTGTTTCTGCCTCCCTTTCTCAAGCCCCCTTTCATAACTCAAGGAGAAAGGACTTTATATTGTCCTCTAGAAAACCACAATTAATTTGAAAGATAATTTTAGTATCCTACATAATCTGTGTACTTTTGAAAATTTTAACTCCGATTTTAGTAAAAATGAATAGTTTCCAATAAATTGATAATCTAAGTTGTACTGAGAAGCCCAACCAGAATTCTGTCACAGTATGAACAAAAGACCAACCTTATCTCAGAGTTTACCACACTAAAAATAATCCACTACACAGAAATGCATTGCCACAGGTTAAAATACACAGTTTTGTCACATATATTTTTGGTTTACTTTTCAATATTTTCATTTTTCCAGATGCTATACTGAGGAAAACAAACAAATAACAAAGTAGACAATGCAAGAGTCCATTGATGATATACAGAAGTCATCTTCTTGGAGGAACTATGGCTACATACCGTAGCTACTATAATTTTCTACTTTAAGTACAACCAAGATAATCCATTGTCCGGTTTTCTTAAATTCTCTGTATTTCCGTAACAAAAATACATAGGCAGAACGTTAAGATGAAAATGAAATCTTTCTTAAATTGGAAATAGGGGAGTTGTAGTAATGTCTACTACAAGTTTATATTGCCCCTCTTACGGGTGCATCTTCCAATAGTTTTTGACTGCATGATTATTTTTCGCTAATTTAACTTCTGAAGCAGAGAAGTACTTTTTCCCTTAGCATAACCACATAGCACTGCTTTTGTACTTGTGCTTCAAGTACATAAGAAAAACTTCCCATCTGTGAAGCAATAACCATTTATACTGCTGAATGCACTGCTTTAGTAAGTACTTTCATCATTAACTTATTTCTCTACAAAAACCATGACTTTGAAGTAAATCAAAAGATACTTAAGGTGATAATCATCTGGTTACAACTTAAAAGATCAAAATTTGGAAACACTACAGTTCAAAAATAAGTTACTAAATGTTTTAGCACCACCTCCTGGTCAAACCACTACATACATTTTTAAAGTTACTTTACAGTATGTATTAACTTTTTTCAGGGATCTCTAAAGTGAAGAAAAAAATATCAGATATCTCCTGGCATATATAATTCACAGCAGACTGTATCAAGTCACAGGACAACTCAGAACTAAGAAAAATTAAAACAAATAAGCACACTTGAAATTCAAGAGTTCCAAGTCTTGCAGTGAATGATATTTAAAAAACACAAGTTAGATACCATTTTAAACACAGCGTATTTTTACAGCACTATTTAATTTACAAGAAAAATATTTTGAAATATACTATCCCCTACGAATTTCAAACAGGTTTAGAATTAAAATACATAAAATCACAGAAAATG